>JAODXP020000017.1:26948239-27065739 GCA_027497455.2 Sardinella longiceps | reverse complement strand
ACACACACACACACACACACACACACACACACACACACACACAGACAGACAGACAGGAAGAAGAAAGTGGGGTTGGGAGGAGGGGGGCGAGGGGAGATCACAGAAGCTCAAAGGGAAGACAGGAGTTATAGGAGGACACTGCAGGAGTGACTGATACAAACAGCTCTGACACTGCGGAATGATTCATCTCATTTGAACCCATTTGAAAATAGAAACATTTTCACGATGTTTATTATGTAACTTTTCAAAATTAAGACGGCAAAATCGCTTCCTCATGACTTGCTTGTCATTTTGAGTTCACTCAGGCGAAACAATGTGGCAAAAAAGAATAAAAAAAAACCCAGTTAATTAAGCAGAAGTAGTGGTGTATTATTAAACAATTTACTAAAGAGCGTTAAACCAAAGATACTTTAAAAAGCTGTCTATGGTTAAAGCAATAAGTCTATCCTATATGCACATTTAAAAAACGAATAGTTTCTCAATCTCTGAATGAGAGAAGCATCCCCATGGAGACATCTAATGATCATAACCACAATATTTTCAGGCTTTTCACTTTAAATTCCTAAAACTCAGGGTTTTAGCTTCATCAAGTAATTAACCAAGATAATCATTACCTGCTCAAATGAATGCAACCATTCAGTAGCACAGAGCACTGAGACACAAGGTCTCTGTGAAATGAAACACAAGTAGCTGGGACAATAGTCTTTCTTCCCTATACAACCAGCTATGATCTTAAGGGCTGGGAGGAGGAGAGACAAAACCTGGGCACAGATCAAAAGCCTTCTTCTACAATAAAAGAAGTCAAATCAACCCCTCTCCACTCCCTCCAGCCTCTCTCACTCTCCCTTTTGCTCTCATTCTTTCACACACATGCACACACAAGTGCTCACACAGACACACACACACACACACACACACACACACACACACACACACACACACACACACACACGAAACACTTCATATCTCATATTCTCGCTACTCTCTTATGCATTCTCTTTTCTCTTCCTCTTCCTCTTTGTCTTTCCATCACAGTCCCTCAATTCCCTCCCTTTCTCTCCTCCAACCCTCTCCTCCCCACCAATCCCATCCCATCCCAGCCTCTCTCAACCCTCTCCACTCTCTGGGTGCCCTGTGAGCTGCGCTGCGCTGCGGTGAGTCCCGTGGCAGGCAGCCTGTACGGCTCTGGAGCTGGGCTCTGGTGTTGGGCGTGTGCTTACAGACAGCACGCAGGCAGGCCTCTCGCAGGTCCGGGCTGTCAACACAGATGTAAACACTAATTGTTTGTGGCAGAGCAGAGCTGAGTCCTCACTGAAGTGCTGATAGGACGGATGGCGTGTGTGTGTGTGTGTGTGTGTGTGTGTGTGAGTGAGAAAGAGAGAGAGTGGTTGCGTGTGTTCACGCAATAGAGAGCAAGGCAGGAAGCAAGAGGAATTGTTTAAACAAACCAATCACAAGACTGAGAAAGGCATTAGCTAAAAGCTCAGCCCCAGAACTGGAGGAGCAATGGGGCCACTCACAGCTTTGAGGAGGAGAGGAGCCTGCCTATCGCTGTACCACAGCGCCACCTATAGGCCTTATAAGGAAAAGGAATCTGCAATGGAATGAGTTTTAGCTCTCGTTCCACCCAAAATCGCCCATCATTGCTTTATGGAAAATTAGAATAACTTATTGGGTAATTTCATTTTCATTTTAAACAAACAGAACAATATGATCAAGAAATCATAGCCTATAAAATGAAGACTCATAACATAGCATAACAATTACAAATCTTTAAAAAAAAAAAAAAAAAATGAAGCATAAGAATTATCTACAATAATCTAAATCTATTTAGCAACTGTGAAAGCAATTTGAAGCTTAGAAAGGGACCCTGGAACTCCAAACTTTCAAAACAGCTGACCAGCAGACATCAACTTAGCAAACTCTACTGGAGGGTGACAGATGCCCCGCTGAGAACAGATATGAGCGCACCCAGCTGCTCAAGGCTGGTACCACTCCCTCCTTCTGAGCCGGACTCTACCCCCTTCTCTTCCGTCGTCCTCCGCAGCGCGTCCACGCGCTGGTGCCCAGCCATGCGTTTCCTGTCCCTAAGCCAACTACCAAGGGCAGACGTGATGGATGCCACTGTCACGTCTCAGGCCAGTGTGAGAGATGGGCTGATCACACAACCATATCCCTCCCGTCTCTCGCTAAACGTAACCCCCCCACACTCCGCCCTTTACACACACACACACACACACACACACACACACACACACACACACACACACACACACACACACACCCCTGTGGTAATGGCCGTATTTTACAGTGGCTTTATGCGGAGGAGACACAGGTGAAATGAGACGGATCTTGTAATATATGGCAGAAGGTTGCTGTCAGCTTCTGCAGTGGCCATTTTTCCCCCCTGCTCAGCTTTATATTGATGGCTGTTAAAGACAAAGAAAAACAGTAGAGCGTCTTTTTGAAGGCCCTCTGAGTGGCTTAGATAGAGCTAGGTATCCTGGTAACCAAAGGCAACCATGAAGCAAGGGAAATGTGTTGCATTCTTCACAGCCAGACAAACACTTTTCATCTGTGAAAATAATGACAAGAATTTGACTCTCCTCAGAGCTGATGTGAGTAGAATGACCAATTTCAGAAAGTGTTGCGTTTACACAGTAGATGTGGTTGGTGGCACTCCGATTTGTATCTATCTTTTGCTTAAAATGCAAAGAGGTTGTTGTCTTGCTCTAGAGCAACAAGCACTTCCCCAAACCTGACCTACTTGAAATGCTGAGAGCTTAAGAAATGGTGGATTTTACTACTACAGACAGAGGAGAGAGGTCCACAAGGATGTCAATCCAGGTGGGCTGATGAGCACATGTGCCATTGAGATAACAACAGTCAGATAGCCGTTATCAACAGCCACTTGTGAGATTCAAACTAGCGTAGCGACCAGAGAGAGAGAGAGGTGACAGCCTGAGTTGTGTGAGAAAGGAGACTTACCCCATGCCACCTGTCATCAGCAAAAGAAGATTGTAGATATGGGAGAAGATGAAGAGGAAAAGGATGGTGCTGAAGAACATGGTCATCCAGGAGCCGTGGTCCTCCCGGAACATTTTCAGACGCAGATATCGACCTGCGGCAAGAGAGAGAGAGAGAGAGAACCATTAGACACCCTTAAAAACTCAGTTGTCTCTCGTTTTCACATGTCGATACAGCAACGGGGGAGACGCTGGGAGATGCAAACGGGCCCTAGATGAAAGGCTGCGCAAGCATCCTCGTCAATAAGAGCCCTAGTGAGAGATTTACGCTTGCGCTCCACACATGATGATTAGGAGAAGCTGCTGAGCTTTGAAAGAGGAGGGGTTGATTTGGCACTTGCAACTGGCCAGTGTCTAGACACTTAGACCATAAACCGCCCGGGGAGCTTTCAAAGCGGTCAGATATACGAGTTCCACAAAGCAACTCAGATTTATCCATCCACAGAAAAAACATTTTGATCTTTCCAGCTATGCCCCTGTATAAATTTGTGATTGAATGAATGAATGAATGAACGAATGCATAAACAGCCGATGGGATGGAGGGAGTAATGATTTTGTTTTGTTTAACATTCATGACATTCACAACTGAACCGCTTAACTCCTGTCCTACATTGACCAATTACCAGTCCCTGATATGATGCCATTCATGTTAAGCAGTCTGTCGCCTGTGAATTTCAGTCGAGGCGGGCATTCTCTTTGCGAGCAATCAGGTCAGAGCGGCGTTCTTGCGTTTTATGAAGTTTCACATTATTAGAAGGATTGCTTTGACATTCATGACCTGTGTGTGCTTCTCCCTGTGTCTCTGCTTTGGAATCAAATTACTGGGAAATATCGCTGTAATAGAGCATGAGATTGATTCAGATATTCAGGCGCCTGCCCTGAATGCATAATTTTGTCCTTCCTATTCTCCTGCGATGCGGCAAACTTGTGAGGATTGAATGCTAAGTAATCTGTTCCTTGCAAAAGCTCTGATAATGTCTATTAGTCTGCCATAATATGCCATTAGTGATATGCCAACTCAGATTATATTATTATACAATGGTATAATTCTTTGTAGAAAAACTCAAATACCTATTTCATGCATGGCTACAGTTTAATTTTGTTGAGCAGCAGGTAGGCCTTTTGTGAGACTTTATCAGGTGAAGACAGCAACCTGTACAGAGGTAGCCAAACATTTCAGTTGCTCGTCGCTTCAATATAAGCAGCTGTTTGTTAAATCAAAGAATTCCGATTAACAAATAAAAAACAAAAGCATATGCATGGTACAAACACAAATGAGTCACATTAGGTTTCCAGTTGCTTCACACCATGTGTTGTTACGCGATGGTATTATAGAGAGAATAAAAATGGACAGTTGGGTAAAGACACTGATGCATGCGGTGGATGGGGAGAGGCATGTACTTTCAGCGCTGGTCATTTAGGCGGTCCATCTGTCACTTCAGGAAGCAAAGGAAAACACATCAAAAGCCTACTAGTGATGAAATGCCTATAGACACACTCTCCACAGGCCTTTCAGATGAGAAAAACACATTTGAAAAGGCCTAAACGACCTTGCGCCCGACCGATGCATCTGTCAGCCATTTAGATTACCCTGGAGACAACCTTATGCTTTTAAATATTTCTCTGTTTGAAAGGTACCAATTTACACTCTCCACAAAAAACAAACAAACAAGAAACATCTTTTTGATTTACGAATCCTGCTTTTCTTACCTCCTGTTGCATCCACCCACAAACAAGCTTAGGGCCGTCAGTTTGCTGCCTGCACGGCACTCTGTTCTATCTTAGATATGAGGCAGCCTCTCTGATGTTCACCTATGATGAGTACTTAGGAACTGAAATGCACATGCACCTCATAAAAAAGCTAATCTCGCGCCCTGGCTCTGGACGCCAGTGGTGTGGTGGGCGCTTGAGTTACGGCCCCTAGGTGCTGCTGGGTCTCACCCCACCGCGGATGCATCATGCCAGCCGGCAAGCAGCTGACAGGGGGCCCACAATTGGCCAATTTATTTTCCTATTAAGGGCCCAAGGCGGCGACATCTGTGAGATTGCCTCACACGCGGCTCCCCACACACACAGTCACACTCACCTTGTTTGCCCACCATAAAGCCACACAGAGACGGTTCAGGATTCATGAGGAATGTTCCTAGTCCCAGAGGAACCGTTTATAACCTTATTAAACTGTTTTTTTTTTTCCTACAATCTTAAAAAGTTCTGAACAATGTACAATGAACAATGACAGAGGGCAGTCATTTATACGTGTTTTAGTTTTTTGTTAGATGACTGATATACTGCCATGTGGTCCTGTGTGGACCACTATGCAGTATAAGCCTGGGTCCTGACGTGGTCCACTGTGTTACTCCACCAAAGCTACTGTAAGGCCATATAGAGATAGATAAAAGGACAAGACCCAGACCTTTAACACTTAGTGAAGCTGTGAGTAGAGGAAGATATTGTATTTGACTTGTGCCACATGTGTGCAACTTCTAGTAGGAACAATTTAGAGCAAGATTCTGGTGTTGAATGACCCACTTACACACTCTCATAACACTGTGCAAATTATTACCGCAACATGAAAAAGATTTTCGTCTCAACTTCAGACCCTACCCTAGACTCCACATAAATCATCATTAACACTGACATGTATCACACTCACCATCAACAGTAACTAGGTTCCCCTCAGGGCTCTACAGCAAGAGACTATCTGGACTTGACTGTATCTTACCATTCTAAACTACTTCTGAACTTTGCAGCAAATACACAGACTCAAACAAACCATTTTTAGGTAGGTCTATGTCAAAGGAATATACATCTTCATGTTATAAACAGTATATAACCAAGTATATTTTTTGCTTTTTTTCATTCTGATAGGAGAGATGAAATAAGGAAATGACTGGTGTAAAGGGATGAGGAAGGATTGGGAAATGACTTTGGGCCAATATCTGCTTCTAAGCATACAATGGGTTTATAGGACACAGCCAACTGTGCCCCAATACACTTGGAAATCAGAAACTGTGGAAGAAAAACACATTTTCATGATCAGTACCGTCTGCTCTCCAGTGTGAATTGCAAGCTGGTTTAGGGGTGTTCCTGGGGCTTTATAGTATTTTCACAGAGAAAAAAATAACTGCACTTTTCAACCATTATAAAACCACCTCTGTAGATCCACATTTAAGGATGATGAATTAAAACATCAAATACTTGTGTTCTACATAAAAGCTTATAAAATAAGACTTTGAATAATGCACCGCTGACTTTCATCCAGGTTCGGATCAGTCTGGCAATGTAATTCTCCTCCACCAAAAATAGCAATTGAGATTTTTGGGCTGGACCACACCTCTTCTTTTGGATGACACGCCTATAGGGCGCAGTTTCACCCTCTATTTAGACAATGTGTGTCTGGAAAAAAAAGAAAGAAAAAAAAGAAAAGAAAACTAAATATGCGCTCAAGCAATAGTAAAGTCCCCTTGTGTTGTAAGGGAAAGCACACTGCCCTGTGCAAGATAGGGCCCCTAATGTTCTTATACACAAATGCTGCTGTGAGACAGCATGAAAGAGAGCAGAGAGACAGCATGAAAGGCCTTAGAGCACCCCCACCACCCATTAGCACCGCCGCGCTACCTGGTGCACTGAGCCAGTCTGTCCCCACGGAGAACAGGTAGATCCGCACGCTGGCGGGAGAGGGATTACTCTGTCACGTATGAGCTCCTCAGCGCTCCCCCGCCACATCCTATCATTAGCATTCCAGCGCGTAACATATGCGTAACACCAGTGTTAGCAACATCTGCTCTGCCGAGCCAGCTAAATCTCCCCAGCATTAAGGCGTTGGGTATATGCGCTACACGTGCAAACCTGACTATACTAAGCTGTGGAAGCCCTCGTGGTGTTTTTTTTTTCACTGTAGCATTAAAGTACCACCACTGAATATTGACCCTGGCTGTCATTCCAGGTACAGGCCTAACTGAGGCACCTTGTGCTAATGCTTGCATCTGTAGCTCCTTTTAAGGTTCTGAATATAAAGAAGTCAGACCTCATATAGTATAGACCCGCAAATAGTACCACTAACTACTTATGCTGCTTTGAATGAAGAAGCTTTATCTCAGAATGATGAGCGCAGTCTATGACTTGCATAGGCCAACACTGTGTCACAGTTTGATAAGATGACAACATGGCATGACACATTTCCTTGTGATGCTGGTGACATTTGCTTTCACAGTGATCATGACCACTTAAGCTGTCATCCATTACTGAGGAGTCTTTGAAAGGTGGGTGCCATTCCCTTCAGAGGGAAAATGCTACCGCGCTGGATGAAGGTGTCGGTCGAGGAGGAGAAGCCTTTGTGCAATTCGGAGGTCCATCGCGCTGAGTGTAATTGGATCGATTTGCATGGCTGAACTTAATTGCATTGAGTGACGAGGTCGGGTCTGTGGTTGTAATATGGGAGAGGCAGTGAGAGAGTATCAGCAGATCTGAGGCTCGATTGCGTTAGCTACGGCACAACACAGGGGCCACACACACACATACATACACACACAAACATACCGCCAGCAAACAGAATAGAAGAGAACAGGGTGGCCTCCTTCCAGGGGCCCTAACCTCACCAAAGCAAGATTATTCAGCCCTCTACCTCTAGTCTGCTGCACTGCTCCCAACAGAATAAACAATGCAGGTCAGGCCAGAGTGGAATAGAGATGGGATAGAGATAAGGTGTACAGATGTGTGTGTGTGTGTGTGTGTGTGTGTGTGTGTGTGTGTGTGTGTGTGTGTGTGTGTGTGTGTGTGTGTGTGTGTGCGCGCACACGCGTGTGTAGTGTACACTACACACACACACACACACACACACACACACACACACACACACACACACACACACACACACACACACTAACAAACACTCTGCCTCTATATCTCTGTTCTGTGTCTGTAACGTGTGCATACAACTGCAGGGCACAACATCCATTATTCAGTGGGCATGGGGGTAAGAGAGAGCCCCTTAATGTAAGCTACAAATGTAAGCACGGTGAGCAAGCAAAGCACAGCGAAGGATCACGAAAGAGCCAAACCCTGTGCCTATGTGCCTGCTGCTGACACTGGGTGATGCTGGGGTATTTCTCATTCAGACGTGAGACATGTGAGAGTGTCTCCACCTAGTGGTGAACGATGAGACACATCAGTGCTCATCACATCATTCAACCGCACAAACTACAGTGGCAACAGAAAACGCAACTGCATGCTCAAAGCTGCTTAGAATCTACATGATCAATAGTTGTGGTGCATTAGCTGGACTTCCTAAGGCTGTCAAGCCTCAATATATATCAGTATCAAAAGAAAATGTACTTCCATAGAGAAACAACGCCTTTCATCATTCACAGAAGAGCACTTACGCACATACAGTATATAAAGAGGTCCACATACACATACACACTGACTTGTACTCTCTCTCTCTCTCTCTCTCTCTCTCTCTCTCTCTCTCTCTCTCTCACACACACACACACACACACACACACACACACACACACACACACACACACACACGCACAGACCACACACCTGTACACCTGCACACCACCTCTGTGCAATCAGCTTGTGTGGTACCGCCCTTTCATTGAAAGATGAGCCACGGTACAGACAAACAAGAGAGGGAGCTCAACACTGAAGCATGACGTTCTCTCTGCTCTTCAATGCCTCTCACCATAAGAAAGGTAAGAGCCTTGGCTACTCATTTACACTTGGAATTACATGCTAAACCATTAAGATGAAACAATTCAATTAAAAAAAATAAATAAAAAAAAATCAGCAACTAACTCAGACTTACTTCAGAAGAGCTTCAACTATGTGATCTAATACAAAGAAAATGCATTCAACATTCACTTTGGAATATATTATGAATAATTCATGCCTCTTTACTGTTTACTAATTTTCTATCTACTTATTTTCTAATGTGTTTCCCATTAGCCTACAATAACCAACTCAACTGCTAAAGGCGGTGAGAAGAAGTGTGACAAATATATCATTAACTTCTAGAAATTCCCAGTCAATATCAATATTCACTCAATATCATCAGTAAAATTCAATTTTTTTGATCTTTTGATGCTGTTTTAGTTTTTTAAGTACGTGTTTGTGAACAAGAGCCTAAGGACACAGGCCAATGAGGCTTATTTAGATAAAGCATTAGGGTGAGAAGCAGACATAGGTAGCCCTGATGTTTAATGTCATACTAGTCCAGCAAACAGAAACGGCAAGCTGTGATTGGATTCAAACACAATTGAAAAAGCTGTTTCAACAACTGAGGGCTTGAATCAATATTAAGAGCTCGCGAAGCAGTGGGTTGTTTCCTGGAGACACTTGTGATATGGGATGAATGAGACGGTTTTAAAAAACAAGCCATAAATCCACTGTCCAATCTGGCCTTATCAAACAAGGAAAATAATGGCCAATGATGTCAATGACGAAGTAAATGACTTCTTTTGAAAACGAAGGGTACACAAATTGGAAGTGTCTACGCAAGAAACAATAATCCAAACTGATTGAATAGTCAGTGAAGCACTGATTTAATACAATGGACCAGTGTTCTAAATGTCACTGAAAACATCAAGGACATTCTCTATAGATAAATCCCAATCCTGCTTAAGCCCTAAGCACTGAACCCTCATAGACTTAACTGGGCGTGAATGAGCCAATCCTGAGGTTGGTCTTTGAGTGTTCAGCGCTCATGGCTAAGTGGGTAAACACTTTATTATTAATTATTTCAATTATTAATTACATTAAAGACTGTCTACATCACTATGATGTATGTATGCCTGTGAGACAAATTTCCTTTGTGGAAAACAAGATATTTTGACTGAATCTAGCAAGCTTCTGCACAACACGTGGGGCCACACACACACACACACACACACACACACACACACACACACACACACACACACACACACACAATCAAGCTCTTTGAAATAACTATTTGTTCTTTCCTTGTGTTCCAGAAGGGGAAGTCTTCCTGGAGTTCCTCAATGATTCCACTCCCTTCTGCAGCCAGTTCATGAGTGGCCAGTGGTACTGCTATATCCTGCTGGTACTCTTCTCCTTCGCTCTGCCCGTGGGCATCGTGGGCAACATCGCCGCCCTGCTGGCCTTCAGCTGCTTCCGCAAGATGGCCACGCCAGGCACGGTGTTCTTGCTCAACCTGGCGCTGTGCGATTCAGCCTGGATGCTAATGCTGCCGTTTAACATCTACTTCACGCTGCAACGTCCCTACCTGAGTGGAATCCACACCTTCTGCCAGCTCAAGAAGGTCTCCTTCAACGTCAACATCTACGGCAGCATCTTCTTCCTAACGCTGGTCAGCTTCGACCGCTATGTGGGCACGGTGCACCCAATCCGCTCACTGGGCTGGTGGGACGTGGGCCGGGCGCGGCTCTGCTCCGGCGCGGCCTGGGCCCTGTTGCTGCTGGGCTCCATCCCAGACCTGTTTGTCACATTCGGAGTGCGGCGACCAGGCAACGTCACCGTCTGCATGGACCACATCCAGGGCCCGTTCGAATACGTCAAAAGCATCTCGTTGGTGCGAACGCTCGTGGGTTTTGTGCTACCCTTCATCGCCATGCTGGGATTCTACACAGGCACTGTGCGGGCCATCCGTGGGCTGCCAGGGTGGCGCCGGAGGGGACAGGGCCCAAAAAGCAGGCGGTCGGTCTCGGGTAAGCCGCTGCTTCTCATCACAGCGGCGCTGCTGCTGTTTGTGGTGTCCTTCGTGCCGTACCACGTTATGATCGTGACACTGGTGTTCCTGCGGGTGCGCGGCCTGGTGACGCCGGCCAACACCGGCGTGTTGTACGCCGCTTACGAGTTCCTGGAGGCCATGTGCAGCATCAGCAGCTGCCTGGATCCCGTGCTCTACATCTTGGCCAGCGAGCGATTCCAAAAGAGGCTGCAGAGACTGGGATGCAGGAGATCGGGGAGAGGAGGAGGAGAACAAGGTGGTGGAGGAGGAGGAGGAGGAGGAGGAAGTGGACTCCCCATTGGGTTCTGCAGTAGAGCCAGTAGGAGGGTGGGGGTTGAGGGTTGATGGAGACCTCAAAGGAGGTTCCAGACTTTTCTATTTGTCAATGGGAGAAGAGCAAGCACATATTCTTTCATGTTTACCAAAATGTGCAGGGATGCTCTTCTTTGTACAGAGATTCTGTGTGATCTTGCAGATAAAAGGGGAGAAACAATTCAAATATAAACAAGGCTGTTGAGAATACCTCAAATCACATTTATACCATCCTTGTATGAAATAATCTTGGCAACCTTGTTACAAAGAACTTAAAGAAATATGCTGTTGCAAACTGTAACAGGTACCAGTATCAGATATCACTAGTGACTAAACAAACAACAATGACAGGTCCTACAGTGTATAGAGGAGCAAACCTAGTCACTGTAGAATTTCGCAAGGTCAAAATATAAATTTAGTCAAAGCTTGATGAAACACACAACCAATCATGTTTCCTGTAACATTACATAAATGATTACATAAACTGTGACTCATTGCCCTTAATAAATGTAGAACAGTGATCTATTTTCAAAATGTATTCATAAATGCATGCTAAATTTATTCTCCATCCAGAAAAAACACACACCTCACACATGCTATGCTCTCCCAACAAACATGGCAGGTTGAATACATTTGACCAAAGCAGCCTTGCTCTTACAACATCAGAGCCAGGCTATACTGGGCAGTGAAGTGTTCAGCAACATATGGCCGCAGTAAAGCTTTGCATGAAACATAAGGCGAGCAAGTGCGTCCATCTTTCCCCTAAGGGCCTAGCAAGAATGAGGGACATCCGGCTGTGCCGGACACAGCTCCCCTCTGACTCCTGATCACCCCACTCCACCCCCAGCACGGGAGTGGGGACAGGCCACCAGAGTGCTATCGGCACTGGACAGTGTGACCTGCTGGTTTTTTTTTGGTTGTTGTTGTTTTTTTTTAAGCCATTTTAGACTGGCCGGCAAAAGCTGGCGTCAAGCCTCTGGAGAGAGAGAGAGAGAGAGAGAGAGAGAGAGAGAGAGGCTCTGAGAAAGTGTGAGAGAAACAGAGCGAGAGAGAGAGACAGAGTGTGTGTGAGAGAGAGCGAGAGAGAGAGAGAGAGAGAGTAAGAGGCAGTGAGAGAGAGAGAGAGAGAGAGAGAGAGAGAGAGAGAGAGAGAGAGAGAGAGAGAGAGAGAGAGAGACACCACTGTGACCTGAAGCTGCAGTGCTAAATCAGACGGCAGAGGTGTCGCTGCTGCTGCTGCTGCTGCTGCTGCTGCTACAGGCTCTTCCGGGAGACTGGGGTATTTACAGCAACGCACCACAGGGACACGTCAGGAGAGGCCAGCAAGAGATGAGGCCTCTGCTTGCCCACTGCCACAGCTATTTATGACCCCAGTAAGGACAAAGGCACACAGCTAACACTATCAGGCATGATGGAACCCTTAAATAAGAACAGCTAAAAAGGCCATTTCCTTGCAAATTAGTTTGCCTTTCGACTGTTTGCCTTTCTGTAAGATTCGCAATAAAACTCTGGGCTTTATTTGCACTCCTAGAGGGTCTATCATTTACACCTGACGATTTTAAAATCTCCTCATTCGTTAACACAACTTTTTGTGTGAATAGTAAATCAGTTACCAACAGATATATATAGAATTCATCACTGTCATGGAACAGCACCTCCACTAACACCTTGTAGTGACAGAGGTCGGGGAAGGAAGTCACTCTGTTCACACCTCAGCCAAAGGAGAGAAGACAGGCAGCATCCCACAGAGACTTTCCATTCCAGTCTCTTGAATACTGCTGAAGGCTTCTCAATACTAACCACCTCAATCCTCACTTGGACACTGACAGTGACAAGTACTGTAATAACGCATTAGATGTTAAATAGGGCAAATGTAACCAGATAGCAAAGAAGAGACAAAATACCTGGTTGCACAAGAAGTGGCAACTATAATGGCAAAACCAACTGTTTTTCCTCTATTTTTCTATAGCTGTCCTGCAACCTTCCGGTTTGAACCCCACTACTGCCGGATTCCATCAAAGTGTCCATGAGCAAGATACCTAACTCGCATTACCAACGAATTGGCCTGAATGTAGCACATCCACCTCTCGATAGGGAGATTGTGTGTTCAATCTCGGGTCGTGTTGTACCAAAGACCATCATAAAAATGTCAGGCTACCTACTGCCTTTAGCCTGGTGCTCAGATATTTAAATTGAGTGGGTACAGTTAATACTTGGGACTACCAGAGGACTAACCCCCCACTGTAGTCATACTGCCCTGTGCAGCCATGTGGCCTCGGGTTAGGGAAACGGAGAATGGCACCGCCTGATGCTTCACATGGAGCGGAAAGGATTTAACTTAACTCCTAATGTAAATGACATATGCATAAACCTGAAGTCATGAAATGGGAAGCCATTGCATTTAAATTCAGTATCTAAAATTAACATGTTAGTACATATTAAGTACTTATTATAAGTAAAGATCACAATATCTTGCATAGTCAAATGGTGCATTTGGTGAATAAAGAGCATTTAATATTTGCATCAGTATCACTTTCAAACAAGGCATTACAATAAATTTCCAGTATTTCAAGAGGTAAGACATACAGTAATTACACTGTGCAGCCTATGTGTACAGTATGTGTATAAGAAAACTGATTTAGGCCTGTGCCAACATTGTAAGTTACTATTCCAAATTTCTAACTAATATATTATTAATGTGTTCATATACTGGGTTGAAGTAATTGCCAGACAATCCATATGGTACAATTAATGGCATAATCTAAATGCATTTGATCATAAAGGCCAATGAAGTAGCATGTAGTGCACATATATACGCATACAATCTGACTCTCCCTCACACACCCAAACACACACACACACACACACACACACAAGCAAAGACTAAAGTGATGAGACCGAAGCAGTGACAGAGAGCAGGGCCACTGGACAAACAACCCCTCTCACAGAAGGACGCTGACCGTCCAACACACGGCAGCAATCTGTCCCTTTCCCGTCCCAATGTAAACGCATGTGACAGAGCCCAGATGGCAGCCCCCAGGCTAGAACCGAAGGACAACTGGCTGACAGGGTGGACCCGACCGGCTGAAGAATGGCTCTGAGGCCGCCTGATGGATCCCTGACAGATCTCATCAGCACCATTCCTTTTCAATTTCTCCCAATAAAAAATGACACCACCGGAAAAACCAAAAGTCCCAGAGTAAAAACACAAGGCAGGTGACTCCCATACCCAAGTGCTCAGGTGGGTCTACGCTTTGCAGTGGATGAAAGACTACACAGAAAGCCACTGGATTAACTCACAACATCTTTACATGCAAGACCATCACTCATCCAAGTGCTGGGGCTGTTTTGTGCTTAAAGGTAACACGGTGAGAGAAACTGATTTCATATTCCAGTCAGATCGGTTCTCCAGTTGAGTAGATTATGTAAGGCCCGCACTGGATATTCCTATGGGAAAATTTTAGCACATATTTTTAAGCTATGAAAAATGAACATGTCCGCTGTGCACTGGCTGTGAAGCCCATGAGAACATGGTGCAATTATGGAGCACCCCTGACTATACTCTATGAATAACGCTTCTGCAGGATGAGCATTCACCTCTGTGGATGCCGCCGTATGAAAAGCTATAAAAATGCCATTAAATGGTAACCAACAGAGACAAATGTAGGATAATTATTGGAATATCAACCATAAACTGCACTGCTACTGTTTGGATGACTGTACATAGTCAAGGCATACACATAATCAATGATGAATTGCCGTTTCAACAATAAACTGCACTATTGCTGTGCTTACTGTCCGTAAAGTCAAGGCATAAACATAAACCTCACAACAAGCTTGATGTGATTTTTCATCAAAAACTGATACAATCTGAAACAAGAGGCAGTTGTTGATACAACAACAAAGGGTCAGCTCTAGTTAGCTGCAGCTGTTCCAGAGACATCACCACACCTCCATCGTCTCCTCCTCAAAGCTACCCGCTCAGGCGTCCTTGACCACAGACCAGACGTTGTTGGTCATTCAGGCCACAGGACCTACAGCTGCGAGATACAGTAGCCTAGCCACCCTCTGACAAGATGATCAATAGAGGCAAACATCATGGCCCAGGGGGCGGGACACACAGAGCATAGGTTCACAACACTGCCCCCAGGCTGGTCTTAACCCACATTGCCTGTCAGTCTGCATCCCTCAGCTAGTGTGCACATGGCCATGTTAGTGTTACTAAAGAAATTCATTGCAGTTAGGTCACTGAGTCACATCACTCTGGTCTCACTGCCATGACAAAGTGCAACATACTAACGCCTGATATTGCCACCAAAACAGTAATATCTCGAATAAAATACTTTGATCATTGGCAGTGCATATAAGCATGTAATGCATGATTATTTATAGGTTGTGGTGTAATTATGTTTCACTGTGAGAATTGCTGCATAGGCTAACAATAGGGGCAACTTCCAGAGCATGCGAGGCATTTGTCATAAGGACAAAATTATGTACAAAAATCTCCTGTAGTGTACAGTAAGCAAGTGAACAAGGAAAGCAAGGGGACAATGCCAGAGGGGAGGAATGGTGTAATTCACCGTAAAAATGAGTGGTTGTGAGTGTTGGAATTTTCTAGGTCATCATAAATGATGCAGGCAATGTGTCAGGCAGCCAAACAACAAACTGGCAAAATTATTTACAATTTCATATCCAGTTGAGCGTCTATGCAAATCTAAATCTGAAGCATTTATTTATGCAAAAAACAAAAATAACAAAAAACAAACAACCTTAAGTGGGGCTAGAATTCTGCTGTTTAAATAGACCCTACAGAATGGTTTAAGAACCTTGTTATGTTTAATGATACGAAACAGAAGAGTTTGTTATAGCAGCTTGGTTGGTGGAGGAAGGTCTCACCACTACTAAGGCCTTTGAAACCCAAGAGTACACATCCCTTTACCTAACCTATACTTTACCTGTGTTGCCTTCAATTTTTAAAAAATCTCATGAGCGATTATGCAATCAGATAATGTTATGTGGCATAAACACAACACAACACAAAAACCTGATACTTTGTTAACTGGTTTGACAAATTCCTAACGCATTTCCTATATAGAGGTATCACCCCAAATAATTTGTTTTATAATCAAGACGTTATATAAAGACGGACAACTTATTGCCAGTGAAGTGGAGCCAGCAGCTGGGCTTGACTAAAGGCAGAGCGCATTGGGCCTGGGTTTGTGTTAATGATGCATTATGGATGACATTTCTCTGCCTGCTCACGCTGGGCTCTCCTGCACTCTCCCTAAGTCTTGCTTTAGGATTACATAAGAGCGTGGCTAAAATGATAGTTTGGGGAAAGTATTCTCTGTCCACCTCTTTCCCTCTTTCTCTCCCTCCATCTCTGTTTATCTATCTCTACCTAGCCCTTAAATGCCATCTGTTCCTCCTGCACTCAGTACCAAAACATACTGGCATCCAAAGTGGTCTGTATTAGCATCACCTGGTTACACTAGGAGCTCTCTCCTCCTCTCTGCCCTGTTTCTGTGCTGCTGATGGACTTTCACTCCAGTGCGCTAATCTGGCCCTTCTACACAAGATACACATAGAACCACCTAAAACCATCTCGTCGTCTAAACTCCAAATTTAAATACAAATATTTGAAAATATTTGTGTGAAATGTGTTAAAAAAAGTGTTAAAATGTTTACATTTGGAAATGTTTACAAATGTAAACCTTATTCATTGTCGCTTTCGGATCCAACTGTGTAAGCACAACAGACTAGGCTGCATGCTAAACAGATGACTACCACTAGCATAAACAAAGATGCTAATTGCATATGCCCCTTGGTAGGATTTCTGTGTTGGCCAACACACACACACATGTTGGCTAAACACAAATGTTTTTTCTATGCAAACATAAATACTCTGAAGCGGTGCATTTGCAAATTTGTCAGGGTTATTTAAAGTAAACTTGGAGTTCAAGACGGTGGCTAAACTAAAGTCTATAAAAAGCTGGTATTAGAATACATCACATGTAGGCTATTATAATAGGAGGGTGTGAGTGTGTTGTCATCAAGTTCCTCTGCCACATGGAAAGATCATGGCCCTGTGCTAAAATTATGAAGGCCCTGCCGATGAGAGCATGCTCCACTCTACTGTCACAGGCTCTTCAGAGAAGACTCTGGAAAGATGGTGCACACACAAGCACCAAGACCTGTCTAATTATAGAGAGATTTTCGACATGTGCACGCCAAGTAACAACAATAATTCATTTCTGACTGGTGAATAACACAGAGGCACTAAAAATATAGCTCTTGAAAAGAGACTCTTGAGGGAGGAGTGATATCTTTACAAAGATAATATTAATGGGTGTATGCCCTCAAACTATTCTGCTGTAACTGTAATAGACTTTATTAAGGAGGATATTCTTATCAGCAATTAAGATTTTATCTTTGCTGATCTACATGCTTATTTATTTGTTATTATTGAGGAGAAGGAACATTATGCACCCCCCCAGCAATGTAACAAGGAATCTTTGAATAAAATAAGGTTGTTGAGTGGTCATTATTACGTTAAGATAAGCGGCCTGCATGGTGACAAAATATTAACGAACATAATTTTGAAATATTATTATTATTTTGCCAGTATCACCCACATCTGTGTGGGAGAAAGGGGATTAGGGTCAAAGATTAAAGGAGATGGGGTGGCTTTCAGCCCCCATCATCCCCACCCCCGCTCTGACCTCCTTCTGTCAGATTCCCCCAGATCACACTCCTATTGACAGGGAGGGCCACGTCCGAATGTAAGGATGTGTATCTAATACTGATGTGAGAGAAGCTATCTTGCACAACCGTTAATCTACCTCGCTCTGACTCAGCGTGTTAATGGAATGGCATGCAGTGAATAACCCGTCTGGGCCGCGTATAGTGACGTACCGAACAGGCGCCTGTGAAAGAAGAACTTTCCCACAAACAGGCCCGTGATGATGGCCAGCAGCCACATGATGACTTTGAGGACGTTCCATCCGCCGCCAGGGTACTTGTTCACCACGAAGGAGAAGCAGTTGCCCACTACGATCATGTGCGCCTCTGTCTGGCTGTGTGACACGGGATCCTCGGCAAAGATGAGGAAGTTGAAGAAGGTGACCAGGTAGGCCACGACCAGACGAGACCATGGGTGCTGGAAGTAGTAGCGGAAGCGGGCATCAATTTCCATCCTGATCAGCCCAAACCACTGGCCACCTGGGGAGCAAAGACTTCAGTTAGAACATCTTTAGAAGACAGGCCTACAAAAACAGAGTCCATAGTATGACCACACTGGAACAAACTGTGGATAAAAAAACACACACAAACAACTTTACAGGATCATGACATAACAAACCATCTGGGTATGCAGACTACCATTACACAGAAAAACACTGATCTGTGAATCACTGAGTGTTCACCCACCCCCAGCTCACCCTGAATCAAATATTTTGCAATAAGACACTATTTACTTGACATCAAAAATCTGCGGGGAAAAAGACTGTGAGGCTGTGACCACCTGACCTGACCAGTAACACTGAGGAAGGAAGCAAATAAGTAAGGCTGCCTTCAAGTTAATTACCACATGTGCAACACTAGATGGATAAACTACCAAGGGAGCTAATTTTATGATTCCCATCCCGTCATTCTTTCTTGAGATTGTTCCAAGACTGGACTAGACCTAGGTTCTCTGCGTACCAGTTGGCCTACAGTGTGCATAGACAGCGGATTCAACATGCTTCTTTGGGGCGAAGAAGGAAAAAAAAATTACCCACTGACTGGAAGTGCAGCCCTGCCCTGATCCCTTCCTTTTAACACACTGCTGGTTCAAAACACCCACTATGGGAATAGCCTGTGATGTAAGCCAGGGACCCAGAAATAGAACTGCAAGGGGTGCGCAGTGTTGCTGTTCATGCCATTGAAGCTCATGTTAAACACATCCAAGAAGAACTTCACAATTTTCAAGATGTCACAAGACATCAACACAAGAGGGGAGGGGGCCAAAACAGAGGGAGGAGGATCGACAGAATGAGCGGCCTTATTCAAGGTGTTATCATAACATCCCCATGTTTGTTAACTTCGGACCACCTTAACTCTCGCCCTCACACTGACCAATGAGAACAGGCTTATTCAAATGTATTACAGGAAACAGTGTGGTGTAGGCTAGTTATTTATGTGTCTATTTCTAGCGTTTTCGGGGACAGTCGTATAAAAAAACAACACAATATGGCTAACAAACATGTTCTTTGTTATATTTTAAACTTACACTTCCTCGCACAACCTATATACATAAGGTCTCTTCAAATAGCCAACCACTTTCCATCACATATTTCACTTAATCCATAATTTCAAGCACCACCGGCACCGAGGAGGAATAGACTAATGTTACAACAAAAATACGGTGCATCGTCTGATGCAAATCACTGCTGTGTATTATTGATATCGCCAACAACTGCTATCAAAACATGTCGAATTCATTTCAATACGCTCGCCACTCACATGCTGCTTACATACCCTGCTCCACGCCGCTGTGCGTAGGCTAGCCCCTTGAATGTCTTCAACTGGACCTCAAACCCTGCGCTTCCACGTCGCTTCATCAAGCCTGGTGAGCGGACAGGGACACTCTGCCTATGCTGACGAAGAAGAGAGGAGAAAACAGCGTGGCGAGATTAGACGTGGACCCTGTTGTTGTTGCAGCAGCTGAGACAGGGGCACCCCCGAAATCCTCTGCCATTGTGCTGTCAGTCCATGGAGCAGCAGCCGGTCCACCAAAGCAGGCAAGGCGCTGCTTTGTCAGCTCAACACGATGGGGCGTCTGTTCATGTGGTTGTGAGATCAGTGGTGCTGATGGGTGCAACTCCCCGCGGCGGCAGCAGCGCATACCATCAGTGCAATGTCATGAAAAAATAGCCCAAGCATCAAAAAGGAGCTACCTCTCCAATGGGACAGTGTTTGTAAACAAACTATCAGAACGTGCATTAATTAATCCAGTGGTGATTGTTTTTATGAAGTTTACCATACAAACATCAGAGTCACTACCATCTGGCAGCAAGCTCACATTTTGGATAATAACAACCAGGATAATTACGCCGTTATAATTATAGGCTACCTTTCAGCCGGTTCACGCGAGGTCACACAGCCTTGGACAATTCAGGCTATCTTTAGGTTATAGGCCTATGACTATCCATAGACTGATCCAAGATACTTGCCTCTTATGATTTTATGATTTATAATCTTGATCAATTCCAATTTAACCCAGTCGTGACAGTACAAAACCTGGGCCTTCGGGATGCTATTTTAAAAGCTACAAAAGTTGGAGTTGGAATTGATTGATTTACAATAACAGGCGGTTAATTGCAAAAAAAGGATGCAAGAGGGACCTCCACAGAACCTAAATGCGCATCTCCTACATTGCCGAACATGGCCTAGCCAAGTAGCCAGTGAGCTGCTGCGGGTAGGTGACGTCAGACTATACGACACAAGTCATGTTACTGTAGTCCCATTTCCTTCTTCCTGACTCTAGGTTTTTCAGTCCAGCCGCGGTATCCAAAGGAATAATGTCTCATCAAACGGGTATTCAAGGTAAATCTGGCCGAAACTGTAGACTAAACTATTGTGCTTTCTTTCATTCTGGCACTGTGGAAACAACTATTTCCTTTCAGTCGTCGAAGTAATTTTGGCTAGCAAACAACATTCAATGAAAACCTGCTGTTGCTATTGCTATGCATATCACTCATTCTGGTAATGTTAAAACCTGCGTTCCCCTCTAGCAAGTCGACGCTGATTCATCGTCGGTATGCTGCTTATATTTCAAATAAATGGTGCACAGGAGACTTGATGCACTTGTACCCAAGAGTATAACGTTACCACATTTAGCCAGATTTCCGAGATTTTAGTAACACTACATGTTACGTTATGGCTACCTGACGGTAGATCTCGGTCGCTTGCAGTCTCGTGCCTAGCTCAAGTCCTTTCATGCAGTAGGATGTTGGGCAACGCCTTCATAGCTGGCTGGTCTGACAAGAACTGTTTGTGTGTATCGTGACCCTGTTTGGAGTGAATAGAGAACAATTAGAGCGGATGTTTTGTAAAACCTCAAAAAGCATTTTATGAGTAGCCTAAATGTTTTCATTTACATCCTTCACGTAACCTCGTAGAGGCCAGACCTATGAAATCCAGTTCCCAAATGATCATACTCACGTGCTCAATGAATTGACAGTTTGTGTTTTTTAAAATACACATATAAAAGAGTCTGTCCAAGTGTCTTAACGTTATGTTGCTGCCCGCTCGTGAAATCCAAGGGCGTGACAGCGTGCCATTTAAAGCTCAAATTGCATTGTCACACAGGCCAAGGTAACGTTAGCCATTCCCAGCTGGGCAAGTGTATTTGTGTTTTTTTTCCCCTGAAGACGTGGGTTGGTTACTTTGCCTAGCCTTCATTCCTTCATTCCTTCATTAGACACAGAGCCCTCCTATATCCTAGGCTACATATCAGTGCCCAGTCTTTTCACTTGGCATTGTTTTCAAACCGCCAGCACAGCTTGTTTGCTTGAACTTTTGACCTTAAATAATGCCATTCCACTTTTCCTTGTATCAGCTCTTTTGTCAACAAATCTTATTATGGGAGAACCAACAGTTGAAATGATCTCTGCCCTGTCTGTTTAGCTGGTGCTGATGTGAAAGAAATATTTGCCAGTGCCAGGAATGGGGAACACCGACTGCTGAAAATCGTGATAGACAATGGTAAGAATAAATGCTGATGCATACTTTCCTGGTAGAAAATAATGGATTCAAAAGACACAATAGACTTCTAGACTTATAACTGACGACATGCTTTGTTGTCATAGTAATGAAGTCGTTGCCCATCTTATTTACACTTCAGAAAACATTTCTGTGTTTGTGTTTCAGAGCAGTTAACGGTTGGCGGAACAAAGCAAGCAGCTCAAAGCTGGGACCAAGAGTATGACTCCTCTGTCCTACCACTGTTAGAAAATGACCTGCCCTGCTACATCCTCTACAGGCTGGACTCTTCCAACAATCAGGGTTATGAGTGGATCTTCATTGCCTGGTCCCCTGACCATTCCCCTGTAAGTCTCTCAATTGGAAAGCTATACAAGTTTGAAAACCACTGATGTTCCATAGACAACGCCGCTGTCTAGGGTTGTAGACAGAATAATAATAAAAAAAGATTGAGTCCTGAAGGCCCAGAATTGAAATAACAAAAAAAAGACATATACAGAGATAATGGTCAGCAACTTATGACCATTTTATTTGAGTCACTTTATGATGATACAAAAAGATTTAGACTTGCTTTTCAGAATAAGTATAGTGTGTTTACTTCTGATGTACTAGTTGACAGACTAAGATCAATATTGAAGTTTTTTTTTAATTTATCATTTTCATTTTTATCTACAGGATTTATTATGGAATAAGTTATTATTCTTGCCAATGAGATTTTTTGCAGCAAAGCAAATTCCCAGCCAATCAGAGAATAGCATAGTGGAGTTGAAACATTCCTCTCCAGAATGCAATGACAACACAGGCTCAGGCATGTCCACTCTGAGGGAAGCAGCTTATTATAGCATACTGAAGATTTCCATTTATCCCTTTTAGCTGTGTTCTCTTCTCAAATGATCTTAAATTGTAAGGATGACAGAATCTGTCTCACTACTGGAATGACTGATCCACAGAGAACAGCACCGCCGCATAGAAGACTTTGGAATAATTTGTTATATCAACCACAGTGACAAAGCACTCGCTGTCTGATAAAAGGGCCTCTGTGATCAGTAATAATATTAAGCATGACACAAGCGTGAAATTGTTGTTGGTGAAGTTAGTGTTGTGGTGGTAATATTTGAGTTCCACTCTAACAATGTAATTTAAGTTTTTGTTGTTGTTTTCTGTAACACCCAGGTGCGACATAAAATGCTCTATGCTGCTACAAGGGCCACATTAAAAAAGGAGTTTGGTGGTGGTCACATCAAGGATGAGATGTTTGGCACTGTTAAGGTTTGTTTTTTTGCTTTTTATTTGGATCTGGTTTGCTGTACAGTTTGCTAACTTGCTTACCCTATTCATCATTATCAGTATCGATAGTTTGTTTGCTAAGTCCTTGCTACTACCTGTATTGATCGCTAAAGATAAGTGTGAGCTTTAATCAGTTTGTACTGTATGTCATGTAGTTTCAGTGGTGGTGGAAAGGTAAACAAATGACATATCAGCACGTACTGAGACTGACTGTGTGCCTTGCAGGATGATGTGTCCCTGAGTGGATACAGGAAGTTCCTCACGGCCCAGGCTGCTCCACTGCCTCTGACTGCTGCTGAGGAGGAACTGAGACAGATCAAACTAAGTGAGGTAGATATACTAAATGAGGCGCTCACATGCAGTACATCAACAACATGCATCCATATAGCCACACCTGTTTTCACACTGGATAAAAACACATCAGCTTAATATCATAACGGTACATCATTTAGGAAGTTGGATTCAAAACTTCCCATTTATTCAGGAAATTGTTCTATATCTGGTTGCATTAGAGCCTTGATTTATCTTTATGGCTAATATCCCTGACTTTGTGCAGGGACTTTGTGTAATAGAAACCGTTGCCTTGAGAGTCAGTAAGGGCAAAAGTTGACATGGGAGCACTTCTAGAAATGATGACTCACAAATTCATTTAGAGCTGAAAAGGACAAATTGCTGTTGGCTGGCACCAAGCTGTGTCATAATAAGGCCCAGGTGATAAGGTGGACAAAGGGTTGGATGTGGGGGTCAGAAAACTCTTTTGACCAGCTCGCTCAGAAGAGCATTTAAAAGTTCAAAATGAATGGGCTCACAGGGGCTAGATGAATGAGTCCACAAGGTCAAAGGGTTGATAAGATTACTCAGTAAGGTGTAGATTGTGTATGCTGATGGATAAGCTCTGTTTCATTCCATGCATCTTTATTCTGCTATAGTAATTGTTGTAACTGTTGTTGTTAGTCCATAACTTAATAGGTATGATAGTCAAGCTATGAATTGGCAATCTCTGTTCAGATTACAAACTGGAGGCTGTTGTTGCCTTTCACATTAACAAGCTCTGCACTGGTCCTGTGCCTTACCATAAAAGGAAGTTCTATGACGAACTGACATAGGCTGTTTTTTTTCACAACCAGCCAATGAGCTTGAGTTAAACAATAAACAGGAAGTAACAATACACTTCTCCCAGACAGTCTGCTGCTCTCAGTAGACTGACCATGGTTCAGCATAGGTTCACAGAGGCTGAAATAATTGGTCACTATTCATTGAAAGAATGCTGTACCAAAAACTACCATCATCACTTCCACCACTCTTATCACCATATCAGCTGAGTGTGAAGTATGCAGCCGATCTGTACTAAATATGTCTATTTATAGTTCCAGAAATTTCACACAGGAAATACCTCATGTTATGACATTAGTGGTATCTCTGTCGTGCTGTCATGTTGTACTTACTTTAACGGTTGACAAGATTTACAAATACACTACTTTCACAAGCGGAAGTGGCCAGCAATACCTTTCAGGAGGTGTGAACGGTGATGTTTGCACACGATGCTGTGTAGTGGAACTGACCTTATGTGACTGTCCTCAGGTGCAAACTGACATCAGTGTAGACACCAAACATCAGACCCTCCAGGGTGTTGCCTTTCCTCTGCACGGAGATGCCATGAATGCCCTGGAACAGTTCAAGGACAAGAAGCTCAACTATGTTCAGCTCGTAAGTGAAGTGACTGTGGTTCTGTTTAACTTGCAAAATCTGATTAAATATGTGCAAAGGTATTTTTGGTAGAAGATTATAAAAAGGTGTTGTTGTTTTTAATCAGACACAGAAAGCAAATCAACAGTGGTATTTGTGTTTTGGAGTTAGGGTGTGACTGTGGTTCTAATGAGTGCATGTTTTCAATACCCTTTCCATAACAGGAAATCAACTTTGAGAAGGAACTCATTATACTGTCTAACACTGATCCAACGGAACTCAAAGACTTGCCAAAGCGGATCCCCAAGGACGCTGCACGTTACCACTTCTTCCTGTACAAGCATTCGCATGAGGGCGACTACTTGGAATCTATAGGTGAGGGGATTTGGTTTCGCTTAAGCCAGAGCAGAATGTGTGTGAGCTTGAACCGCGTGACCTTGATCCACATGATACAGCACACACACACACATGATACAGCATACACTGACAGCACATATTCATGTGAGTGTGGGCTACGGGGATCTGAGAGTTCACATCATGACATCAGCTTTGCTTTTGATCTTTCAGTCTTCATCTACTCCATGCCTGGCTACAACTGTAGTATCAAAGAAAGAATGCTCTACTCCAGCTGCAAAAACCCCTTGGTGGAAATGGTTGAAAGCCACCTTCAGATGGAGATTGAAAAGAAGGTGAGCATTAGAAATTTGACTGAGAGCATAAGGCAGAGAGCAGTCACATATGAGTGATTTGAAACATGTTTCTGTGGGTGCTGTGGTGAAGGAGATACAGAGATTGGGAGATACTAGCTCCTAATTATGGGACGTGGTTGAGCATTTGTTTTGACAGCTAGAGGAAAGGTGATGGTATAAGATATTTACTGTAGATATGTGCATACAGAGAAGTCAAAATAGATGGTCTGAAAATACTTGATCTTCGTTCTAAAGTTGATTATGGCTTTATTGAATGCTAGAGGAAAGATGATGGTTATTTACTGTAGATATGTACATACAGAGAAGTGGAAATAGATGGTCTGAAAATACTTGTTCTTCGTTCTAAAGTTGATTATGGCTTTATTTATTGCTTCACTTTGAGTAGGACATTAAGTTTAGCTAATGTAATTCTACATTCATATTATCATGACCCAAAAAAGAGAAACAACCCTCTTGTGTATAGAATGATAAGTCATTTATAAATAAATAGTAGTTTTTGTTTTTGTTCACAAAGCATCACTGCCGAGTTTCAGCAGTTGCTTGAATGCAGATGCCTGGGTATTTGTTCTTAATAGACATTATCTTGGAATTAGTATTAGTCTGCTGAAGGCTTTACAGATTATGCCAACAGCTTTGTACCACAAAAAGCTTGTGCAATTCATTGGATTTCCTGTGTTGGCCTATTACAATGATTCGGCCTCTGGGTAATTAGGTCAATTTGAGTATTTACTCAGTCCTCTCACTGTAGATTACAGGTGAATTTACTCACCCCTGTTGCTCTTTGCAGATGGAGATTGACAATGGAGAGGAGCTGACTGCAGATTTCATGTACGACGAGGTTCACCCTAAGCAGCATGCCCACAAGCAAGCGTTTGCCAAGCCCAAGGGTCCTGCCGGCAAGAGGGGGGGACGCAGAATCACCAGGCCGCCAGGAGAGGATGGCGATGATTAGACAGATGGACGCTTGCACACTCCCACCCAACCCACCCCTCTTCCTAACTCCACAGTGGAACATTCCAGATGATGGAGACAAGGCCCATTCAACATAAACCTCCATGATTTTTTTTTTTTTTTTAAACTCGCCACAGTTTCACCCTCAATGCTGAACTATGCACGCACAGGAAGAGGACCCCCTTCCATTTGTAAACACACACACACACACTTGTAGCATATCCAGATTGAGTGTGAGCCAAATAAGCATTCCTTGAATTATTAAAAAAAACTGGGACATGGTCAACAAGAGGTTCTGCGCTGTTACGTAACTTCAAGTAAATCATGGATCTTAGAACAAAAAGAAATATGTGATTGTGCACCAATGTGAGTGATCTTCCTATCGCCCCATGTCCAGCATTTTTCATTCCAAGTCATTTTAATGTCTTTTTATATTTTTAAATGCTACCTAAGGCCTCAGTTATACAAATGTCTTAACTGCAACCAGCAGCACCATAAACACAAAATTAAACAGGGAATGTGCGATGTCATGCATAGTATTTCCATGCATAGCCTTTCTTTTTTTATTAACACACAAGGTGTCATGTTTTGATATAACTGTGGTACACCCACGGACCCATCTGCCAAGAAACTTATTTTTCTATGCAAGTGTTGTACAGAAATGGTATTCTTGTGGGGGAAAAAAGTTTGTGTCTGTGTGGAAACTCTCATCATTGATCACCGCATGCATCATTTGTTTAAGTGAATGCTCCCATTTCACATCATTGATAATCAATTAACTTTGTTACAGTAGCTGTCACAAGCTTTCAACTAGCCCGGGTGCAAAGCATGCACACTGTAGCAAGAGGTCACTAGCTAGAATTTAGCCTGTTTAAAGAACATGCCCCTACTGATGTTAGACCGCTATGGAGCTTCTGATGTCCTAGTGAATGTCTCACTTACATGAAATGATGGAAATGTCTTAGGTGATGTATTAAGTTTGCCATTCTCTGTTTAACAGTTGTATTTTTTAAAAGAAATAAAATATTTAAATCTCATTTACAGATACAGTTTGCTTTACAAAACAGTCTTCATATCATGAAGTAACATAAAAATAACATTTAGTGACCATTGAAAATATTTTTTTTTATTATTATTTACAAATTGAGGTGCTTTCAGCACCACTTCCTAATACATGTTTTAGATTTTTCTGGCTTTTCAGTCGACAATGAGATCTTCCTTTAGGTCTCTCAACACCTGCAAAAATAGGTATAGTTTTGTAAAGAACAAACACCAACTTGCACATAATATAACACCCTGGACTTCATCTAAACATTACAGACACCCATGCTAATGCCATTATGATCTCTGATGTGTACTGATGTATAATATGCAGCCCAAATATTCTCTAAATATTTTGCCCCAGAGTGGGAAGAAACTGCATCTGACAAGTAGTCTAGGCATCCAGTTGCACAGATGCACTGATCCATCTCAGGTTGCTTTGCCTTGCGCTCATGGGCAAAATACAGCTGTGGCAGCAGAATAACTTCTGCTCTGATAGCTAGCTCAAGGGCACAGCGCACAGCACACTAAGACTGTGAAGACTTCCAAACATTCTCAGAATGGTTGATTCGTGAATAAACATTGTATGGGAATTGGTCTGTAGAGAGCAGTGCAACAATAATAAAATGCCCATCCTTATGGCACTATGGCCCAGGGATGTGAAGTATGTGCAGTAAAGAAGGCTTGGCAGCAGCCTGCATACGTTTTTGGCATTCTACTAAATGTCTATCCTCTATCACAATCTGTTAATTTATGCATAATCAGCAACATGCTTTGCAGTAGTTGTTCATGGGGCTGTGGTTTTGTACAGCAATTCTATTACCTCTTCCATGCTTGGTCGCTTGAGCTTCTTATCGTGAAGACAGCGGCAAGCCAGGCCAAAGACTTTCTCCACAACAGAGAAATCAACATGATCCATTTTCTTATCAACCAGGTCCTCCAGTTCCATCTCTTCATCTTCAATCTCATCCTTCACCTCCATCTGTTAAGATGCCAACATCAGACAAAATGAGAGATGCCCCACAGCTGCTTGCAACCCATCAATATTCTGTTTGGAGTATTCACTACTAAACTATAGGCTACTGTAATAGGAACTGAATATATGTCTTAATCACCAGAGATTTCTTCATCTCTATTAATATCTGATTTCTGTTATGCTGCTTAAAGATTCTGTTACTAAAGACCGGCGTCATTGTTGATATTAGAAACTTACGAGAAATTTAGGTTTCCGTTCTTCATCAACCGGTGGGAGTCCTGATATTATTTCCAGCAACACCTTTGCCAAGCACAAATAAATAAATAAACAAATATGTCAGTAAGTAGAAGTTAGTAGGTAAGCTATTAGTCTGATGGAGAATAGTGTAAATAACTAGGGTATAAGGTTTGGGGTAATTGCTCTGGTGATGGAAACACCACACAAAATAAAAGAACATATATGAGTTTTGTTTAGGCTATTATTCACTGTTCAAAAAAGGAGACAAGGAAAGAATACCACTCCAAAGCTGTAGATGTCTGACTTTGGGGTGATCTCTCCCCTCAATGCCTCTGGTGCCATATAGGCTGTTGTTCCAACCACCTTCTCAGTCATCACTGTGGTGGATGTACGCTTTGCTGAGGCTCGTGTCAGCCCAAAGTCAGAAATTTTTGGCACTAATTTTTCATCCAGCAATATATTTGCACTGTAAAAAAAAAAAAAAATGTAATGAGTACACTTCTTCTGAGTACAAAACTGAATATAGCCTATTCAATTGAAGGTTTATTTTGAAAAGTATTAAGGTTAAAAGACACTAGAGAAAATTACATGAATGAAATGATTTCATATCTCATTGTACGGTAGACTACATCTGAATTTATTGGACAAGGCTATCATATGTACTCTGTAAAAACAGAGAATGTCATTATTCCATGATCTTTGGTAAAAAAAACAACAACTGGTTAGTTGGTTAGAATTCTTTTGAAATCAGATTCTAATCGGGTTCTAATGCCAGTGCCTCATTTCCATGGTAATGTTTAGAATGTAGAATGTTTATTAAAGAATGTTTATTAAAGAATCCTAAAACAACTTGGCACAAATTTTGATTCACTGAAGATACAAGACACATTTTTCCTTGCTCTGAACTTCTGAAACCATGGATGATTCTGAATATGCTGATCGCTACATCTTTAAACTGAATTTTCTCTCTCCGACGAACCCTGATTATCCAGGTATGGTTAACACTGTTTTTTTCTTTTTTTAAATCAAATGTTTCATACAGAAGTTACAATCCCTTACAGCAGGCTAAACACATTTCTATGCTAATATTATGCTAATATTACAGTCAAGATTCAAGAGTTTAATTTCATACATAGAAAGAAATACAACTAGCCTAGCTGAAAACAGACATCGGAGCTGATTTCATTTTACATTCTCTATAGGGGCCAGTTCAACAACTGGGATGAAACAGAGGATCAAGGCTCTGGTCACAAATCTTATGCCATACGAACCTCTAACTGAAGAGAAAATCAGATTAATTACAACCAGGATTCCAGCACTATCTCGGATGCTCTCTGATACCCATTTTTATGACAGTACCTATACACCCATTGACAACCACTCAACAGTGAAAGCCCTTTGGAGACCCTATGTACCATCTCCACTGGACACTGATCCGGTCAGAGTGGTCTGGAAGGCTTTCACTGGCTCAAAGTGTCGGGTGTACAGGACACCTAGACAGCCCACAGCCTACGGACAAACAAGACCTGCTCAGCAACTGAGGCCGCAACCCATTCCTCCTGTACCTCTCGAGGTGCCTTGGCACCCGGAAGAGCCAGAGGAGTTGAAGGTAGAAATGGACCTCACAACTGAGTACAGCAGTCAGCCTTCGATTGATGGATGGAATATCTATGAAATTTTGTCCCCAGTGCAAAATGCTGGCGGAGAAGAGATCCCAGGACTATGGCGGATTTCTGGCTACAGTGCGGATGGCACTCTCTATTTCTCTGTGATCGTAAAAATCATGGAGGATAAGGAGAAGGTGAAGAAGAAACCAGCCTTCAGCATGCTACGCCCAGCCGCCAACAAAAGAAAGGCTGATGATGATGATGATGATGACAACCAAGACAATCAGCCTCCTTCTAAGAGGAGATCCATATACATTTAAGGACACTTAATTAATTTAGTTTATGAAATAAATTCTTTTTTTTTTTTAATTATTTACATGATCTCACACATTTTCGCTTCATTTTGTATGAACTGCATTGTTTTTTTTATTAGCAATGTTAACTACCTCATGTTACTGTAAAACTTGAAACTGATATAGGCCTGTGCAATAATGCTTTTAGATAAATATATAATGAATTACTCTGCAACTGCAATGAATTACTCTGCCAAATTTACAGGACAGATTAGGTTTAATTAAGTAATGAAAAATACTGTATTAGTACTGAGTAGATAGAAGTGATTAAATTATGTTGTATAAAAGTGGATACCTTTTGACATCTCTGTGTACATGATGATTACTGTGCAGATACTCCAGACCTTTTGCTGTTCCCACAGCAATCACACATCTTCTATGCCAAGAGAGTGGTGGGGTGTTATCCTTTGAAAAATATAGGAAATAAATAGTTACTACAGACTGATTATGTAAATATTCTTAAAGAAATTTCCGGTTTCTGGTGGCTGCTTACCAAGCAGGCCAGCCGATCCAGCAACGATCCATTAGGCATGTAGGCATACACCAAACAAGGATGCTCAGAATCGCATGAAAATCCAACCATGCTCACCAGATTCTCATGCTTCAACCTGTAGGATAAAAAATATGCAATTAAGCTTTACTTCAAAAGCATTGCCACCTTAAGCTACTGTATATGATCAAACAGTGTATAAAGCTACGCAATTTCATAGTTGTAGCAAACAAGTTATTTCAGTGACTGAATCCCAAAAGGGGACCCTATTTCTATTTGCACTGTAAGGTCTGAACAATACATCACACAAAACCCGGTTGCTCTTTCAAGATGAGACAGTCTAGTTGCCTTACACCATTAAAGTTTGAATCTCCTGATTAAATTGAATATGCAGCTCATCTGGAGAGATGTCATCCAACTAAATAGGGGAGAGAAAAAAGAGAAAAGATCAGGAGGAGGGAATACAGTAATAATCAGCATCAGCTTTCTACAAAGTTGGCCATAATTGCTCCAGGGACCTTCTATAGGCCTAAGGTTGATACTCACTGTGTTGAGTTTCTTGACAGCCACAAGTGTGTTGTTTAAGCTGCCTTTGTAGACTATACCGAATCCTCCTTCCCCTAATTTCTTCCCACCCATGGATATTGGGCGGTCATCCCAGTTCCCTGTGATTTTCATGAGCTCATGGTAGGAGAACCGAGAGAGACCTGAGGGATAATCTGTTCAATTGTTTAATTTTTTTAGGAGAAACAAAATTATCCACAAAATTAAGCCAAAATCATGTGTCACATCAACTGTTACCTGTGTCATCCTCTGCTTCCTCTGTAGGCTCACTTTTCAGAACCTGCCCCACAAGTAATGTCTCTGCTTCAGCTGGTCTAACGTTACAAACCACATCTATAGATTAAAAAAGAAAGTAAAAAAGAATATGCATCAAAGAATATACACAAAAATATACAAATACTGTGGGCAAGTATGGGCTATGCTTATGATGCCACACAAGAACACACTGACCAGGAAGAAGGGCGGTAGCTGGAGCGAATAAGCTGCGCTTCACTAGGATGTCAACCAAATCGCCAACAGTCGCGTTGGTTGTACCCCAGTCGTAAAGTAGCTCTAATGTTGGGCTTTTCCCTCTGGCCACCATTCCCTCGAATCTCCTGTAGGGGCAAAATAAGCTGCCTTTGACAATACTTGAAGCGGAGTGGTCAGAATGAGTTTAGCATAATGTTATGACAATCTTACCTGAGGTGCAATTGTGTGTACCGCGGCTTGCCCGTAGACTTGTTTTCTATGTCGACGAGGATGGTCTTCCATGTGTCAATAGGATCCAAAAAGTCTGCCAGTTTCTGATGTGTACTATGATTGAGGTTCCGCAAAAATGTTGACGACGTTATATCACAGTTGCTCATTTTTCAAAGGACTCAGATCTTACCCAGATCCTAATCTTACTTTAGAAAGGACAACCTGTTAGTGAACTGTTTTTGGCTAGGCTTCTTGTTTGAAAGCCTTCGCCGGTCACTGATAAATGTAACCTACATTTTCTGTATTTTTGAGAAATGATACCAGAAAACTGACATTTGGAGTTTCCGTTGTGAAGCAACTTCCTTGTCATATTAACCCTTTCATGTTATCTCTAGTTTGGGGTAGCTTCACTACCTCATGAGGGCACAAATAACAAGGAAGTAAAATTGCTCTCTTTTCCTGCAGTTTTCTTCGTTGACTTGCGGGGGCGCACGTGTCTGTACTTCTACTTAGGAAAGTGCAGGGTCTTCTCCTGCTGTTTGAAATAGGTTAGATTTGTCCAGTGTTGGGGGAGCATGACCTAGTTACAAAGTAACTAATTACTGTAATTAGTTACATTTTGCAGTAACTAAGTAACGTGTTACTTTTAAAATATCAGTAACTTAATTACAGTTACTACCTACAGTAACTAGACATTACTTACCCAACACTGGAGTTGTCTATAATAAATTATTACAAGGAAAGGTAGTAGGCCACATCTGAAATAGGTGGACTGCTAGAGAGTGTTAAAATAGCCTACTACATGCTTCTGCTAGGCTTGTCCCCACTTCAAGCCTACAGTAGGTCTATGTGAAATGAAAGGGGTTGAGCATCTATGCTGCAGAAGAAAGTCAGCGAGGAAGGACCCCTTGTGGTTAGACATGAATATTGGTAGGCTAGGTTTTGAAAGGACAACCATCCACCATGGTCAATCTGAAGTTTGTGATTGTTTTGTCAAATCCAATAAAATTCCCATCAGTCTCAGCAGTCCACATCACCAAGGCCTAGATTGTATTTGTGCAAATGATTGAAACTGGACATTGGAAGTGACCCAGATTAATCAGTTTATAAGTCAATGGCCAGGGCACTGATGCTCTATGTTATTGCAGAAACAACACCTTCATATGAAATTTCCCACTGGTAATATATTTTAATAAAAAAAAACTCTTTCTCTTCCAAGGAGATAGAAAACATCCTCTAAGAGCTTCAAAATATGGTCTGTATTAATCATCACTGCTAATGACAAAAGCAGGTTTAGAAACCAGGTTTCTTGACAGCCTTAGATGAAGCACTTGGTTGGAAATGAGCGAAGCTAATTAATCATACTCTGTCTTTATCAGGAGTACCTGCTGTGTTTAGGGCCAGCCCAATTCTGTTTTCCTTAGGCCTAGGGGAAGGGAGTGGCAGGCCAGGAAGATAGATTGGTTCCACATGCTGACCTGGGCCAGCCAGAGAAAAGCAGTGAGTATTGTGTGTTGGCCACCCCAGTATGGATGGAAGCAATCATGCTGTGTCCTGGCTCCTTGAGTCCTGGTGCCAGCGAACGGCTCCCTGAACTCTGCCGATACTTGCTCAAGTTCAGGCCACACAAGAGCATGACCTCAGTCTGCCTGGATTGGCGGATTGAAAACATATTGCCGCACAACAGAGCCACTCCATGTGATTTGTAGGTCCGTTGAGGGGTTTCCCAGTCAACTTCGGAGTGGCATCATTCCGACTCCTGTGAGGTCTGTCCCCTGGCCCTGTCTGGGAACGACCAACAGGCTCTCCGGAGTCCAGACGCATTCAGATCATTTTTCCATGGAATGAGAGTGAGTAAGAATGATGCTTATTATTCATCCAAATGTTACGACCTCAAATTTGTAAACAGAATCCAAGAAATCATGTTTACTTTATGTAAAACATGGTTAATTAGAACCATAATGGTTGAAGGAGAGACAAACAAGATTGTCTCCAAAGGCACTTGAGAGAGGTTCCCACCCAAGCACACTGCTCATGAGTGCTTGTGTTAGCCTGTTAGGGCTTTGTTTACCTGTTCTGGCTTTGTTTCAATTTTTGCATTCATTGCTTTATAGCTTTTCATTTCATTTAAATTAAATCCATGAAATGAGATAACAGAGGCAGACAGGGAGAAAGAGATTTTCAGTGCAGCTTTGTATAATGTTTGCAAAGCATTACAATGTGGAGTCTCCTTCAAAGGTGTTTCTTTTTTGACAGCACCGTGCAGCTGACGGACAGCCCCTTGATTAGCGCTTCCTTTGTTGGGCAGTGTTAACACCTGCAGGCGGCTGCCTTTGATGTCCCGGCACGTTTCTACCTCAGGAACTGCGTCAGTTCACCACGTCTTCCAAACTCTCTGAAGAACTCTCCAAACTTGAGAAAGTGAAGTGGAATAAGAGAGAGAGAGAGAGAGAGAGAGAGAGAGAGAGAGAGAGAGAGAACAGACTTTTCTCCTAAGGTAAAGGTGAATAGAACAGGTGAAGTTGGATGGAGGAAAGATGAATTGAAGGCAAGATTAAAGAAAAAGGCCGGAGAGCACAAAGTGTGTGGAATATGGGGAAGGGGGAAATGAAAACAAGCCTGCAGAAAGAAAGTTGGGGGGTGGGGGAAAGGGGTCCACAGAGACGGCTAGACCTAAAGGTCTGAGAGAAAGATGCAGGGAGACGGACTGAGAGAAACGGAAACAGACATAGACAGAGAGTAAAAGAGGAGAGGAAGAGTGCAAGGGGTTGTGAGGAAACCTCCTGCTGATGTGGAACAAGAGCCGTGGAGAGAGGTGCCAGAACTGGTTAAATCACAAGAGCGGGGCAAAAGAAATCAAGCGGTCTGCACAGGAAATAGTCAAAACAAGTCATGTGACTGCATGGACCGAGTCACTGTTGGAAAACAGGGCGGATGTGTCGGCAGAGGGTTGCACAGGACCCCGGCAGAGGTTGCTAGGCTACCAACAGAAGAACACACGTTTGTCACGTATGCCGGCCTTGTGATATGAGGCCTTTTTTCTGCTCCAGTCGCCTCTGGGCACATACCATGCTCACAGAACACTTGTATGAAGGAAGTACTCCTTCACGCTTCAGTGGCTTGACAATGATGGTACATGGATATCCTTTAGTTTCTTTGGGGTTCATCAGCCTTGCAGCACACAAGAGCCTGACCGATGTGGCAACAGTTCATGTTGCTATGGCTTCTGAAGTCTGTCCCTTTGACTGCAATTGTTCAATGGGACCAGCTGAAAGTCCGTTTGAATTCAAACAAGGCCATATAATAGGGGTGAGTCATGAAAAGACATGAGGCACAGAGGCTATGGAGCACAGACTCCTGCAAACCAATTACTTCCTCTGGGTTTGATGGGCAAGAGGGTCTCACTACGGGGAGTCTTTTCACCAACCTCTGCACTCTTTCTTCACCTTACATCCTCTAATCAACTTAAAAATGGATAATGTAGAGTCATATTTTCTATACCCAAAGAATATTGTATGTGTGAAATAACCTTTGAAGAACTGTGTGACATATATGAATTCACATTTGTATCCCCCCCAAAAAAGATTTCTTTATGTACGAATGTTCCTCTTCAGGTAAACACATAGGCCTCAGGTCATGCAGTCCACACTTGCACCATAGATCATTTAAATAATGAGAATGGGATTTTGATTTTGCCCAAAAAAAAAAAGCTTGCCCACTGGCACGATAGAAAGACAGAAAGCATTTCAACAAAATGTACAGACAGGATATGCCTCGGGAATCCCTAAAAGCCTCTGTCATTTAACGACCACAAAGCAACTTTGTATAAACTGTTTGTCCAGTGTGTCCAGTGTCAGAGCGAACATGGCGGCTTCTCTCGCATTTGTGTGTGAAAAGAAACATACCAGAAGTATGGGGTGACTGTTTACTGTTGCCAAATGTTTTATCTCAACATTCCAGATCTTTATGGAATTTCTCTACTGTTTCCTTTGTATGCTATTATTTCAAATAACTTGTAGTTACAAATAATAATCTAAAACAAAGTTAGAGGCCACCTCTGTTGATGTACTAAACAGAGATTACATGTTACAGCACCACAGCGATAAACTATGCATTTCTTTGAAAACCTTTCATTGCATTTTTCACTAACAAACAAAATTGGGTTTGTTTTTGTGTATACATTGGCCACCACCCATGTGTTTGACATCATTATGAAAGTTTATTGTGATAATAAATCCCCTTTTAACAGACATTGTAAACTATTTATCATGGATCTTGCACAAATTAGCATTTTTGTGGGGGTCTCTGCAGTTTCCATGATAATACATAGGGGGCAGTAGTCACTTGTAAAATATACGCTGATAGAATACACAGAATTTGGGACAATTTTTATGTTACATACTTCAAATTTCTAAGTATGATAATACATTTGTTATTTAAGAAATAATGGGTGGCAAAGTGTACTGATATACAGGGCAAGGCACAACTCTGATGAAGTTTTCTCCCCTGGTTCCCACATTTCCATAATCAGACCTTTATGCCCCAGTTTTCCATTATGCTTTTAAGCAACCAAAACTGCAAAATAAGACATAGGCTTGGAATAGATCTGTCTACTGATCCTGTGTCAGGATGTGACTGTCAATATCATTTAAATCTTATCAGTCCACTGACAGGGTTTGTCACTGTCACAGGCCCTTTGTGACCTTCTAGTATCCTGAAGCCATTCCCACTGAGTCACCTCTTGTGGTTTTGGGTTGAGAGGTGAGGACACGACCCCTGTGAGCAGAGGGACCCTAAGGCTGGCACTGAGGGGAGGTCTGTGTCTGACCCTCCTCGGGCACCGCTTGTGCGCTTGCTTGCTTGCATGGGAAAGTGCTGACAGTGCACAGCGAGAGCAAATCCCCAGCCCACCTCAGTGCTGAAAGTCAGCTCAGACCTCCAAATGTAATCACACATGCCACCACGCATAAACATGAGCAGTCCTGCCAGACGGGCACGCAGACGGGGGAATTATCCCAGTAGCACTATACACAACCACTCAGACGTCTAATCCAGACGTGGTTAATGAATGTATACTTTTTAAAAAGTGTCTCAGATTTGTCTTGATTTTCATCCTGGGGGAAACGACTTGTTGGAATGTGCTGGCAGAGACAAACACATTGCTTAATAAATCCAACCCTCCCCCCCCCCCCCCCCCACACACACACACACACACACACACTACCATCACCACCAATCTACTCTGCTGTAGAGTTTTAGGCTATTGAACAAATGGCCGATAAGCTGTAAGTCCCCAAGGCTTGTCCAGTTCCTCACGCTGCTCTGAGGGGAGCTCATGCCCTACAGCCGTCACCATCCTAAGAGAAGCGCTCGCCTCGCACCATCTGTTTATTGACTCATACTTGCCCTTCCTCTCTGACTTCTCCTATTTACCCCATCAGTGCACTAGGGCCGGAGACTTAGGCTTGTCAGGGCTATGAGTGGCAGGCATTGTTGATGTCTTCAGAACACTGACACAGTGATTACAAGAGGATGCACAGGAACCGTGACTAATGACTCAGGTAAATGAATATGGCCCTTTTCACCCATGCAGGGGCTTTTACTACTTAACAATTCAGCAGAACCTGGAGGAAATCATTCTTCAGCATGTCAACCAAATCAAACAAACTGCCCCTACCAGATGCTTCCATTTGGTCAGCCCAAACACTAAGGGTAAAACTCATATGAATTTGGAGTGGGTTACGCATAAATGTCTATTGAATAGCTCTGCATTAAAGAGGCAACCCCTGATAATACAGGCAGGGCATTTGCCAAAGGCAAGAGGGCCTCCTTTTGTCCTCCCAATATCAACTCCTAACCAACAAGCACTCAAAACAAGTGCATTGTGGGAGGAGAGGAGAGTTTGTGAAGCGGCCATGGCTAAGAGGCACTGCTCTCTCTCTCTCTGGGCTTCCTTTGTAGAACACTCTCCAGTGCGGACGTGACAGGATATGGATGCAGGCGTAATCCATGGGAAATCTGGGTGGTGGTGGTGGTAGTTTGGGGGGCTGGGGGGGCTGCAGACCAATAGTAACCCCTGATCATTCAAAGAGTCTTCTGATCTTCTTAAGCAAATCATTGATGGTGCACAACCCCTGCGAGTGATGCCTTTCTCTATGGAGGCTGGAGGTGAAAGAGGGGCCAGCGTGCCCCTTTGACATCCCAGCAGGGTCTCTGTAATCCAGCAGTTGTCAATAGTAATCCTGATTTCCAGAAGTTCCCTAAAGGAGGGAGGCCCAGGGCAGGACTGCATCGTCTTCCTAGAATAACAGAAGAATTTACCAAAAATGTAGCAAATGAGTCTGTGTTTTTCTTTTCTTGCTCAGAAGAAACAATGGTAACACTTTGCGGTAAGGGTACATGAATTATCATGAATTCATGCATGATTTCATTCATGATTCATGCATTACTTCATCTCTGAAAGTCTAATGAGTTATCAGGAATTAACATGAATTCATTGTTTGTCATTAATGACCTCCTGCTGAAATAGCACATGATCTTAAGTATTAGTTACTCTGGGTACATCATCATGAGTCATGATTAATTAGCATGAGTCATGATTATTAGCATGATCATGATGAATTCATCATGTTTGTGCCCCGTCAACTAAAGTGTTGACATGGTTAAATTGGTAAAATTTAGTTGACGTATGGCGTATGACTAGGCCAAAGTAGGCTAAATAAGTACTTTTATTATATAAAATTATCAAATTCTTTTGAACAAAAACATCATGATCATGTGTAATTAGTCATGACTCATGATGATGTACCCAGAGTAATTAATGCTTAAGATCATCTGCTATTTCAGCAGGAGGTCATTAATGATAAACAATGAATTCATGCTAATACCTGATGAGTCATTAGAAATTCTGAGATGAAGTAATGCATTAATCTCGAATGAATCATGAATGAAATCATGCATGAATTCATGATAATTCATGTACCCTTACCGCAAAGTGTTACCGAAACAATATACTGAGATGAGTGTAAAAGTCCTTTGCGTGCACACACACACACACACACACACACACACATCATCCAAATACATTCATATGCATCGACGTAAATAGTCACAATCATTTCAACAGGTCCTGCTGCAGTCTGTTTTAGCTCACTATGCACAGACCTGATACTGACTGGAGGCTATTTTATGGTCACCGGCCAACTATATCCAACACTGAGAGCAAACACAAACATAAAACGGCTCATTTTGACTCAGGGAAGCCTTTTATGAAGAAGTATGGCTCATTTGGAGGCTGATGCAGAATGGTTTGCATAGCTCTGTAAATTCTGTGCGATATAATGCTGATTTGTGGAAGTTAAAACTCTTTGAAATGCCTGCCTGAGGTATACACAAGTATAGTTGATGCGTGTGCAGCATCAGCAGTTCCAAGAGTCCTTGTAACCCAGCCCACTTGGCATTGCAAAACTCGGCTGCACATGCAGCACTCATTGACTTATAAACAAAGACGCCTTGCTTCACTACAGTTTATGTTATCATCCCATCATTATACAGGACTTACCTTTTAAGCTGTCAAATATACAGCACAATAAATATATCATCTGTAGATATATTTGGCAATAGTACTTCTTTGCATTCTCTCACACGTATGTATGTGCACGGGTCAGTGGTTGAGTTAAGGATGCAGTCTGGAAACCTTTAGTGCCTCTCTGGAGAAGAGTGTGAAATCACTGATTTTTTTTCAAGCCATTCAATAAGTTCAGGTTGTTAGTTTGGGTGACAAGATCAAAAAGAAACATGCTGCGGGAAAGTAGTCTTCCGGCTAAGGCTGTCTCAGTCACTTAATTTCATTGAAGACTGCAAACATTTCACCGCTAAGAAAGTCTCTAGACCATGATAAAGGCCACAACATTTGTGGAAAGGACATTGCATGCTAGTATGCACACAGTGTTTGTAAATGAATAAAGAAAATGGAGGATGCTTCCTATGTTTCTTCAAAGGTAAACATAAGGTTTGTGAATGCTGTTAATCTCCTTAGATCAGAGCAAAGGGAAACACAACAATCATCCTATGTAAAAAAGAAAAAAAAAGAAGAAGAAGAAGAACCTTATACCAGCATACAGCATACTGTATACTTGCTTTATTCTTGGGACTTCAACAGAGTTAAATGTCAACAATGTTGACTTTATCCTAGTTGCAATCTTTTGTACAGCTTCTCGTTGTCATATCAATTGTGCCACTCTGAAAGGAACCTGGGCACTTTTGTGGCCCAGTTGAATAACTATCCCTGGGAGAATTGGACAGGTTGCATTTGAGGCCCCCGGCAGGTTCTGTGGTTCTGCATATAGACCATCAAAGCACATCAAAACTTTTTTTTTTCAAGTCTCCATAATACAATATGATGAGCCCAAAACAGACTAAAGACAAAAAGTTGAAGGTAGGGATTTTTCCCTCTGCTAACAATACACCCTTTTCTAGCTTTGTTGATGCCTAACTTTCTCCTGAGAACCAGTAGGGGCATGTAAAGGGATAGAAGGCTTTGTAGGGTGTGCTTTGGGAATTAGCAAATCCAGAGTGATTTGGGTAAACATGATAAAGTTGGCTTACAGAAGTCAGAGCTTGTCGGAGTACAGTAGAAGAACAGACAATTTGAAGCAACGGCCATAAACTACAGTAGGAGCGCAACAAAGGATCACAGTTAACAGTTAAAAATAGCAAAGTGGAGTAAGTCAGATCAGCTGTGCTTTCCTCACTGGCCGGTGCACTAATCTCACCTAATGAGGAGAGTGATCCAGACAAACAGCCGTTTACTCGACTGTCATACATTAGCTCACCCCTCACAATGGCAGCCATTCTCTACGAGACCAGGGGATGGTTCCTTGCCAGTTTGTTCACAACTCTCTGAAGACTGATTAGGCACAGTTGTTGGCCAGCCACTGGTGTTGAATAGCTTTCTCACTGTGTGGTACTTCGCTAAAAACCTCCTTTTGACATCGCTAGTAAGAGTGAACACAATGCTTCCCTCAGGGCCCAAAGAACTGACCGGTGCGTCTTTGCACCCCCCCCCCAAAAAAAAAAATCAACAACAGCTTCTTGTGTGGTTCTATTAAGAACCCGCTACGTTTGTTTGTGCGTGTTAGAGGAGTCTGACGGCAGAGTCATTTTATTAATTCAGGTTCTTAGCCTTAGACTCTAGAAATACCACAATCATTCCCAAGGGTGATGGAGTGTAAACCGGTAAAGACCAGAATTACAGCAAATCGGATCGCTGGATGCACTGGGGTGAGAGCATCCCTGCTGGGGTGGCGGTGGATTAAGTGGTCTGTGTTCTTCAGGACCATTAGGAGCATGAATGGTTGATGTGTGGGTGGTACTGTATTGCACAGTGCTGATAAAAGGGCCTCCGACTCTTTGAGTTGGTCGTCATGCAGTGAAATTGGGCCTGGGAATTTGCACATGACAGCAACTCTTGGATGAATAGTATTTGGAGTCAGATTGGTGAAATTGAAGGACAAATAGGCATCAGATTCAAGGGGTCTAAGTAGGAAGTCTTAAGTCTTCAACACATTTCTTTTGTTTTCCTATTTTGTCTCTGTTAATTCAGACAAAGAGGCTGAAAGCATTTGCTACTTTTATTTGCCATACACTCACCATTTCAATGGTGAAATAAACAGCTTCTTACATGAGTTAACTTGCTTTAGTTTCCTTCAATTGTACACCAAAATATCCGTTTTCTCCTTTCTTAAAAATTTCCATGTGAGCAGTTTTAAATGGCTAAGTGTGTATTTAAAATTATTAGGCTGGGTGCTTTTAAGCTCAATCACCATCTTTGCACTGGAGGGATGATTGCTCCTCAGCGTAATTGAAGAGTACATCAAAAGGAAGTCGATGGTGGACCCAGAAGTGTCAGAGTAGGATACAGACTGCAATGCAAACAAGGGTGCAGGACTTCTACTTCTGGGAAGTATGCATAGCCCTAGCAGATTATAGGTCTAACATTACCATTACAAAAGACTCCGGAGGGGAAAGGTATGCAATTCGTTTTCGCTTGACCAGCAGGAATGGGAAAATATAAGTTTCATAGACTGATGGTTTAAGTTCTTGCCTTAATCACTAATGTTTTGGAAAATCAGTGTGATGTTGTTTAAACATTATTAGCCTCTGTCAGTCAGTATTAATATGAATTAAATATTGAACCTTGCTGCTTTGAACATATATACATGTTTAGTTGGTGCCATATGTTTAGAGATTGAATAATCTGAAAAAAAAGCTCGAATTGTACTTTTCATACATAAATATGTATGATTTTGACTTTGCTCATTTTAGTAAAGCAGACTGCCATTATGTCTGAGTAGTTCAGGAAAGGGTCACTCTGTTCATATATCATGTTCCTAAACTGGCCTATATAATATGTCAGGTATGTATTCCTGGAAAATGGATGTTACGTAGCTACCAATTTGAATTTTATTGTTCAGCCTTGAAAAGATTTTTTTCACAGGTAGCGTGACATGTTTAATGTTTCAAATCCTAAATACTCACAAACACAGGGCCATGGTCTTCCTACAAAAAATACAAGTGTACCAAAGACATGCCCTCTCCTTATCGGTGCTCGTTTGGTCAGGTCACAAGTTGTTTACTGAATGGCCCCTGGTTAACTTCAAAGAGGAATCTACTGACATGCTGTCCTTCACAAATTGATCACCATTTCTCAAAACCTGACAAACAAGGTGGTTGCGTCTGTCAAGAGGGAGACTCCAGACAGAGCTTTCTCACTCACAAACACACACACACACACACACACACACACACACACACACACACACACACACACACACACAGAGAGAGAGACACACACATTTGCATTTAGACATAAACACACAGACATACAAGCATGCACGTGCACGTGCACACACACACACACACACACAGACCCGTTTCATGCCTACACTTTGCTGCTCTTCCCTCTGTTCAGGGCTGCCCCAGGCTGTGCCCCATTTCTTATTGTTCCAGTAAAAGTGTGCAGATGTTATCAGTAGCAGAAGCAGGAGTGTGGAGGGCCTCTATTTGCAGTCTCTGCTGTGGACGCCTCTCCTGGTCATTACGCAGACAGCCATTCAAGGCGGCCAGCCAGATAAGGCCTGGAGATAAAGGGGGAAACACTACCTCCTCTACCCTCCAGTCAACTCCTCTGACTAGGCCGGTATACCCCTACCTAAAATGGACAGTGTAGTCAGTGTAAGGTTTTGGAAAAGGAAGACATTTGTTTTACGGACTATTTTAATAGTTCACTTCAGGTTCCATGGTATACTGACATAGAGAGGTCAAAGCCTCATTCACACACAACGTATTGTATGTTCTAAAATTGTGATAGCAATCCTACAGTGTGCTCTGTTTACTTTGATGGCAAAAAAAGGCACATGAATGTGTGCAAAAAAAATTATTACCATTCACAAAGTTGCATTACCTGTTATATACAGTATTGTGCTATCTACACTATATTAAGAGAATCAGTGCTACCTTCTCCCACCCCCCATGAAATCCAGCACCATTGCATGGAGTTCCCCTCTCATCTAAATCCAATAATTATTCCTCATTGGATGTCAAAACAGTTCCCATTCTCGTCTCTGCTTCCCTTTGATGACAGCGAATGTATCGTGTAAACACACTGCAGAAGTGTCTTTGTTCTATTATTTGACCTGTCAAAATTCATTGCTAGACTGTCTTAGGCCATCCCCAGTGATGTTCTCATTGAGGCTCAAAGGATATCTAGCTGTTACTTGGCAGCTGTAAGGCTGTGATGTTTTTAAGTTCCTATGCAATCAAGTATTGAATAATAGCATGTGCTTGGTTTGAAAAACAACACATGCTTTCAAGTTGAGATAAATATTTTTCCACAACTTGGCATTTAAACTACACACAGACAGACATGGAAACAACGTTATTGACAGAAAAAAAAGAACAAAATTACAACACGCTGACACATTTTGTACCAATTTGTGTTTTATACTATTCACTGTGTCATTTCGGATTCGTCCTTTGCAGATGGTGGACTTAAGAAATGGAAAACCTCCCTGCAGCTTATGATGCTAATTTGTCATTTATGTGTTATGCTGTTTTCTGGTTCACGCACACAGACACACACACACTCACACACACACACACACAAAATGAAGTTAGTGATGCACGCAAATGCAATAATAGATCCAAAATGGACCACTTAAAGATCCTTAAGAACACATGATAACAACAGACAACAATGGCCTTGTCAATAGAAAGACACCTATTGTGGTGCCAATTACAGCCTTGCCTTAATCTCCCCCCTTTTGGAGTCAAGTAAAAGTGCATTGTCAAATCATTTGGGCTGGGCTAGGCTGGGAAAGGGATGGGGGGGGGGTTAAGGGGGGTCTAAAGTTTCAAAAGGTGTTTCTGTAGTTATTGCCTATGCCATGGGGCACCGTTCTATTCCCTCAGTCTTGAAAGTGAGCATTCCTTTGTCTCACGTTTAGCCTGCGTCCCTTTCACTTGGAGAGGTCACCATGCAGAGGTAATTAAACGCGGGTTTAGGCATGAAGAAAAAGGACACACAAAGAGATTAAATCTTAGGGTGAAAGGCCAGTGAGGTTACTCACCAAGCGGCTTTCTGCTGTGGCAATAGCAAATGAGGAAATGATGCTGTGCAAGTGTTTGCTAAGTGACAACGTCAATAGACAAGACGTTGGACAATGGAGTAACACAATTAAACTCCCAGAGAAGAAAAAGAAGAAAAAAAACCCTGACTTCTTCAGTTGTTCTATGGGAGCCCAATGTACTATATATGTTATCCTCATTTAAGATGGTAAACAGCAATGCCTGTGCTCCTCTGCAGTGGTGTGTCTTGTTTGTGTATGTGTGTGTGTGTGTGTGTGTGTGTGTGTGTGTGCGGTGGAGGATTTTTTCTCACAGCGCTAAAGGGAAACCAGATGGGTGAGAGTACGGCCACGCAGAGCAGCCCAGCCCAGCCCAGCCCAGCGCCACTGAGGCCCGGTCCTCCAGGGCGTGCATGTCTCCCGTCCTCTCCGCTGTAAATAGCTTCTCCTCAGTCATTACTCGCTTAATTGGACCAATCCCGCGTGTTTTCCCAAGGTCTTAAGTAGTTTACGATTCGGAGACGTAAACACAGAGGGCCGCATTTTAACCCCCCTCCCACCACTACCCCCATCCCTACTCCCCCAGTTCCCCTGAGGGACAAGGCCTGGGTGCCATCTGAGGAAGACACCTGCACCACATCTCCCATGACTAGCTCGAAACAGTCACTGTGCACTACCACTTATCAGTGCTATCTAGTGTTGCTATCTATCTATTCATTGTAATTAGCCTGGTATATTGTCTGTCACACATTTCAGGTCTTTACCTGTATTTTAGTGAGGAATGTATTCTGGATAGTTCTGAGAGAAAAATGGAGGCCAGAAAATATCACATGCACAAAAGGGCACAACATAAAGAACAAGACAGAGTACACTACCTACTAAATGTATATACCATAAAAATGCATGTAGTAAAGGACTATACATTACATATTTATATTCCACTGTGGACCATGTTTTTATGGGTTTTGAATTCATATGAGAGCTGAGGCATAGTCTCTAACAAGAGTGCAACGTACATTCCAATCATCATCATCATCATCATCATCATCAATGACATTAACTAAACATTATATTCATAGCTAATTCCAAATTCCAATCTATATATCTCCTGTAGAATACACCCTTTTATTCTGTTCACCACTCCATTACACCATTATGCAACTATCCAGCTAGCTGACTGACTAATGCTGGAGCTCTTCAGCTGAACCACCTCAACGCCATGAGCTCCACAAGGAACGCCGCCACTCCGAACCACGTACCACATAAGGCGCAGCACTCCGTACTCAAGGAATGTGGGAGCAGGGAACGAGTGATGCAATGGGACCTCCGTGCCTTGCTCCTTTCTCCCCTTTCTCCCCCCACCCCCACCCACCACTCCACCACTCCGTACCCCGTTCCTCCATCCTCCATCTCCCTCTGACATCAGTGGGCCCTTGCAGCCTGGGAAGTTGAGCATGTGAGCTTCCCCAAGTCATTAAGCGAAGGCTTGAAAAGACTGTCACCAGGAAGGAGATAAGCCGCGAGGAGCGCCGTAATAAGGGGCCGGAATAATGCCTCTTCTGTGGAGAGCCTCAGCGCGGACACAGATGGGGGGATTAGAGAGGGCCTGAAAAGGAGAAAGTCAATGGACCTCCACAAAAAAATATGAACTCAGGGGGTGGGGGGGGCGTGAATGGCAGACTTATCAGCATTCTGGAACTGCAGCTCTCCGGACACTCATGAAGCAACAGGGAGTCAGCTGTGGGCTAGGGGGGGTTCTCTTTCTCTCTCCCTCTGGAGGAGGGGTAGGTGTTTTGGGAAAAATGTCCCTTGTGCTTGACGGTATTGTGTCATTTTGGGGAGAAATATCCCTAATGCTTGACGTTATTATTGTGTTCATTAGCATGGCTTAGAAACAGCAACCTGTGCCAATACACAGCATTTACTCAAAAAAAAGAAAGAAAAAAGAATGGAAAAGTCCTATGGATAGCATATGCTGTCCAATACAGCTCAGAGGAAAAATCCCTGACTTCGTCATAAAGTTGGCAAACATGTACAAAGGGATTTAATCATACAGTGCATATCATGAGGCAGCTGTGTGTGTGTGTGTGTGTGTGTGTGTGTGTGTGTGTGTGTGCTCAAGCTAGTTGGGCAAGTCTTTGTTCCTTCCTGTGGGTTATTTCAGATAAGATCTCAGTCACCCATTGCACCCTGTCTGCTCCAAGGAAAGGGAGCCTTTTATTTGTTAAGTATTTCCTCAGGGAAAGGATATAGGACTTAGTATCAACTTCTCTCATTAAATGTGTCTGATAAAATGGAGGAAAATCTCATTTAATGTTATTTGAATATCCACCGCTCCACTGGCCAGAGATATACAACAGAGTGAGTCATGACCGATGCACTTAAATGACCCCAAAAGTCCTAAACTAATTAAAGTAAAGGTTTACTGAGCCATAAATCGACATTGTGTTGTTTGAGGAAATGTGCACAACAGGTCAATTACACAGACGCTTATAGAAAAACATGTCAGCACTGGCCACTCGTCCATTTCCTTTTTGGAAGGTGCTGATTTTCAGAATGACTTGGTTCACCTTAAACTGCATAATATGGGTATCTGTGTAATCTGAGCACAAACAGCAGAAACCTGGAGACAAACTAGCAGTCTGGGCCAAGGCGAGGTTCTAGACTGGTATGTATCCATGTGAGAAATATGGAGACATATGGACATAAAATGAAGGTAATTTCCTAACAATATCAGGATAGCATGAGGTGCTATCAGAACTGAACTCCAAACTGACTAAAGACACCTTAAACCTGTAAACCAAAACACCTACAAGTCTGAAGAAGCGGTAGGCAAAGTCACACCGCACAACAACAGCATTACAGTAACTCCAAATTATGCTGCTGTAATGTCTTACTTTTTTTTTTGTTGTTGTTGAAAATCCCCTAAATGTAGCACAACTTTTGCAGTGGGTTGGCAATATTTGCTGTTACAAATATAAGCTTGTAGTCTCCCAGATTAGATGGGAACTGCAAATCCCATTTCAAAATTTGTTCAGCACCATTTATCACAACCACAGCTAATCCAGTTTATATTGAGTCCTAGAGTCCCTCTGTATAGACTGTACGATGATAAATGGGGATTCACTGTGAGCGATGTTTATAAGAGATGAACGGAGGGGGGCATTGGTGGTAACAGATGAATTGCTGAGTAATTAGGTCATTCCCCTCGATGCACACTATCTGAATCAATTTCCGATCTCGCTGCGGCACGGCTTCCCCTAATGTGAGCCACATTTGGCCCTGGCCTCCGAGAGCAGTAATGCAAAGCAGACACGTGAAGCTCCACTCAGGTGGGCTGCCTGGGCCGGGCCTGATCCCAGCTCCCAGCTGCTGCAGCCAGGCCACCTCCTGGGCCAGGGTCTCCCCGCTCTCCACGTGAAGCCCGACTGTCAGCCACCTCTCCCCTCTCGTCCTACACATACACATGCACACACAAACACCATTTTGCCTACCTCATCATAGTGACACCCCAGGAGGTTGACCCCCCCCCCCCCCATTACCACCATCACCACCATTACCATACGCCCCCCACCCCCCAAACCCTGGCGGCCCAGTGATTGTTTTGTGGCGCTTGGGCACCGGGCATTGCTGTCGTCCCCCTGCTCTTTCTCCACAGGGTTCCTCCACAACCTGCTGGGGCCACCACTCAAGCCTCAGCAACCCGCAGCACAAAGGCCCTGGCTGGCCGCGTGCAGGGAGGGAGAGAGGGGGGTGCCGGTGGAGAGACAGGCAGGTTGCTTTGAATGGGGTGTGAAGCCTGAATAGGCGTCTCCATTGGGCAGAGAGAGAGAGAGAGAGAGAGAGAGAGAGAGAGAGAGAGAGAGACAGTTGGGTGGTCCCCACAGCGTGTCAGCATGTGTGACCGCTTGGGCGAGAGGAACACTCGGGAGCTGTCACTCGGAAACAAAAAACCTGTGGAAAAGTGAGCTCCCCCCTACTAGCCTCAGACTTCCTGTGAACACCTTACTTTCCCTCGCTTGCCAGCCTTGTTTTTCTCAGGGAATGACCCCCCCACCCTTCCCCAAAACACACACACACACACACACACACACACACACACACACACACACAGACATACACACACACACACACACACCTCCCTTTCTGCAAGCCTCTTCGTTCTCTCAGGCCATGCCTGTTTATGTGTGTAGATCAACCAGCCCAAGTCATTCACTGCAGTTCCTGGGATTCTAAAGGCTTCTGTCTCGGGGGGGTTCCAGTGGGCTTGGGAGTCGGCTCAATAGACCTCCAATGTCACAGTTCGGACCGCCTCAGTTGTTCAGCAGAAAGGCTCATCCGTGGACTATATGCACTCACGTCGAGTTCGAATTACAATTAAAACTCTCTCAGAGTGCAATTCATTTGAGTTTATGTGATTTCAACTGTGGCAAATGGCACGGTCACAAAGGGGCTCTTGGGATAACTGGCTAGTGGGAAACTTCTAGAGACAGTGGATTAAAGCTGTCTGACTGAGGAGGAAAATCTGGAGCGGTACCAAAACGTGAGCTGACCCTGAGCAGAGGTGCTTTCTGGCAAGAGGAAGGGAGTGCAGTCAAGGCAGCAGCAATAAAGAAAACTTTTACACATCAGTCTCAAACAAATCTTTTACAGATCACTCTCAAACCATACTTTTTTTTTTTTTTACTATACCTTTTCAATGTGCTCATTGTTCACACTTTTTTTTCTACCTCTTACTGAAACATGGTTGGATGAAGGAAAAAGTGTTGCCACGCTGATCTGCAACCGATCAGATTTTTCTGGTCTCCAGTCCTTATACTGGCTTCCCTAACCCTAGTATACATAAAATTGCCTTGTCTATCCTTACGCATGTTTAATGGAATTGTGGCTTACTGCTGCCGCACGCCAGCAGTTTTCAGTTTGCCCCATTAAAACCATATTGATCTCAAAAAAGTGAAAGTTTCCCCTGAAGCTAGAGCAAGAGGCTAAACTTCAGTGCATTAACTGGAGAATAAGGGTATTGTTAACCTTGGCACTTGCCATTCAAGCATGGAGAATGTCATATGTAAAGAAAACCCTGCTTGTCAATCAGCTACGCTTTGCTTTGAGGATCCCACAGTCTGACAGTCACCCAGGATGGAGCGGGGCGACGCACAATGCTAATCCTGCAAAGAGTGTAGGCTGCCTATGTGTGGGTGCTGCTTTCCCCCTTTTTGTTTCTCTTCTTGTGTTGTGCCAACATAGACTGGGCCAGCAGGAGCCTCTGGGAGATGTCACACTGAAGCAATCTTCTCTCTTTCATCCTTCTGAGAGGCTGACACCGTCTGCTGGCAACCCGCCTTTGATCAGAGGCGCCCACGGGTGCTAGCCATTCTCCAAAACTACTGTTTTTAGGCGCTTAGCGGCTAAAGTCGCACCATCAGTCGGAGATTTTTGTAGCGCAGGTGCAGAGGGCACAGCCTGAAGCAATGAATCCACCCAGAGTTTAAACTGTACTGTGTAGAGTAATTTATTGGCAACTTTCCAAGAAAAGAAAAGAAAAAAAAATCAGCAGTCAGTGAAAGTGGTGAGCAAGTTCATGTCTGGTGATTTCTGTTCATTAAAAGTTGTGTGATGTATGTGCCTTTGAGTAGGTCATTTAGATGAGTGCCTTGCGGACCACATTCAGGGTACTGCCTGAATGAAAAATAGCACTGTGGGAACGACCACTAAAAGGTGTCTGTGACATCCCATTTAGATAGCAATCTTATATGGCACCAGTTACTGTATTCCTTCCCGTCCTCATCTTGATTCAGGAACTTCCATCAGCATTTTTCAAGCCAATAAGTAGCCTAAGTCTGCCATCTATGGTGCAGAGAGTAATCCTATGATGAGAGGGTGTAATCCGTCCCATGCTTGAGCCAATGTAATAGAGATCCAATACATTTTTACGAGCAGAGAGCTCAGGTGGAGACTGCAGTACAGCATACGCAAATGCAGCCAAGGTGTGGTGACAAATCCAGTGGGAATCTAGCAGATTTTTCAGTATGTGTATGTCGTCTGTGTGTGCATGTGTCTGTGTGTGTGTGTGTAGTAGTAGTAGTAGTAGTAGTAGTAGATGGATGTCTGCATAACACATAGAACTAGTGTGCTTGAATGTGTGCCTGTGGGCTGATATAGGTGTGTAAGTGTCTGTATCAGTGTGTGTGGGTGCATGCATCCATGCATGCATGTGTGTTCCAGTTGATGCGTGTGTGTGTGTGTGTGTTGAGTGTGTGTGTGTTGGAAGGGGGTCTGAGGCGCAGCAGCACGTAGGTTCCAGATGGGGGTGCAAATGAAGACCACCTGGGCCGAGGCTAATCCCCCCCGACACCGTCCTCTAAGACTTCTCATGGATTCATGCCATTGGATTTACACAGTTTGGGATTTGAAACAGGCCTGGGAATTGTTTTCGTTTTCAGGAAAAAGGGGGTTTTAGGGTCTCTGATGTCATGAACCTGAGGTAGACTATAGTTCACATCTACAGTTACCCATACATAATGCCATCTTACCGATGGAAGGAGTTAGAATCATAGCTTATTTCATTTGCTCTAAAGGGTAAGGGATTTCCGACAGGATGCCCGCTTCAACAACTCCCACAGAAGTTTTCTCCACTGGCTGTCTCAGTCCATTTCAAATATAGTTCTGCTCTTGAACAAATAGGTTTTGCACATGTTATTGTTGCTAAATCTTTATTTTGAAATATTGTAATATTTGATATCTCTCAATTACTCCAACAGTTATCACTTGAATAAGTCTTTTGAAGTGTGTTTGGCACTCTGTGGGCAATCTGATCTAAGTAATGGTGATAATATCACATGGATATGTTTTCCCACAATTAAATCAAACTCATATGTGAAGTACACAACACACACACACACACACACACACACACACACACACACACACACACACACACACACACACACACACACAAAACACAAATACTGATAATATGATCAAATATTGCACGGAGACTGGCTGTCGGGAGACTCCGCATGTGAGACTTTGAAAGTTGCAGCACCCTTTACCCTGTGCTGAAGGCAACTGAGGTGAAAGAAACTCACAAAAAAACTGACATATATGGTAGAGTGACTCAGCCTACAAAGGTGGACCTATGCCCTCAAACTACAATTAATTCAAAGGCTGTAGAGAATTGATTCTCCTTGCTCTATTCCTGAAACTGGGAAAAAATTATGGGCTTCAAAACCCCACATGGACTCCCCGTTACCCCATCTCTGGTCACACAACACACAAAAAGACTGATACTGCACTGAGACCACACTGCAGAGCATCCACTGGAAGCAAAAACGCTGGACATCTTATCGCGTGAGAGGAACAAAGGAGTTGCTCATCTAATTTTAGTATGATTTTATCTGCAGCACTGGTACTTATTGCCACGGCAGGTTCTGAGAACTGCCACGTTTGTGGGAAGAAGCAGGGCTCTGTCAAAGAACACCCTGCAAGCATTACCCTCCCAATGACAGGGGTCCGAGGGGGAGAAGAGGCACCGCAGTGTTGTGGAGGAATGCCCGACACCTCTGAATGGATTAGCCCAATAATCCTGCCATTGAAAGTAGGACCGGGCTCAACTCGCCACACTGTTTGTCTGGGGTGGGGGAGGACATGGTTGGATTCTTGGTCTTTGAGTCCAATTTCTATTTTGATCCTTGTTTGGGCACAGGTGTTTTTTTGGGCAGAGCTTTTCCCTCTCCATTGAATGAAGTTTGCACAGGCTTGTAAGAATCTTTTTTTCCGTTTTCTTTTCGAGGATAAGTCAACAGAATGCTTTTTCACTCTCTGAGAGAGATATAAGTTCATTTTCCGATGATGTGGCACACACTCAGTATACACACAAGAATCCATTCCCCAATGAAAAGGCACTTAATATGAGGGCATCCAGGGCCTCCAGCAAAGCTGGGAAAGACTCAGCCTACCCTACACCGATGATAAATTTTGCCCATGTAAACAGCATGCTTTTCTAGAGTCATTCATGTACACACACTAAAGACTGAACATTGTAAATATTGATGGGACCAGCCATCTGGTAGCATTCCTCAACATCTTGTTTGGCAAAAAAACAAACATTAACTTGGATATGAAATCACAAACAGTGAAAAAAAGGACTTCTAGCCATTGCAGTAGCCACTTTTGGTAGTCAGAATGTGGTGCAAGTTAAAATCCTCTGGCTTCTCAAACTGTAGTTCTTTGTTGTACAAAGCATGAACATGGACAAATATGCCTATACAATTTACATCATAGCACTAACATCTTAATTCCACTTCTGAATACAGCTATATGAGTGTTCTGTCATAATATTTATTATGAAGCACTGTAAATGTTACATAACAAACCACAGTATACTGCTGAATAAAATCCCACTGTCAAGCTGTTACCTGTTATGACCCTGACACAGAGGACCATGAGTCACTGCTCTTGAAAGCCCTTTGTAAATAATGACCAAAACACCATTACTGTTTGTATGTGTCTGGACAGCAGGTCAAGATGTGACTTGCATTAAGCCATTAAGTCATTTCTAGGCTCCTCCAAGTTATATCACAGACACCAATTCAAGATGCTGGTGCTACTTTTCAAATGGGTGGTGCTATGAGCAGGCTATTAGTGTACCTTTGGGTGTTCATCTTAGCCTGGCTGACGCTAAACTAAATAATCACACATAATTAGTCTGGGAAACACCTATTAATTTTCCTGTAGGGGAAGTGTTGTTTACGATTGTCCAGATCTGTTTATTTGGCTCTACGAATGTCTATCTGTATGTAGCTCATAACCAAGCGTTTCAATTACACCAAATCTATCAGATGACGTAAAAAGAAATTGAGCATGGAAGGCAGCATTCTCAGGCTACTTCTGCCCTGGTCTGTGATTGGATCCCAAAAGTAGGACCAGAGCAGACACAGACACTATGCTGCTTTACAGAGGAAAAAGAAATCGAGCGCGCAAAGCAGTGGGCTATGCACACCCAGGCTATGTTCATATTGCACTAATCAAAGACAACAGTCTACTTTTTCACTCCATCTCACGAAGGGTTCCTATTTTGGGTAATGCAATCCATTCAGACAGTCATTGCATGTCAGATGACAGACATTGCAGGCCAACATTCTCTGCCTACAATGATGATGGATACAAACATAAATAGAAGAAAAAAATTGTAAAGCCATGTTCTTGTTTTGACTGAGATGCCAGCAGGCATGGACACAGTGTACCACCTTGGGAGGTATCTACAAACATCATGTTACCTTCAGACCTCCACTGTAGGTAGACATGAAACTCACCTGTCTGTACCTCTTTGGCTTTTCATTGTGAGTGGAGCAGGGAGAGATTCAGTCCACAGACTTGAAGCCAGCCACTGGAGTCAATTAGGAGAAAGGGCTTAGTACTTCTCAGACAGAGGGCTCTTGGGATTTCTCCTGGCCCACACTGATGACATGCAGGGCCCCTTAATGGACAAGGAGCTCTTATTCCTGGTTCTCATTGGACACTCCTCAGCCTGATCCTGCCCAATACACTTTCATGTTATTTTTGTTGCAGTTCACAAATAGTGCAAACAGTTGTCCCACCACTGGGCTTCAGGGCATTAACAAGCATTCCACTGCTTTCCTCTCTGTCCTGTACGCAAAAACATGACACCCAGCTGAGACACTATTATGACTTAGTTTACTTTACGGTCAGTTGGATAAGCTGACCTTAGTGAGGTGGTTTTGGTGAACTGCTTTTGTGAACACTGCAGGTATAATATCATTAAAGTGAGTCATCCATAATGTGCATGTTATAGCATGTCTGTTTTAGAAAAATGATCCACATATGCAACAAAAGTGTAATCCAACCTATCTACTTGATAGTTGAGTTTTGCATCCCTTAGGTCTATGAGAATGCAAGGTTTCCAGGAACTATTTACATACAGATCCTGATAACGTAGTAACTTCCGATAATGCAATAATTTACCAATAGCTTTGACCAATGTTAAGGTAGCTGGTGACCAATTTTCGGCCAAAGTTTCGGTAAACAAACACCACAGAGACCTTTTCTGGTGTGAATGCACGGCAGCGGTCATGGACTATGAACATGCAATGGTGTGAATCTGGTGTAAGGACTATGCAGCAAGTCAGCTGCCCATTTGAAGAGGCTAGCCTACTACAGGGGAAGCCAGGTAACATGGCTGGCTATATGAGCACAGTCCAGAGGAAGTCTAGATGACAGGGTGGAAATGCTACACAATATTGAAGGTCTCCAACATGACCAGTTGGTACCAGTTTTTCGTACTTAACTGTGTCAAAAGTGTGTGTGAATGTACTTTCAAATTCGACCAGTTGGCTCAAGCTGAGGAATAGACGATCCTGCATAGGGAGCCTGTGATGCAACTATTTACATTATTGCTATGTCGATTATTACAGTATCATGAAATGATTACATTATCAAGCTCTACAAGGCTTGACGTTGTGTGTGTCTGAACCCGGCAGTGAGCGGTGAGCTGTAAACAGGAGGAAATGCACACTGCAAGCTCATTTCCCCTGGGATCACAGACATCCAAACATCACCTGTTGACCCTGACCTACTGGAGGAAGCTGCGAGAGACACACAGAGATACTGTAACAGCTCAGAGAGAGGCGTTGGGGGGGTGGGGGGGTGGTTCTAAGGGGGTGGGAGCATTTTGTAAGAGGGAATGAACAAGCAGAGATTTTTAACCACATCCTAAGAGGCAATGACTGATTGAATGACCTCATGTCTGTGAGAAAGATTAGAAAGAGCTTTTTTTGGAGAAGGGGCAAAACTGGTTCTGGTTAGCCCTCCACCCCTGACTTAAGCTCTCATCAGCCCTATATGCCCCATAGGGAGAATAAAAGAGGTGGGTGAGGGAAGTTGAGGAGGAGGAGGAGTAGGATGAAGGACATCTTTACCCATGAGCTCATACCTCTCATCATCCTGTGCCGAACTAAAGCGGGTGCTGACGATGGAGGACCCCCTATTGGACTGTCATCGAATCTCATGAGTCAGTGCAGCTAAAAGTTAACAGCTGCTAATAAAGCAAACACTAAGCAGCTGTCCGTAGGCCAGAGACATGGCACTGGCTGCACTGTGGGGACCAGGACTAAATCAGACTGGCACACATACTGTACACCCAGTCCCTCTTAAAGGAATAGTCCACCTCTTTATGAAAATTGGTTATTCACCACCTTAGTCTGAGTTACAAATGTGGGCAAAAGCACTGGTCTCAGTGCTTTTGTTTTCCTAGTATGGCATCATCAATTTTCCCAATTTTTTAGCTTTAGATAGCAACTCTTTGGCAACTTTACTTTCCAGTGCCTATGCTAAGGTAAAGGGAAAATTGGGGTTGCCAGACTAGGACAACGCATGCACTGAGACCAAAATGCTCTTACCCACATATGTAACTCCAGGTAAAGGGGTGAATAACCAATTTTCATAAAGGGGTGGACTATTCCTTTAAAGGAGACATGGAAAATTAGTCCTCCAGGAAGTGAGTCACAGAACTCATACATTTCATATACCAGCTGAGCTTCCACATCAGCATAACTGTAACCGGCCAACTCCAGCAATATACAGACTGGTTTGACATGCTGGTGTGAGGGGACCAACCAGCTAAACCAGCGATGCAGTAAAAAAAAAAAAAAAAAAACTGCTGACCAGTATAAACAAATAATATATATATATATATATATATATATGGGCAATTCCAGCGTTATGGACGTGACATTTTCGTGCATTATTGATGAACAAAAGGCCACATAACCTCTGCAAACCTAGCAGTATTTCGCATTTTTTTTCATATTCTTCTGCAAACTCCATGGCTGAATACAGGCAAACAGAAAAAATTAATATCATGATTTGCATCATAAGAATATGAGCCTTTCAATTTGCGTTATGGACGTGACGAAACGGACACGTGACGAAAAACGGACAAACTTTTGAGAGAGTGTAGTTTTTGCTGTGAAGTGTGTGAAATTTTTCTAGAGAAATGTAAATATTACTACATTCACACCAAAGAGGACATCTCAGTAAAGGCAGAGAAAGACTTAATTTCAAATGTAAATGTAAAAAAAGTTGGTTTTCATTGGGAGAAATGGCGTTATGGATGTGACGTTATGGACGTGACGTCTGGAAAAACCTTCCAAAACGATACAAAACAATTGTGAATGGTGGATTTTAACCTGTAACGACAGAAATAGTAATACAACAATGAAAAATGACTGATAACATTGCAGCTTTGTGTGTGTTATCACCCACTTATGCCCATTATAAGCCCCTCCATAGACTTACATTATAGCTGAATAGGGTAAAAATTTTAACAAACAGATATCATTTCAAAACTTGCTCAGTTGAATATTTACATCGACGACAATACTTTTTTGTATTGGAAGTTTTCTGAAAGAATTTGTATGTCCATGTAGATGAGACTTGAAGTTTTAAGGTGAGGTTTACTTTTTCGTGGAATTGCCCATATATATATATATTTTTTTTTTTTTTTTTTTTTTTGCTTGATTTTTGATTGTTTTGCTGGTTTTACTGGATAGTCATTCAGACTGGCTTTGCTGGTCATGACATTTTCACCGGTAAAGTCCAGCTTAAGTCACAGGCCACAGCAAGTCAAGCTGGTGGCTCAACCAGCTAAACCATCAGTAATAGCTGGTAATAAACTACCAAAGACCAACTTAGACCATCTAAAACCTGGTGCAGGTATAAGCTGTTTTAAGATGACGGTTTGTTGGTAGGAAACCATCAATAACCAGCCTTTTTTCTTAAGGGTAGTTAATTTCTAACTAAATATAGATGTTTTATAAATTTAAGGTTACTAAACAAATAAAACAAGTCTCAACAACATTTAAAGCTTGAAGGCTGCATTTGACTAAAATGTGATTTAAATAGGTTAATTCAGTACAGAAATTAGAAGAGAGAGCAGACTGCAGTCATTTTGAGTTAGTCTCTCCTGTAAAGTTGGTGAAATATCACTTACCCATGTCCATGTCCACATGGTGTGGGGCGGGCCACCAGGTCTTTCCAGAACTGAAATTGAGGTCAGAAGCAGTGATGAGACAGGTGACACACAGACCCTCAGAGAGCAAGGTCAGCACTGGCATCCCAGCAACAAACACAAGTCATTATTGGAAACCTTGCTCGACTGACCCCTGCCCCTGCCAATCTGAGAGATTGTGTGAGTGTGTGTGTATGTTAGGGGGTGTGGAGGGGGTGATTGCTAAGCAGCTGCCTCAGAGAACCTCTTGTTTCCTGGTGAAACCTGATCAGGTGGAGCTGTGCAAGCAGGCAGCTAGAGACAGACAGAGGCAGTGGGCAGGTTTAGAACCCTAGCCCTTTGCCCCAGTGTGAGGGGCTCCTAAAGACCTCCTAAATGGCCTCTTCCTGGGGTTTATGTTTCCTCTTGGAGTCCAAGCTGAAACTGTGTAGCAACTGTTGCAGCAAGGCTAAGGCACTCCATACACTGTAAGTCTACACTGCATTGTTTGTTGTTTGTGTTGTGCCTACAGAATTGGTCATGCAAGTCCTCAAGTGGTTTGCCATGGCCGTATAATTTAGAATATCTTAACACTGTAATATAGTTTGAATAGAAACCATAAGGACACAAGGACAAACAGGTTTGCATCAAAACATGGAAGATGTAGATATACAGACCTTGAGGAGTGCAATCCTATGGTTGGAGGTGTTTGTTGAGAGCAACCACAGAGTGGTGATCATAGACTAGGGTTTGCTACATTGCATCTTTCAAGAGGAAAAGCTTAATTTAATGGGGCTTTACTTTCCAGGTCAAACCCCCTCTAAGTGAAGCTCGACATATGGATCAAATCTTTTCTGGATTAAGTCAAGTCAGGCTAGTAGAAGGGACGGTGTAATATTGGTGTGTTTCTCATGACCAGTGTCTGTTTTACGTTGGGATTGTGGCATACACGCCTTTTACCTCATTAACTGGATTATTCCGTTTTCAAAAGGTCCCCATTTCCATGATCAAAATATTATGTGTGATTATGATTAATATGGATTCTATTATGTGTGAGTGTAACTTAAGAGCTTCTTTTAAAGTCTTGCACAAGTAAGTCATTCACTGGTCACTCAAGGGAAGGAAAATAAGCATGAAACGATTCATTTTTACAGCAGTAGACAACGGCCTCCCTCTCCCTCCCCATGACAGTCTGTAGCAACTGTTGAAAAAAAAGCCAGAGGAAGTGAATATTATGGGATATTGTTGGATTTACTCATTCTTCTGAAGAAATTATGTCTCTTGAGAAAAGTCTTTCTGCTGATGATGACTCTTTCAACAAGTTGTTGCCTGCCTTACTGTTTGGCTCTTAGGGACAATAGCAAACAAGCCTTATATCCTTCTCTTCTGCACCATTCAACATGCACATTCTCAAAATGTAAACAAAGTCAATGCAAAGTGTTCAGTTTCAGAGATTACTTTTCTTTTAACCCATCTGGGATACGGCTTTTGATGATGTGAGAATATGACTGTTTCAAGTACTATTAGCCAGTTATGCTGACAACCTATAGCAATGTGATGACATAAGTGCTAAACAAAAGTTGGTCTTTTTCCACTTTTATTTTTAAATCTTTTTTTCCCCCTTCTCTTGTAACAACATTGTGAGTCAGAACAAGAATACAATATGTAGGGGGGAAAGTTGGAGGTACTGTTTTGACAGTGTTCTTTAAAGCTGTCTCCAGGGCTAAGGCCAACAATGCAGCTCTCAATGGGCAGGAAGAGAGCTGACAGGCCACAGTGTTTTAAAATGCCTCAGAATCCATGGCTTATGAGGACTGTGGCTCGGGTGAGAAGGGGGCGGAAGCTTTCTGGGGTCTTAATCTGGAGAGCAAGCCAACACAGGTCTCAGGTGGCCGAGCACCTTGATCATGCACCATGAGGGGCCAGCCACCTGAGTGTGGGGGAAAGAGATGGAGTGGTCACTGCCCACTTCTCCCCCCCCCCACACACACACAAATGTACCCTATGGGACACTGGATACTCTCTCCCCTTCTTTCATTCCTCCATATTAATGTTAATTCCTCTCTTCTGCCCACAAAGGCTGCTCTTTTGAAAACGCACAGGCTATAGAGAGGCCTATGTTCTGTCTGTAGATTATTCAATGTCACAGTCCTCCCTTTCTGAAACTGTACTATTTATAGCCTACTACTAGAAACACACCTGATTGGAGCTGTTCTTGATTGGCTAAATCAGGTTCCTCTTATGATGACATCAGTCAGGTATGCAGAGCAGGAAAAAGTGGTCACCATGCAGAGAGAAACTGGAGGATGAAGAAACCCAAAAGGCAGGATTAAAACTCTTGTATGAATTATGAGAATATCAAAGCATAATCCTCAGAGATACAAAGATACAAAGATAGGTCTTGCACCAAACCATTGGCATAAGCAATCCACTGGAAATCAATAATCAATGGTTATTTCTAAGAATAAAGCATAACAGTGCATAGATTATGCCTTCTTTGATTTCACTGAGATTGCAACATATGGGTGTAGCTTGTTTGGATAGTGGTTGGGTCCCTGCCTTGGGGTATAGATCACTGTTATGGCTTTAAGTTCAAACCCACTGACCTGTACTTGGGAGGGAGTGTAGCTGTTTGAACATTCAAGGCCAATCTCAGTGCAGGCAGAGGGAAGACAGACGAGGTCACTCGGGTGAAGGATAAATCAAAGAGCTGCCAGTTGAAAGGCTCCCATGGCAGCTTGCTGCTTCCAGCCATGCTGTTGAGTACAGTAAGGATGGCCAACCAGGGCTTCATGCTTTTGGTTTGGATTGCAAGCTGCCTGCACATGGCAGGGAACTATCAATCCTGGACCCGATCCAGCTTCGGAGATCCTCTCTGTGCTAAAATTGCCCCCCCAATTAAATTAAGCCTGGACAATCAATAGGATTTTAACTAATTACACTGAAGCTTATCTATCGCTTGCGCTTAGCTGATGACCCTCTGACAGTCAATCTTCCGATAGAGAATAGGCTGAGATTGTTGTCTTGATGTGGGAGTGATAAATGGACCTCTTTTCTCTGAGGCTGCCACCCCACCCTGCAAAGTGCAGTAATCGGAGCTAGTGAAACGAATTGAACAGAGTAAATGATTGACTTGAATAGGAGATAAAATCAGAAGAAATAGGGTGGAATGTATAGTGTTTGTGGTAAGTCTGGCTTTCATATATTTCAGTCAAGAATTCCTTAACTTAATAAAGAAAAAAAAATCAAACAAGAAGTGATGCAAAAAATACAAAACATTGAAAAAAAAGTTAAAATCTCGAATGGCCTACATATTAAGTGGGCTACGAAGTGAATCGATCTTTGTGGAGGTCCATTAATCTTGTCGCTGATTTTTCAGAGGTCAAACAAGGCCAAAGAGGAACAGGAAAAGGTGGTCTTAAGCGTACATTCACCCTAATGAATGGACATTTGTCATGCACATCATGAGGTCATGATAGAGACACTCATTCTTGTGAACTCCACTTTGGCTGTCTTTCACATCCTTAAAGTGTGTGTTTTGTTTAGTAAAGTTTCACCAAAGTTTTTTTCTAATGTGTAGAGGATCCCCAACTGATATAGCTTAGCTATCACATATATGTCTTGCCTTGTATCTTCATTGTACAAATAAATGATATGAGAAATGTACAGTATTGTGCACTGCCTGTCTATCTTAATATTAGACTACCCGTTTATGTCATATCCAACCCTAGGTTACAGGTAGACCTCCCTATAGCACCATGGAATATAGGCTGGCTAGGGCCCAAGCTAGCCAAGGTGACCTATAGTGACACACTTATAGGAAGTTGAACACAATAGTGCTTTGACCAGATAGTGAGAGATAATAGTGGCTTATCAGTGCATTTGGCAGGTGTAGCCGGTGGCGGTCCGCACCGCACACGGGTCTCAAACCCGCCACCCTGCAAGCTACAAACTCCCGGCGTGGGAATGGGACGCTCTAACCAACTGAGCTAAAAGCCCGAGCTTCTAACTCAGCGAGTTAGAAGCGCCCATGGAATTGGGTGATGAGGATTTACACGTACTACCGCCGAGCTAGCTGGCCTCCGTTACACTCACCCTCCAAATCCTCACTCCCATCCGGGTCACGGCACCAATGTAGCCGGTGGCGGTCCGCACCGCACACGGGTCTCAAACCCGCCACCCCGCAAGCTACAAACTCCTGGCGTACTACCGCCGAGCTAGCTGGCCTCCGTTACACAGGCATTGAAAAGAAAATACATTTTCATCCTTTACCTTCTTACAAACTTGTAACACAGTAGAAACACAATGTTTGAAAACTTTCCACCATGCTTGAAATCTTTTGTTGTGCCACATAATTGCCAAGATCAAAGGTGGCAAAACTGTTCTGCTTGCAGGGCCACATACTGAAAATGTCAAGCTGCCCAGAGCCAATTTGACAAATATGTGACACCAGCACTGAAAATATGGTGTGCTATAGATATAGCCTATAGAATATTAAAGTAGTAACGGCCTACATTAAATGCAATTTTGGTAATTTAAAGGAATAGTCCACCTCTTTATGAAAATTGGTTATTTATCTCTTTACTCTGAGTTACATATGTGGGTAAAAGCATTTTGGTCTCAGTGCTTGTGTTTTCCTAGTATGGCATCACCAATTTCCCCCATTTTTAGCTTAGCATAGGCGCTGGCATGCAAAGTTGCCAGATAGCAACTCTGTGGCAACCTTATTTTCCAGTGCCTATGCTAAGCTAAAGGTAAAATTGGGGTTACCAGACTAGGACAATGCATGCACTGAGATCAAAATACTCTTCTCCACATATGCAACTCCAGGTAAGGGGGTGAATAACCAATTTTCATAAAGAGGTGAACTATTCCTTTAAGAGAGCAGAGGGCCTTGTATGGCCATTCCTGCTAGATCTATTACCATCCGTTACAATCCACAAATTTGCAACATGGCGGTTAAGAGTTAGGCCTATGTGTAAGTCATAATGAGTATAGGTAACCTACTCAAATGCATTTATTACCAATGCCTGAGGTAAAATGGATATAAGATAAGTAAGGTAAAGCGTTAACTCTGGTAACTTGACTTAACCTGACATAATTACTTTACAGCACAGTGCATAATGGGCAGTGATTAGTCAATCGCCTTTGAAAGGTGCAATAAATAAATAACCAGATTGCAGTTGCTTAAAGATGAACCTGATATGACCATGTAGTTAGAAGAGAAAGGTAGTCCAAATGTCAAATCATACTTTATATATCAAACGTGATCAAAAGCTGCTGCAGAATAAGACTACACATTTTCATTGACTTACAATGTAGCGGACCCGCAATTTGGAATTTGTAGGCTACTGCGTCAGTACCCTGTTGCCTTGGCGAATGCCTGTGCTCCCTAGAATAGCCTAAGCCTACTCTAGTAGCTCTAGTTTAGCATGTATTAGACCTATGTTTGTGTAAGAAATGTGTTTTAGATTATGTGCACACAGTTCTTTCGCAGAATGCATGACAATATATAGGCTTCAAAGAAATATAGGCTACCATTTAAGACAGATTTCCCCACAAGTCACCTGAAATGGCAACGCCGTCTTAGCTCTAGCCTGGATTTCACAGTAGCCCAAACAATGGTGTAGGTCACATCACATCCAGGGCTTCCAGGTATAGCACACCACCAAAACATTATTGAGTTTGGGTCGTAACTACTTAAAAAAAAACTCTTGTCACAGATCAGTCTGAGGTGGAAGACTTGCGATTGGTTCAGCGGCTCAGGGGCGTTCCCTCTTTCTGATGTTGGCGAGGACTAGGAGTGCGGTGGAGGTGGGGGGTAGGGTGTCCTATAGATGGCCAAAGAAAAGTTTAGTTGGCACCGATCCCTCTTTTGCATAGACGTAGCGCGCCTAGACACCAATTCTTTGGAATGTATTGTAAATAGTACGTGTTCACAGGGGACAGTTTCACGCACGTTTAGCAATGCGATGAGGCCAGTGCACTTTGCAAGAGTAGTGGTGCAGAGTGCCTTCGCAGATCTTACGACCTGCTGCTGCTGACAAGCCGGGGAAAGGAGGTGGAGAGCCGCTTCAGAAGGTACTTCTCTGGAGCGAGAGCCGGGCTTTCTTCGCTTAGGAAATCATGCAGTTTGCAATCTGGCTGGTTGGACTAATGTGGCATCTATCAGCATTCGTCCGAAACTCGCGAACATATCAATTGCATCCTAAGCAAGGTAAGTATTCTTTTGATCTATAAAACTATAGCCGAACTCACAGAATATTAGGCAGTGAAATGCTCTGAGGTAGTAGTGATGGCGCTGTCGGAAGATGTCAGTGAATGAAGATGTCGGATTGTGTTAGGTGGAATATTTCTTAAATAGTGTATTTTAAGTGTAAGGTCCACGATATTGTTGCCTAAATTGGTTTATGAAAATTTTAACGTTGCGCTGACTCAACTAATCAGCCCTTTTCTTATTCATTCCCTTTGCAGAAAGTTTCATTAAACAGCTGTCATCTTATGAAATTATCACCCCACTCCGCATTAACGATTTTGGAGAGACATTCCCTCATAAACTGCACTACAGACGGAAGCGCAGAAGTACGGATGCGGACTTTACGGGATTGAGGGCTCATTACAGACTAGACGCTTTTGGACAGCGATTCCATCTCAATCTAACAGCGGATTCGGGATTTATAGCTCCCTCCTATACTGTGACACATTTAGGATTGGAGCACAGGAACGACTCCAACACGGACCTCAATGATGATATGCGCCACTGTTTCTTCAGAGGACATGTCAACTCCAAAACAGAATTCCAAGCAGTTTTCAGTTTGTGCACTGGTCTTGTAAGTAGCCTACATAAGGAAGTCCATACTGTGACCATTCTTTTGTCATGTATTCAGTTTCAATGAATTACCTGCATGTACAATATAATCTATCTTAATGTAGGCCCACCAGGGATTTGAATTTACACTTTATTACCTTACCCTCCGCGCTCTGGCAGCCATGCACGAGTTGCGTACACTTACGCAGGATGACTTCATCCTTCTGTTGGCACGGAGTTGTCAGACACCAAAGACTCAGCAAGAAAGGCTTGAAATATCTACACTGGAATTTGGCCTTGTGTCATCGGCCTATTACAGACGCTACAGTATCCGTGCAATCCATTCAGTAGTAACATGCTATTAGACCTTATGCACAGACTTGAAATAAGTTTACTGTGCCAGGTCTTAAGTTACAAGGAAAGCCTCAAATAACTCAAGTAGTTGACCAGCTTATGTATCCAAGGATTTAGCACATATCCCATTGACACAGCTAATTGTCACTGCTAGGAACAAGATGTATCAAGCATCTAAAACCATTTCAGATGTGTGACCCACCTAATGAAACCTGTATTTCTTCATTTTATATGTAGATTTAATAGTCACTTGTCACCAGACTTATGTGCACTCTTATCTGTCAAAATGATTCGTTTTAAGGACCAACAGTTAGGTTTTCCTGAATCTGTTAGTGGAAGTAAAATAGATAGTGATGATGTCATGGGTAAGATAAGGTTATTGGCTCAGATATGGGCCGGGATCCTAGTGGTAACAGTCAAATACAGTGTCTGTCCTGCAGCCTGCCACACTCAGAGTTAGCCTTGGCAGTGTTTGTTCCCACTATCAGTTACTTCATACCCTTCTCAGATATGTGCAGTTTAGCTTGCAGCAGGACTAAAAGGGACCAGGGTCTTGAGAACAGATGTGTCGCGGCTCACGAGAGTGTGTGTGTGTGTGTGTGTCAGAGCAGTGTGTGTGTGTGTGTGTGTGTGTGTCAGAGCAGCAGTGCACAAATAGCAGAAGCCTCAGGTTTCCACTTTGGCCACCTCCCCCCAGACTCCTGTCATGTTGTGTAAACATCACCACATGTATCGGCTATACCTGACACCAAATGTTGAGAGTTTTCATATCCGAATGCTTCAGACTAGAATGACAGGGTGCTGTATAGGTATCGAAGTTGATGGATGTATAAGTGACTGTTCTCATGCTGTTCTATAGGCTAAGTGTGTTTACTTCCAGGGCAGTGACATTTATTGCCATCACTCTGCTTATCAATGAGCTGTATTGTTTCAAGACTACTTCTATGGATATTGCACAGGGCTATTTACACTATACTGGACATAACTTTAGGCCTTCTTACATTCTGACCCACATAGTGTGACAGTCGACCTATTTTTCACGATTTTGCTACTAACTTAAGTTTTACAGTAATACCTCTAGAGTTATTACTTTGGCATTTTTTAAAAAGAAAATCCACATATCTGAATCTTCATCATATCTTGACCTGCAGTTAAGTCTGTGTGCAAAATCGATGAAGTACAAAGCGTAAAAATCAAGAGTGTCATAATCTCTTCTTGGTCGAGCGGAAGTAAGGAAGTGACAGCGCAAGACATACAGTGCTCTTTCCGACCTGTTGGTGCTCTAGTTAGTAAATCTCAGTGGTATGATCGCTCATGTAGAATTGTCAAGACAATGGAGACAGTGTATCCTCCCCTTGCTTCGGGCTACTGGGTCGTAAACGTGCGCCTCTCAGTAAAACCCTCGGCTTTAATGATCATGCTCATCTCACTCTGATGAGCTCATTATGCACCGATGAAACCTCAAAGCAAGGGGTCAGCGACACGGAGCTGAAAAGCCAATCAAGTCGGCTCGGTGTATTATTGTAGCCGGGATGCGGCAGTTTAACAAAGCCAGGCAGGGGGGTTGTTCTGCTCGGGCCTTGCCTTGCCTTGCCTTGCCTTGCCTTGCTTTGCCTTGCCTTGCCTTGCCTTGCCTCACACACTGTGTGCTGTGTGTTTGTGGGAGGTGTGGGAGGCCCAGTGAAGAAGCTAGAGGGAGACTCAAGCAGGGAGCTTCAGTTAAGACACAGATGAGGGATTTTGTGAAGACACTGGTGGTGAACCAGTAGTGTGCAGAGTGGATGGGACTCTGCACCTCTTTAGATGTTGCTTTATTTGTGTGCGCTGTGTTGTTGTGCTCATGGCTCTCAGGCTCAACAGTGATTGTGGTGTTGGAAGTGTTTGCCAAGGCCTCCAGACTAAATGTCAAGTGGCTGTATACAGAGACCTGACCTAATGGTCTGAGTTTGAATGTATGTGTGTGTGTCTATGTATGTGTGTGTGTGTGTACTGTTGTGTGATGTATAGCTATGTAAAGTGCAAGCGCCACACACCTTTGCACAGTCCTTGACTGGGAGAGATTTATGCCTCACTGTATCCACTGTACACTGCAGCTTAGATACATGGATCGGACAAAAGCATTCCTGCGCCTGTCCTCATCGCTCTAGCTTGGCTTATGAAACTTCAGTACAGCGCATCCAGCACATTTCAGCACCCAGTATTGAACAGCAGCCATTGCAAATAATCAGATTCGGCAACTGACATACACTACTGCGCGGACTTGTATGTATTTATTCCCTAAGTCTTTTGTTTGAGACCCGTCATTATAGTGAATTGTGGTGTTGCAGCTCTGGAGATTCACTTGTATTGGAGACTGTAGGTTAACGGTGTTATGCTGCAGCATGTTATAAACTGTAGCCTGTTTAACACTCGGCTGTAACACTCGATATACTTTTAACACACTGCAAATTACAGTGACTAATTCAGTGGTACATCTATCTCTGTCAAGGAGTGAGAGTAGAATGAGACTCATTTTGCAACGAGCTGACAGTCTCTGTCTGCACCTTGACATAACTCACAGACGAGATATTCGCTGATGGCCTTGTGTACAGATGTTCGGTGTGCTCAGCGCAGTGGCCCGCAGTGATATTATGTAGCCGGAGCCTCGTTATAACTTTTTCACTCTGTGCCAAGCTCTGTGCCCTGATTTAGTGCTGGGTAACATTGCAGACCTTGCTCGCCTTTGCAGACACTGCTCAAGGTTTTTTTATTCATTTATTTTTATTTATTTTTACACGTTTGATGCAATGCCAATCATTTTGGCAGTCGTTTTGTCAGTACTTTAAAATATGTGGAGCTGCAACGCCTTAAAACCAACGCAGTGACCGGAGCTGTGTGTTTTTCCACCGAAGTAGGACCCCCTTGCTTGTGATGGAAAAAAGACGAGTATGTGCAATGCATACAGTACAGAATTATGTCATCTTTCCCACCCTCAAGGGGTCCTTCCGGATTTACATGACTGACAATCCCTGTCAATTCTCGGTGGTCATGGAAAGAAAGCCTCAAACAGATAACATTCCAGCGTGCAATATCCTGTTCAAGTGTGCGTATGAAATTACCACATAAACACCATTGTGAGGCATGATGAGTGAGCTCATGTTGAATTGAGGAGAGCTTTTAGAATTGTCAGGCACCAGAACAATATTTGCATTCCACTGGTCTGGTCAGTGAATCCTTCCTCCTTCTATGATGATACTTTTACAGCCACCTGTCGTCTCTGATATTCAGTTATCTGGGACTAGATAGATAACCAGACATCTGGAGATTTAGGATGTATCTGTTACATCGGAAAAAGTAATAAAATAGCTGCACTGGATAGTAAAACTTGAGCATCTGTGGATGTGACTGGTGGAAGATGCTGCAGGCTGCAGTGTAAAGACAATGTTTGTTTTGAAATTGATTGACATGAATGCCTCAGTGTTTGCGCGATTAGATCTGGGAAATTTGATTGTGCCGTCATTTTTATGGCCATGGAAACCTGTCATGGAAAATGATATGGACATTAGGGATTGCAATGTAACTGGCCTGTGTTCATGGCATCCAAAAGGCAGGTATGCACACGAACACCACTTTCACACTGTCAACACAATGGAAAGTGCAGCAATACCATTTTGGCTTATGCACACATTCTAGTTATCTTTGTTCCATGTGTTGTGTAAGTTTCTGTCCCTAAAGTCTCTGTGTTTTTATAGCTTAGTATTACAGTTGTTTTCCATGAAGCATGTCAATAGCTTTCCTGCTTTGTTTTTCCGAAAGATGCCATTGCCACACATGTTGTGTAGTTATATAGTTGAAATGTTTACTTGTCATTGATTCTGATGAATTTCGTTTTGTGTTTTTAGATTGGAACATTTATGACGCACTCTGGGGAATATTTCTTAGAACCTCTGTTACAAGCCGATGGGGAAGAATACGAGGAAGAACACAACAAACCTCACCTCGTGTACAGACACGACAGGAAGAAAAGCAGTCCATCCAACAGCGACTCCAAACCTTGTGCTGCTTCAGGTAAGGAATGGGGCCGGTCTGACCCAAAGCAAACTCCTGCGGCTTCAATTCATTGTCTCCAAAAGCCGGTGGGAGGGCGCGATTTCTTTCACCACTTTACCTGACCCCATTCTGTTTATTGGTGTAATGGTAATGAGAAATGCATGAACCACTGAGCCTTGTGGCCTCCCAGCACTTGGCATGCTGACTAGCAAGACAATTTGAGCCCTATTATGAAATGTTATTGTAATTCTGAGCCAAAACGAAAAAGAAAATCAGTTCCAGAATGTTTGCCATTATACAGCTGGGTCTCTAAACCGTTAAGCTTACTCTGAAACGAGAAAAAAAGCCAAAATAATGACTCTTAAAGTTAGCCCTGCATTAACTGTGGTATTCGTATCCACCCATTTCATTTGAATTTTTATGACTTGGGCCTTTTGGTACTGGAGAGACCTCACAAAAAGAGAAGTGACCCAGCAAAGTTCACCCTCGCGCAAGTGTAAAGAATCACGCGCTGCGATCTTTGTGGGCGGCCTTTGTTGCGGACGCTATAAATCTTGTATGTGCAAGGGCACCCGATTTGCTTGTAGTCTGAACTCCTCCATTGTGGCTCAGTTCGGGCCATTGTCTTCCCCTTGAGTTTGGAGTGGTTTGAGTGACCCACACTGCTGGACTGATACCTTCTTAATATGCTTCTCATTCAGCCGCCCTGGTCTGTGTGTGGCACAAACCATCTTGATTGTCTCGGCCAAGCTTTTGAAATATGCTGCCCCAGTGGGGTGGTATGAAGGGAAAGGGGGTGGAAGTGGGTGGAGCTGTTTAGAATGCATAGTCTTGGCTGTGAGCTTTGACGAGCTCATCCACTCAAGAATTCTTTGTCTGCATGGCAACGGTCCTCAAAACATTTCTCAGCTCAAGTCCTCACCCAAGAAACATTTGGGTTTATTGTATTCATACAAAACCCAATGGTGTTGTGCAAACAATCTTCAAGTGAAGATGTAAAATGATGGCCTTGGCTCGGAGCGCACTAGTAGGTCGACACCTGCAGCCATCATCAAAGGCCAAAACAAGCACACAATGGCGCGGGATTAAAAGAGACAGTCTGAGAGCAGCAGTAGGTGTTTCGGGGCCGACTCTTCTGCCCTATCAGATAAAGCCCTTTGGCAGATGAAGTGATAAGTGTCTGCTTTGATGGACTACAGAGAGGGACTGCGCAAGTGCATTGTGAGTGCAGTGTGACTGGCAGTGTCTGCACTTGGTAACAAACAGCAAGTCACTGCCACGTGTATACATGTGTTCCTATTTCACTGAGCATTGAACATGTTGGAGTCTGGCATAGCCCACTCCTTTAGAAGACATACAGCAATGCACAGTAATGGTATAGTGGGCTTCAATGCCCTGACAGGTTACCATCCCTAGTGCCTCCTGTTAACACCAATTGGAAACACATTCAGACACATTTGTTGGACGCTATAAAGGCACCACCAACAGATTTTCCTGCATCATGCAACCCAATATCAGTAAATGTTATTCCATCTTCACAATAGGGAACCGAAGTCACGCTAACTTCCAAATTAGAGTGAATGGATAAATAAACGTGACTTTTTGGTCCACTTTGATTTATAACTTGAGTCGCACATATGTTGCAATGATAACCATTCATGCCAATCAAGACTATGTTTGTTGTTTTATGTAACATAACTTTTGAAGTTCGTCTACAATCAATTTATCTTTTACGTTTGTGAAGCTCAAAATGTAAGTTTCAACATTATAAACATTATATGTGAAACCCACGACGCATACTAAAGCAGACCAGAAGTTATATGTATCTGTTCATTCATTTTAATAGGCTCGATAGGACCGTAGGTCAATGCGGAAGAGGGCATGACTTAGGCTCCCTTTGGCCACAGTGACATGAGGGGACTTTTCCAGCTTTAAAAGGCTACATGAGTCATGGAAGCCCCTCATTCTGATTGACATCAATCTGTAGGCCTATTTTGGGTATCTGGTGCAAATATCAACCAATATTCCATGTCCCTGCATGTGCCAGTAATTGTGTTGAATGACATCAAATTGCTTCCCTGGAGAGTATTGCATTCAATCTTTGGGGTGGAGACAGATCAGTTGTTTTGAATCTCCTCATATTTACCTCAGCAGTGTTGCTGTGCTGATATTTCCCCTGTCTCTGTGCAGTCTGCCACCCAGGCAGGAGCTGGCTGTGTCCATGCCAGTCGGCAGCAGGAGACCGTAAGCCGGTGAACTCAGTGGCACTGGGGGAGCTGCGCTGGGCACGGGCCGGCACGCTCTCCATCCCGGCCAGGCCCCATCCAGCCGGCCTAAATATGGAACTGCTTAGCCCCATAATTGCAGCGAGGCTAAATGCTTTGTGCAATACTTGGCCACCAAGAAGGAGAGAATGCAGGGGTGTAACAAAACAAAAAAATATAAACTAGGAACACAAAGCAACAGATTTTTTTCTTTTTTCCGGCTCACCATCCGTAATGATTAATATTTCCCCGCTGCCACATTTATTGAGTGCCAGATGGTCTGCTAAGATCACAATGAGTTTATAATTATTCCAATGGGGTGTTTCTAGAGAGGGCCAGTTCCATGCAGCGGGCCAGGGTAAGGGACTGGGAATAGCTGTGTTTTTTAGCGGCGTTTGCCACTGTGCGTTCCTTTGTGTGTCGCCGGACCACCCGAGGAGATGAGAGGAGCTGATTTACATGCTTGCTGTCCCCTCTCAGGGAGAGAGGGACGTTCCCAGCCAGGGAATTCCACTTCAGACAACGGAGACAGTGCGCATGCTCGTTTTTCAGCCCCCGCCTCGCCTCATTCAGAAGAGGGGCCTGCTGCTGTCACCCCCGGACTCTGCAGCGGTGTAGGCGCTTAAGCATGGAGCTCACAGGCCACTTGGCTCTCCATTCTGCTCTTGAAAGGGCCACTGGACTGGCTGGAAAGGCCGTGGAGTTCAAGGAGAGTGACTCCTCTCACCTCTGGCCGGTTCCCCAGGTAGTGATCAGTGGGAACACAGCGAAACATAAAAGCCTCCTTTGTCAGGGACGGTGATCTCAGGGTCCTTACTATCCGCCCTTTTATGCGGCCCCCACGCCCAAACAACGCCATCCTCTTCGCCTGAATGAGGAGTCTTGTCTTCAATCAAAGTTTTTGCCCCGGCCGGAGTTTGATTGCAGAGAGGCGAAAGGGAAGACAGGGGGAGGTGTTGGTGAGGGGGAGCCTCAGTCTGGGGATGAACAGGAGGGGGCTGGTGAGGAGGGGTTGGGGGGGTGGCGGGGGTGCTAGCTGGCTCAACCTGCCAAATGTCCCAGTTCATCGGAACAGCACAGAAATGCCCTCAATGGCCCAGCCAGTAGCTCTCCTCTGTGTACGTCTGAAAGATATTTGTGTTGCTACTCCATTCAGAAGGCAAAGGGGGAAGAAGAAGTCTTTTTTTACTCTCTTTTTTTTCTTCTTCCCTCTTTGCTGGGCTCTTCTAAGAGAGCTCCTTTGAAACAAGACAAGGATGAAAAGGGGGCTGTTTTGTCAAGGGGCCGTACAGCAGCACACAAACAGAATGTGTATCTCCCCTAAAAAGATAAGCGTCGCATGAAGATAAGGTCCATGTTTAAGCTATGTGGGCTCGTATTACAGCCTGCTCAGCATGCACTCGCAACGTTTGTGATGTCTCGACAAAGAGACAGAACAGAATGGGGTCTTCACAGAGTTTGGTCTTTCCGCTCCAAAGAGAACTCAACAAGATGTTGTGAACTGGAACCCAATGTTTATCTCACTCTTGTGGGGCTGTTTGTAAGCTTTGACAATACTATTTCTGAAACCTCCACAGTACTGGTGTTGTTTTAGATTTCATGAAATCCATTGAAATTGCCATACGGTTTTGACCCCTTTACAAGGATATGCAATAGACACTTTTCCATAAGGTAACAATTTAATGACGTTGTGTTATATACGTATATATTGTTATTATGGTGCAACTTGCTGCATATCGAACCAAAATGCGTCTTTGATGTCGTTTCCATGGTTTTTCCCATAGAGCTACAGTATGTAGTGTTGCTGGGAAGTTTGCGGCTCGGTTCCAACAGTGTGGTGGGAATGTGTTGAGATTGGCTTACTTGAGCTTCAGTGGAGGTGTATAGAGCTGTAATGTATGGGTGTCCTTGTCCTCGCCGTGTGTTCTTGTCGGCGTCGGGAGTCTTTCAGCAGAGGGGTTAGTCATTTTCTTTCCAGCGCTGTCATCTCCAGTGCGGTGTTGATGGAGCTGGAACTGTAATAACGCCTCGTAGAAGGGGGCGTTCTTCAGCTCTTCCTGGCCTTCCTGTGTGAAGGGGCTTAAGCGTGTTATCTGTCATGACTGGATAATGAAGCTGAGATGGACCCATTGTTGTCTTTAGTGGCAAGTCATTTTTACAAGCTCACTGGTGTGATAGATGAGATTTCTCCAAGGGGAAATGCGCTAATGGGGAAAGTATTGCTTCACACACAGTACATGCAGCCACATGAGGGCAGGAACAGTGTTATTTGTATAACTTAGGCTGCATGACTATTGACTGTAATTATAATCGGAATAACAAAAGCCCCTGGAGGACCTTCAGAAGAATTTTGTAATTGTAATTGAATTGAAATAATTGAATTAAGGTGAGGAATGACTGTTCAGAGCTACTTAAATAGGCTTGGCAGTTAGATATACAATATGAGACCAGCATCAATGTGATGCCATTTGAGTTAAAACAATGGTGCCATACGCAATAACAAGCGTTATTCACTGACTGATGTGTTACCACAGACTGTAATTGGCAGAGTGGCATTAGGTGTGGTGCCATCTTTATGTGGCTTTGTGTCTCCATGACAACAAGGCTGTATGAAGTTGCCCCCCTCCCCACAATCACTGAAGCAAAACATCTCATAGACTGAAATATTTATGTGTGTGGGTAAGTTGACCAAGTGCCAATTCTGAAACGAAATTCATGGTAATACATTGCGCACCTGGTGGGTCTGCTTCTCTTTTCTTACTTTTGTGTGGCAAGGAGCTTTTAATATGTAAATGAAGGCCGTGGGAATGGGAATTCAAGAAAGCTGGTGGGAAATTTGTTGTGTGTCCTCCTGTGTGCGGTTGACATCAGTAATATCTGTGGAAATATTCTTCCCTCGTAGACAATATCCATGCAAATTACATTGGTGGTTGGAGGCAGGCTTTTGACTGTGGGCCAAGTCTGAGCTTTTTTACTCAGTGTGAAAGTGCTGGATCAGGTCTCACTATTCAGGTGGTTTTATCATGTGGTCTAACTCAGCAGCCCCCCGACTGTAAGCACCAGACATCTTGGGTGGGTTTTTGCCACTGTTTACTTGCGACGTGTTGCAAGGCCGATTAAGTTTTTAAGAGCAGGAGCACACACGTTGAACCAGCATGGGCTTTTTTCTTCTTCTTCTTCTTCTTTTTTTTTGTTTACCTTTTTCCAAAAAAAAAAAGAAAAAGAAAAAGCGTCTGCCGCAAACAGGGCCGCGTCAGCCTGAAAGCCCTGATGTGCAGCCCTTAATGTAGCTGGCTGGGGGTTATCTGTGCTCCGACTGGCATGCTGATCTCAATGTCATAGTCAAGCACAGATAATCAAATGGGGGTAGCTGAGCAGCATAGGGGAGGATTCTTCCCTCTGTTGGCTAGTGGGGGTTTGGCTGCAGGGGGAGTGTAGTGTGTGTGCTTGCGTGCAAACGTTAATGAGGTGTTCCAAAAAGCCTGCCTCTTTGGACGAGAATGGAGGTAGGGAGGCCACCGCTTGCATCGGTTAGCGCATGGCCTCAGTCGGGTCGTGATGTCTGATTTGTTGGCGCAGCGCTCCTCAAATGCCAGCGTGTCCCATGACTGTGAGAACCTTTGGTGCCCACTGTCGTTTTGCTGCCTCCGCGAGCGGCCATCAATGGGTTTGTTTACATGGAAAACGGCCTCTCATGTCGTCCGACCCACTACTGAGTCGGCCAATTGCCGCCCGCTAGCTAGCCTTTCATGTGGGTGAATGGGACCTCTCACTGATTATGACTTTGATTCCCCCGCTTTGTTTGAGATCACTCATTGCAGTGCATGGTTGCATGTGAACTCAAGCTTATTTTCATTGAGCAGCTACAGGCTAAATTATTATATTAGTTCAAAACACTTTCGTCTTTTATAACAAGTCAATAACATTTATGTAGGCATTCATCACTGTCATCAGCGCTGCACAAACTTTGTCTTCTATAATAATAGTATTGAATCCATTGTCAAGAATTTTTTATTGTATTGTTGTTTTCTTTTGGCTGTATTGATGTTTTTTTTTGTTATGCTCGGGGTGTTGTTGTAAAGTGTCATGGGTATACTGTGTCATAAATTCCACTGCAAGTCCTCTGCTTAAGTCAGTCTCATTGAGAGTGATTGTGAAGAAGACAGATTGGCAGGTAATGTTAAGAGTGATTGATGGACGCTAAGGATTCCGATAGGTTCATTCTATTTCATTCTATCTCATGCTCTTGGGGCTCTGGGGACTTCTCAACACTTGTGCCAGCACCTCATCTATCCTCTTATTGGCCCTTCTGAGAACCGTAGTACCATAGTGTCATGCCTAGTGTGTGTGTGTGTGTGTGTGTGTGTGTGTGTGTGTGTGTGTGTGTGTATGTGTGTGTGTGTGTGAGAGAGAGAGAGAGAGAGAGAGAGAGAGAGAGAGTGTTGTGTGTCTGTGTGTAAGAGAGAGAGTGTGTATGTGTGTGTGTGTGTGTGTGTGTGTGTGTGTGTGTGTGTGTGTGTGTGTGTGAATGTGTGTGTGTGTGTGTGTGAGAGAGAGAGAGAGAGACAGAGACAGAGAGAGAGAGAGCGATAGTAAATTTGTGTGGGTGTTGGTGTGTGAGTGTTAACACCCCTCTCTGTGGCGCTTATCTCTGAGCCTTGTGTGAGCTTGTCGTCCTGGCACAGTTGTGAGTGTCTGAGCTGGCCAGTCTCCATGGCCACCCTTGCCTGTCCTAACCCCCTAACCTTGGGAATGGCCCAGCTCTCTCCTCCCAGTGGCCTCCATCCACTTTGTCCACTCAGGCCTATCTCTCACACTCATGCAGGTTCCCCCATTCTGGGCTTGGAGACCGCATCGGGCCTTTGAATTTGCTTTTACTGGAGGACATTTTTGTATCTGAAACTTGGATACGCACACAAACACACACACACACACACTACATACACACACACACACACACACACACACACACACACACACACACACACACACACACACACACACACACACACACACACACACACACACACACACACGTGTGTGTTTTGGATATTGGAGCAACTTAAATACATTTTACAATGTAGAGCTCATGACTGCATGACATGGGATACACACACAAACACATACAGACAGACACTCACGCAGACACACACACACACACACACACACACACATACACAAACGTAAATACATTTTACAATGTAGATCTCGTGATTGGATGACATGATGTAATGCACCATGTGAATCAGGTCGTCTGTCTCAGCAGCTATATGTGCAGGTACATCAGCCAAGTCAAGTGACTGAAGAATGCGATTACGTAGCGTAGTGTTTTTATTGCACTGTCACTGACTCATCCCCTCTAGAAATACTGAAACCATCTGACTGATGCGGCGCAAACTGCATTGGCACGCTGTTATAATACACTGATGTTGTCAGGACTGTAGTGTGTCAGAGCCTGCCAATGGTTTGGATGTTGTGGACGGGGATTCCAGTGACACATTCCAGCTGCTATTTTCTGCCCTGGTGGAGGTCAGTGTGTCTACTGTCTGGGTATGTTGACCAGGCATGAATGCGACTCCATCACTGAGCTGGTCAGGAGGCCAGACGCGGACGGAGATGACAGGTGGCGACAGGTGAAGAGTACCTGTGTGACCCAGAGGGGCCTGGTTCAGGAGACCTCGTTGACCTTGTTTTTGATGCTGGTGCCAGTGTATTTGTGTGTGTGTGTGTGTGTGTGTGTGTGTGTGTGTGTGTGTGTGTGTGTGTGTGTGTGTGTGTGTGTGTGTGTTTGTTTTTCTGTGATGCATTGTCAGTGTCTGTCACTCTTATGTTGCATAAGTGTAAGTTCAAGCAAAGTTTGAGTTTGAGCAGAAGGTTTGCTTTTTTCCATTTCTATCCATTCTGCACATAGAGACTTTGCAGCGAGAGAGAGAGAGAGAGAGAGAGAGAGAGAGAGAGAGAGAGAGAGAGAGAGAGAGAGAGGAGGCCAGACATACAGTAAAGCTGCACTTGTACTGACACAAAATGCATTTATAGACAGCGGTACAATCTAACTACAAATTCCTGCTAGCCAAAAAAGAAACTACTTTTGTATTCCTGCTGCAATTATGCATCCACATCACACACACTGTCTGGTCTAGCTCCATCTAGCTCTGCATCCACGTGCACTGCATGCATAACTTCACACACTGGACGCTCTTCCCATCCTGCAACATGTGTTTCCCGGCGTCCGTACATGTCAAGATGCAACGTTTATGAGGTGGCACTTGTCAAAAGTATGTCTATCCGCTTATCGCTCATGTAGTCAGGCAGTACGTGACGAGAGGAGAGGAGAGCAGGCCAGATCTGGGGGGAGAATGTGACGCTTAACAACAGCCAGGTGCTCAATGCTCTCCTCTATCTCTCTCTCTCTCTCTCTCTCTCTCTCTCTCTCTCTCTCTCTCTCTCTCTCTCTCTCTCTCTCTCTCTCTCTCTCTTTTTCTCTGCTTCTCTCTCTCCTCTGCCGGCACGGTTCACACGGCCCCGCTCCCCACACCTCATTGGGAAAGGGAGGTGGATGGATTGCAGCGATCGGCGTGACTGGCGGGCCACAGGTTAACTGGAGGAGTGAGGCAGTATGTGTGTGTGTGTGTGTGTGTGTGTGTGTGTGTGTGTGTGTGTGTGTGTGGGAGTAGCAGTGACGCTGGGCTCGGCTGAACCCGAGGCTCTCAATGCACTTATGTCCTCATTAAAAGAACCAGGGAGGAAAAAAAAAGTGAGAGGGCCCAGATGTGAGTGTAATTGATTCAGGGCTGGGAGTTTTATGTGCCTGTGTGCTCTCTGTGCTGTGTCTTTGCCTGGGCCGCCCGCCCGCAACACTTTTACAGTACTGTAGATCTCTGCTCAGCGCTCTGCCTGGTGTCCCTGAGATGGTTTTAAGGATGCTGCTTGGTCTGGTCTTTTGGAGGGTAGATACTTTTGTTAAAAATGAAACATGTTTCTAGGTGGTTGTGGGATATCTGTTGTGTACCAGCATCACTAGCATTTATTTATATGTGTGTGTGTGTGTGTGTGTGTGTGTGTGTGTGTGTGTGTGTGTGTGTGTGTGTGTGTGTATGTACTGTCTGGCTTTCCTGACTCTCTCTGGATTCCTGGGAGATGATCTTTTACTCTCTCTCTTCCCTGCTGAGTCTGGATAATAGTTTGTGTTTAGTGTGTGTGTGTGTGTGTGTGTGTGTGTGTGTGTGTGTGTGTGTGTGTGTGTGTGTGTGTGTGTGTGTGTGTGTGTGTGTGTGTACAGGTTTTCAAGCTTCAGGTTGCCATCCTTCCAGAGTCTTAAGGTCATGCCTCCTCACACTGAACATGTTTCACAGCAACAATTAGTTCAGTCTCTTCCCCCTGTCTAGCCGTAGATTGCACTTAATTACAGCTCTGCTGATTTTTCTCCCTGATGTGTTGCACTGTCAATTAAATTGCCATAATAAGCCGACCTTTTGCCAGCTCAGGCATTACCTATGCTTCATGTAAAATAGGCTGCCAGTGTAATTGGCACCCAGGTGCTAGCTAGCGTTTAGTTCTCTGTGGGTCATTGTGTAAGAATGCAGTAATTAACGAAACGATGGAATCACTGCAGCCTATAGCCGAGTTCTTGGCATAGTTGTTTTAAGGAGAGAAAGAGAGAGAAAGAGAGAGAGAGAGAGAGAGAGAGAGAGAAAAAAAAGAAGTGGCAGGAAAGTTGAGCACGTTTTTTTTCCCTTTTTTTCCCATGCATACTGTAGATGCTATCTGTGTAGTGTAAATGTGTATCCGGTCTTTTGGCTCCAGCTCTTGATGGATGGTGTCAACAAGGCTCTGAAGATGCTGGCCTAGTTGGTTAGAAGAGGCAGGTTTGTTTTTTACCATGGTGGTCCGTTGACGTGCTGGTGTGTGTTGGACGGCGGGTCAGATATGTGTAAACCTTGCGTGTCGCTGGCTAAACATGGACGCAGCTGGCCGTGCCGAGCGTTTTGATGTATGTTTTTTTATCCGTCCCGTCAGGCTGCGCTCCTCTCGGGCCGGGGCTGAGATTAACCTGCGGCGCCCCCCGAGCTCTGGCACGCCATGCGTTCTCACGGTGGAGACTGATGCTTCTTCCTCCAACAGAGGCTTTCTCTCTTACTCTCTCTCTCTCTCTCTCTCACTCTCTCTCTTTCTTTCTTTCTTTCTCTCTCTCTGTCCCTCCTCCTCATCCTTCCCTCTCTTTTTCTCTCTTTGTCTCATTCTCTCTCTCTCTTTCTATCTCTCTCCTTCTGTCCATCCTCATCCTTCCCTCTCTTTTTCTCAGTGTCCTCCTCTCTCTCGTCTGCTCTTGAAAACACATTTTGTTTACTAATCTAGGGCTTAGGCTCCAAGAGCGCTCTAGAATCCCTCTTGATGTGAGGCGCTGCCCTTTTCCCTCTTTGACATGATCTTTGTTTGCGCACCACGTTTGGAAACTCTTGGCTTAGGCTTCTGGCATCCGCTGTGTATTAATTGAGGCTCTTGACATCTCGATGATATGGAAACACTGTCACATCGATGCGGTTGATGGACACCGTTTAGGTGCCATCTCTCACCAAACCTTTTATGAGCTTTTGAGATGCCTGAGAGGTTGAGCTCATCACTAACTGAAAGAAGACAAAGAGATTTGAAGAGGTGTGTGGGGCTTGTGTTTGCCCAGAAAGGCCGGGCACCATAGGCATTGGGAATGTGAGGAACTAGTGTGGAAAAGTGGGAAGTTTGGCAACAAAATCGGAAAGTGGGAATGGTAATAAAACACAAAAGTTCACCAGACAAAAGAATCAACATAAACTCATTGACTAATTGAGCGATGTTCAGAAGCATGCTTAGCCCTAGGCTATTAATGAGTTCCAATTGTGGATGTTTTAGGCCTGCCATATGTTGGTATTTTTGCACCGCCTCCACCCACGTTGTCTACTCCAGGCTCGCACTCGCCGCTTCATGAAAAGTGAATTTGTTAGTGAAGCTATTGAATGCATGGCGGTGCTAGCATTGAGCTGTCAGAACATTCAGTACTTTTAATTCTCTCGTCTGGTCTCATCAATGTGCTTTTGTTCCTTTCGAATCTCTGCAGGCTTTGGTCTTTTGCTACTGAAGGCCCAATTAGCCAGAGTGGTCTTTCCAGAGAGAGAGAAAAAAACCCACAGAGGGAAAATCCTCCCTCTGTGTCAAGGCCTACTGCTACAATGTGTGGATACCAGAGGGATGGGCATTGCACTGAGCTACTACCCCCCCCCCCCTCTCCTCTTCTTTCTCCTCTGGTCCTGGCACTCAAGCTGGTCACATGGTGACAGGTGCTACAGTGTGTCCCATTGTGCCAGGGTGCCATGCTTGGTCTCTTGTGCCCGTCTTAGGCATCCCTCCAACTGTGCAGAGAGCGTCTGCACAGAATCTCTCCTTTCCCTCTCTCTCTCTCTCTCTCTCTCTCTCTCTCTCTCTCTCTCTCTCTCTCTCTCTCTCTCTCTCTCTCTCTCTCTCTCTCTCTGTCTCACTGTGTTATTCTCTGACTGACTGTCACAGCAGACTGGAGTTTAGGGGCTCTCAGGTTTTGTACATACAAAGCTGTCTTTCCCTGCTCATGTTTACTGTTAGACAAGTCTACTCTCTGTGCACAGGGAGGGCGGATGCTGACATATCTAAAGTTCTTTAAAGGCTGTGCAGGGAGAGTAGAGTGGCTTAGAGCCGATACAGAGAGCTAGTGGAAGCCCACTCGGGGGAGAATATCCCTTGGGGGCAGTGGGGCTAAAAGCAGGAAGCAATTACATGTGTTTACATTGCCTGTGGTCAGGTTTTTTCTTTTGTGGTGATTGGCAAAGGGAGTTTTACACCCTTAGAAAATCCTGCATGTGTTTGAAAGTTTTAAACAGGGCCGTGTTTCACTCACGTGCTGGACCTGGCCTAGTCTTTTTAAAGTTGGGGGAAAAAAGATTGAACTTTTAACACTCACAGTTGACCTTCGGAGTTGTTGTTAGCCATGTCTGTAAGGGATACTTTTCTGTACACGTAATCTAGTGGTTAGATGGTTGGAGCTTGCGGCATGTTATCAAATCTATCCTCAAGCTTTCTTAAATGCAGTGTTTTGAGTGTGCTGACCTTTCTCAGTACTCAGTGGCTGTGAGTAGAGCCTTTGGAGAGGCCAGGATAGATTGGTTGCTGCAGGAATGGCGATCCCAGAACAGCTGTGAAAGGTTAAAAGACAGAAATATGTCTACACTCCCTCCACAGCAGGCAGTCCCAATATTACACGCAGAACAGCGCTGACATAAGCGCACATGTGGCCATACATCACTCTGGGGTTGAGCGCTGTGGCGCCCCGGAACACGTTTCATCAACAGTGCCGGCGGCGGCGAATTTGAAGAGGAGGAAGAGGAAGAGGCCTCGATCCGTCGCTTACGTCCACGTAACGTCACACAAGCAGCTCACAGGATCTGACCCCCTCTTCTGGGGACAGTCTCTCTTTCCCTCGCTCTTTTCCTCCCTCTCTCCATTTTGCTCCCTCTCTCTCTCTCTCTCTCCGTCTCCAATTGAAATTCACATTTGCATTCACATCCACATTCAAATCAACGATAGCATAACAGTTTTGCCAGAGCATTTTTTTCGAAAGTGTACCCATTCTACACAAAGTTCTCTCTTTCTCTTTCCCTCTCTCTCTCTCTCTCTCTCTCTCTCTCTCTCTCTCTCTCTCTCTCTCTGTCTCTCTCTCTCTCTATCTCTCTCTCTCTCTTCCTCTTTCTCTCTTTCATGATAACAATAGCACGGTCTCATGGTCCGGCAACTGTGGCTAAAGCTGACTTGTGGACAGACGCACAGTGTGTGTGAATGCATCTAAAACCGTGCCCAGGGTAGTGCACTGCAATACACTGTATGAGTATAAAGGGCAAAGCGAAGACCTGTCAGACCTGTCAGTCTGTGTTGCAGTGGAAAATCCTGGCTCAGCACTATTTCTTTGAGAATGCACTCCATTGGTATGACTGTAGGCAGCCAGCGCCAAAAGGGCAAAGGCATCTACAGGAGAGCTCGTCCTGTCACTCAGGGTTGTATAAACATGCCCAGAGCAGTCGGAGTTATCCCATCACCTTTTCACCTCGCCTCTGGGAGCATTCACTATTATCTTGTTCGCTCTCTCAATTACACTCTTTCTGTGTCTTTCTCTCTCTCTCTCTCTCTCTCTCTCTCTCTTTTTTCTTTCTTTCTTGATCTGTCTTTCCCTCTCTCTTTCACACACACACACTTTTACACTCTCCACTCGTCTCACAGCCACTGAGTACTCTCTCTCTCTCTTTTTTTCTTTCTTGATCTGTCTTTCCCTCTCTCTTTCACACACACACTTTTACACTCTCCACTCGTCTCTGTTTTTCTCTCTGCCTAAGAGGGATCCAGGTTTGTTGAGGTGGGTGGGAGTTTGCTGCTTGTATCTGAGGGCTTACTCTATGCTTTTTAGGCAGCTCTCTGCATGCTGTTATGGGCACGTGCACCGTGCACACTTTCCACTTAAAGGCGAGGCAGTCAGTGTAACTAACAGCCGTGGAGTGTCTAACCTCTCTCTGTTATTCTGCTCTTTCAAGTCTACTTCTAGTCAACTACTAGTCTCTCTCTCTCTCTCTCTCTCTCTCTCTCTCTCTCTCTCTCTCTCTCTCTCTCTCTCTCTCTCTCTGTCTCTCTCTCTCTCCCACACACACACACACACTCACACACACACACACACACACACACACACACACACACACACACACACACACACACACACACACACACACACACACACACACACACACTGTCTCCCACAGAGAGTTAAATTGGTGCACGGTGGAGCCTTGACTGTAGTGGGAGAGAGTGTGAGGTGCAGAATCACATGTGTTCTGTATGTATTTAAAGCACGGTGTAATAACATGAGCGTGTCTGGAGGATAATGGAGTGTGTGGAGACTGATGTGGACCTCACACCAAACGCAGAGCTCAGCTCACGTGTTTCTGGTGTTTGGGTGAGACAGAAGCAGGGATGGGGTTCTGGGGGGTTGTGTGTCTCTATGTAGGACTGTGGCGGTGGTGATGTTCTTCTAACTGATTGCAGGGCCTTTACTAAGGCATCAAAGCCATTCAAAGTTCACTGTCCACTTGTCATGTCCAGAATCTGGTCAAAGGAGTGTCAATCAGGACAGGTGATTTTATGCTCTTTGAAACATCCACTGCTGTAATGGAGTAGGTCTACTGAGCTGCAGCTGCTGAGAGATCTCACTTTGCTGCCATAATGCATAGCATTGCTTTGGTGCCCAGGCCTTGGGAATGATACTGTCCAGTAAAATACGTCACTGTTGAGAGTGTACCACACTGCTGTCCTCCGAGTAAAAGTACCAACACCCACTCAAAGAGATTGCATGGCCCTACAGCTGAACCTGATACTGTACCTAGTCGAATTTAGTTCAATTTCAAAATAACCAGTAACCAGCTATATTCCCCTGATTTCTGGAATGTGTTATTGACTGGTTTTAGAACTCTTGTACATGAAAAATGTACTATAGTGCTAAAAGACTTGTAAAGTAGTTTGGGCTCTGTGAATAAGTTGCTCTTTGACATTCTGCCCTGCCTCATTAAAGAGTAGAGCACTAGGGCTGTAACGATATTGTATCGAATCGAGAAATCATGATACGCAGAGTCACAATACTGTATCGTGATACAAGAGGCCAGTATCACGATACGCCCTTTCAAAGTTCTGTAACCCTTCAGTCCAGAAAACAACCACATGATATGATGCAGAATGGTGCATTCCAAAGCTTTAAAACAATATCGATTAGGTTATTTTTGACATACCTCATTCAAAAAATATTAGCTAGCCTCTTGTAACCTATTCTAGCCATAAACGATTATCAAAAATATATATTTTTAAAAAATCATGGGGTGTATCGAACCGTAGGTCAAAAATCGTGATATGAACCGAATCGTGAGTTGGGTGTATCATTACAGCCTTAGTAGAGCACATATTTGTTTTCCCCCACAGATGAGCACCGAAGCCCACTGAAGCAGCATGTATCCCTCCAGAGTGACACGCCAATGGGACAGGAGGTGAACTCCTTACGGGAAACAGTGTCTCTCCATCACTCCTCTTCCTCCTCCACCACCACCTCCTCCTCCTCCTCCTCCTTCTCACATGCTAACGAAAGCCAAGCGCTCCCCCACTCACGGCGGAAACGTTTCCTCTCCTACCCTCGCTTTGTGGAGCTCATGGTGACCGCAGATGCCAAGATGGCCCGACACCACGGCCGGAACTTAGAGCACTACATCCTAACAATCATGTCAGTAGTAAGTAAAACATTGTTCTTCCAAAACTACTCAACATTGTTATACATTGTTTTTACATCTTATATGTTGATTCACAGTGCTTCACATTGCTTTTTACAACACAAAACCTTTAAGTCACTCCAAAAGTCACGTAATATGGTTGTGACATGGATCTGTTGGAAAACAAGTACTGTTATGTGTCCATGTTCCAGTCTCCTCTTGTTTCTTGATACTGACAACACACAGATGATTTTCTTGACATGTCCTTTAAACGGACCAAGCTTTTGAGTCGCACCCGTGTTTTGCTTTAATCTATGGTGCAGCCTGTGGACTGTGCGCCTGGCGGGCCTAAGCTGTTTGCTGTCCAACGTGAAGCGAGCAGAGGTGTGGCGTTTAGTTATGTCTGCTCAGTGTGAATTTTGTCTGTGTGTGCCCTCAAAGGTCGGGTCAGGGTTAGACTCAAGTGTTTTGTTTTGTCTCGGGTGCAGCCGAGCAGCGGGAGCAAACAGTTTGGCTGCCGGCAGCACTGCTGCAACAAGTGGGCTGAAAGGAATGTGTTGATCATTAAAATTGTCTTTCTTTCTTTTTTGGAAGATCGTCCTTATTATAGCTCTCTGTGTAGTGTTTGACCGTCACTTCTGAGAGGGAAAGTGAGCTGACAGAAACATAAATAAACTTGCGTTTTGTGACTTTGTGGAAATAAGGTATATATATCTTTCATAGACAGTCTCTTTTAAAATAGTAAGAAATTATTACAACCCTTTTATGAGTTTTTTCGTTTTTCATCCAGTTGGCTAGCCATCACTCTGTAGAGAAAAGGCGGTAGAAAACAGAGAGATTTAAAGCTTTTCCAATCTTTCTCTGATGGCTTTTTTGGAACAAAGCCTGTTTTACATTTCATGGCTGCATTTACTGTAACTCCAAAGCTGTATTAAGGTCAAGGAGTGCGGCTATAAAAAAAAATCCTATGAAGTTCAAAAAAAAAAAAAAAAAAAAAAAATGATGAGGGGAAGTTGATGCATTCTGCAGCCACTGACCAGCATACTCAGCAGAAAGCCCAGGGATGGCAGTGTCTTGAGCGAATGCTAATGCGGGTAGAGAGAGAGAGAGAGCAGCAGGCTGGTCTGGTGGTGGGAAGCATATGGGAGAAGAGGGGCAGGTAGAATGGGGATGTTGTTTGGGTGCAGGCAGCCTGATGGATGGGCTCTTTAGAGAGGGCTGTTGCTGATGTCATGCTGGTGCGTTTGCAGTGACCGGAGAGAGGCTGGCCCGGGAATCCCACCGCCTCCTCTCTTCTCGTCCTGCTTTATGGTCATGTCCAATGGTGACACTGTGATTTATAAGCCATGGGGGCCTTTGGCTCAACTCTCTCTCTCTGGCTGTCTCTCTCTCTCTCTCTCTCTTCTCTCTGTCCCTCCCAGTCTCTCGCTCACTCTGTCTGCGGCCTCCTCTCTTTCTTTCTGTCTCTGTCTCACTCTATCCTGATCCTGTCTTGCTCCCTCTCTCTCTTTCTCTCTGTGCTGTATGTGGAGGCCTCTGGTTCTTGTTGCCTTTGGGCTATGACAGGCTGAATGTTTATAGTGGGCTAATGAGTTCCTGTCAGGGCTCCGTGCATCGCCTCAGGAGCAGAGTGACCGCTAGTGACACACACACACACACACACACACACACACACACACACACACACACACACACAAGCACACACACACACACACACACACACACACACACACACACACACACACACACACACACACACACATAGACCCACATACGAATACTCACACAAATACACAGACCCACACAGGGGTTGGTTCCCAGTGTGGGTCTTTTCCTGAAGCTTCACAGGCTGCTGTTTTGGGTCAGTCTGAGGAGAAGCCCCTAAGAGAGGCCCTGTTCGCACTGAAGCGAAACGACATGTGTGCACATGCAAAAAAGAAAAAAGAACATAGTTTTGGTTTAGTTTTTTATTTACTACTAATATTATTATTATTGGTATGAAGAAATTCTTAAAACTTAAAATAGTATGATTATTTTTGTGTGGGTTTTTTTTTTTTTTTTTTGGTAGTGAGTGCTGATGACGGTTGAGCATTAGTTTGCCTGTCTTGTCTGTGTGTTCCTCTCGTTACAGGTCGCTGCCATCTACAGAGATCCTAGCGTGGGGAACCTCATCAACATCCTGGTTGTGAGAATAATCGTCCTTCACAATGAGCAGGTGAGACATAATGTATGATAACCTCCCAAATACTTCTCAGGGCCATGTAATGCTCACCATCTCCAGCTAAGGCAGTTCAATTAACTACATTGTGCTTTGAAATAAAAAAGTAATCAAAACTTACAGTCAGCTTATGTGTTTGATTGCTGACTGTGCAGGCTTTAAGATCCATGGTTACAGTGCTAATCTCTGTGGACCTGACTGACCAAATTCCCCTAGTGCTTACTCAGGCTTAATTGCAATGGAAACACCATTAATTCAGTTCTTACCCCGTGTATGCACAACCCAGCCTATAGACTTCCAGACTAGTTTACAAAATGAGTGTTTACATGACCCCCTTCCCTTCTCCCCTTAGCCTTTTCCTCTTTGGGCATGGCACCGTCACCCTCCCTGTCACTGTTGTTGTTTTCTTTCCCATCTTGTTCAAAGGAGGGTCCGTCCATCAACTTCAACGCAGCCAACACCCTGCACAGCTTCTGTGTGTGGCAGCAAAGGCAGAATGCACTGGATGATAGCCATCCATCCCACCACGACACAGCTCTCCTTATGACCAGGTGACCTGATCTTGCCATTTTATTCATTCTCACTGCACTTAATGCAGGAGCACAGTTTTGTGTGTGTGTGTGTGTGTGTGTGTGTGTGTGTGTGTGTGTGTGTGTGTGTGTGTGTGTGTGTTATGGTGATGTAATTGTGTTGTGTCTACCCATGCAGGGAGGACATATGCCGGGCGAAGGACAAGTGTGACACACTGGGTAAGTAGGGCTCCCTGCCGCTTTGATATCTGTGCCAAATCTGCTGTCGTCAGGAACAGGGCTGTTAAAAAGCCCTTTCGCAGTCCAGTCTTGCCTGCAGCAGTCCGGCTCATTGCAGGGACGTCAAGAAAATCTGTCTGCCTCCAAAGCGACTTAATCAGTGCAGGTGGAACTGGTGGGGTCAGCAATGGCGGTAGCGAGCTAATCTCCACGGCTACATGCCTTAATGGCCTTTGGCAAAGACTCTCCATGTCTGCCACTTTTTCTTGCTCTCTCTCTCTCCTTTCCTCTCTCTCTCCATCTCTCTCTTTTACTCTCTCTCTCTCTCTCCATCACTCCATCTGTCTCTCTCTCTCTCTTTCTTTTCCTCTCTCTCTCTCACTCTCTCACTGTCTTCCTCTTCTGTGGGGCTCTGTGAAGCTGCAGCTGTGTGTTTGTGACCTTTCAGGGCTGGCCGAGCTGGGGACCATGTGTGACCCGTACCGGAGCTGCTCCATCAGCGAAGAGAACGGCCTGAGCGCCTGCTTCACCATCGCGCACGAGCTGGGCCACGTGTAAGTCCTCCACTGCATGCATCCACTCACTGCCCCCTCTGACCTCAAACCTTGCTACTCCACTGACACCCCCCTCCGCCCCCAACCCCCCCTCCACCCCTAGCCTCCTCCATCCAAACAAGTAACAAAAGGGGCTCTTATTCTGTAGGTGCACACAGGTGCAAACTATAATAAAGGAGAAGAGGTTTTTAATAACACGGTGGGATTAATACAGCCATGCAACTGTATGGGCCTGCCATGCTTAACCCTATAGGGCTGTGGGAGCGCTTCAGGTAGCCAAGGTGCAAAAGGTTGAAATGTCTGCTAGGAATGTTTTGTAAAGGACACTGGACTGGTGTATCACAGCTGAGAAGTTCAATATTTGTAGAACTGCTATGACTAAACAAGTCAACTAGAAGAGATAAAAGCATCTCTGGCAGTTGCTGAGTTGTAAAAAAAAAAAAAGTTTTCCAGACAATGGAAGGAAAGATGGGTTCAGTTCAGAAAAACAGAGAAAGCTTTCATGTATACAGTGGTGCACACACACGCACGCACACACACACACACACACACACACACACACACACACACACACACATACAAACACACACACACACACACATACACAGCTGACCACATCTCGGAGGCATGACTAAGATGAAGCATTTTGATATGCCCTGGAGAGGGTCCCACCTACCAGATGACAGCGTAAATGCCTAATCTCTCCTCTCTTTGTTCTGCCACATGTGAAGGAAGGAATCGCACAAAGCTTCTAGCTGTGCGTGGCGTGACATCATTGTTGGAAGGGAGTGTCAGGAACACGCTTGTTCTCGCAGACGGCTTTAGCGTGCACATCACAAGTGACATGCATACATTACAACAAGGGGTGGGGGTCGGGGCAGTCATCGTATACTGTATAATTACAGCGTAATAACTGTTGTGATAACACCGCCTTCCATTCGGGGCTGTTTCCAAAACAGCCTGCAGTCGTTGCACGTGTGAATATGACAGTGGCCATCCCTCCCTCTCCTGCTCTCGTGTAAAGGCTGCTTTGTGGACAGATGACCAAACGTATAAACACATGAGGACAGTCTTTCATAAGCCTCACTGTATTTCCAAACATTAGCTCTGACAGTCTGTCGTCTTGGCATTGGGGAGGGCGGAATTCTTTCTCGCCCCGTCACGCTGAGCAGGGACACTGATGGGGGCTTCACTCTTGGGGCTGCGGTGGACGGTGGTGTTTGGGCACCCTGTAAATGGGAGCAGTGTTTGCCACAAAGAAAGAATGACAGCAATTTTCCACCCCCTCGGGGTGACCCGTGCATTGTGCCCCAGCAAGTGGGCCCATTTATGGTTCTGCAAAAAAGTGCCAGCGTGCCTCAGTGGTGCGTGTTGTGGTATTTCAGCTGAGGTCACACCGTATAATAACAACAGTCATTCAGATGTGGCTTTTTTTCTTTCCTCGTTGAAACAGTCGACATCAGCATTTCGATCCATCTGGTTGTTTTAAGAGTTCTGTGAAGTTGTTGAACAGGTAGGGTTCCCCTTGTGCCGTATAACATCGCACGGACCGCAAAAGCTTTAAATTTCAGCATGTGGTGAAAGGACGCCGAGCAATTTAAAGGTTAGTGGCTCCGAGCTTAAACCATCCTCCCGAACAGGCCCCAGGGTGCTGTGCGTCTCACGTCTTAGATCATCCCAAAGAGTTCTGACACTTCGATAAGACATTAGAGCCTTTAATATTAGACAGGCCAGGTTTTAAGTGTGCCATAAATCCTTGGAGAAACTCTTTGGCGGTCATTTCCTTGGAGCACATGGCCCTTGCTGACTTGTGAAGGAATGAAGTCACTGTGAGGTGAAAGATGGATTTGATTTTGCAGCGTGATAATTCACAATCAGAGCCCCGGTAATCCCATTCTGATGTTCACATCCATCAGAGGGCCCCGTGTCTCGGTTTTTTGGAGTCCAGTGCATCTGTCTCGGTGGAGTCGGCGAAGTGTTGCGCCCCGCTCCATTGTAACATTGCCCAGTCCATGGGAGACTCCGTTGGATTGGACTACCATAGCTGGCTGGACGCGTTATTTATGTGGTAGCTCTGTGGATGTGCAGCGCTCGTGACACCAGGAGGTCACTGCAAAGAGAACACTTTAGAAAATTTACAGTTCTTATTTATGAGACATTACAAGATGGAGGGGGGGGAGGGGGAAATCCCTCCATGGTAAAGTATCTCAGATGTTGTCGGCATATGCTAGTCATCTTCGTTACATTGATACGTGATACTTTAAAGGCAGAGCAGGCAAGAATGTGCACTGGAACGGAAAAAGTCGTGAAGTGTCGCGGAGGACGACGTGCTGGGTCGGCTGAGTTCTGCTTCGCTGGGCCGGAACTTAGTAAGTGCGTCTCCGCTCTGGACCAGGCCCCATACAGTAGACGCCATTCAGGACTCCCTTTCCCCACTGACCCGCTGAGCTGGAGAACAAAAGAGCCGGTGGGGAGTTCCCAGACCCTGTACTGGACTGGAGAGATCAAAGAACACATTAGAGAGAGTCCCACTCTGGGCAGCCAGTTGCTAAAATGGAGGGAATGTTTTTGAGAAAGCAGCAAGATGTTTTACTTATGGGGTTAAAGCAAATGCACAACTATATGGGGACAATGGACAATGACATCAGACTTGGCAGCCAAAGACCACATATTGATGCCATATTTACCTCTTGACTTTGAGAATATCATAAGTATACGTTATATGAATTTTTCCATATTTCATAATATATTGTGCAGATATATTTGGGTTTATACAGCTGGACATGTAGCCTATCTTTTTCACTGGATGAGTGTTTGGATACTGACTGACTGGACAGGGACTTGTTGCCTCTGCAGAACAGGAGTCATATGGAAGTCTCACGCCAGGCCCAGTACTTGGGTCTGATTCTCTCTCTCTCTCTCTCTCTCTCTCTCTCTCTCTCTCTCTCTCTCTCTCTCTCTCTCTCTCTCTCTCTCTGTGTGTGTGTGTGTGTGTGTGTGTGTGTGTGTGTGAGAGAGAGAGAGAGAGAGACAGACAGAGAGAGAGAGAGAGGGTGAAGTGGGGAAGAGAGAGAGAGAGACTGACTGACAGACAGACAGACAGACAGAAAGAGAGTGTTGGAGAAAGAAAGCAAAAAGCCCAGCCGGAGCTCGGCGTGCCGCAGTAAACACTAGCCAGCTGTGTTCACATTGGATCTCTGACCACACCACAGCCGAGATGCATATAGACGAGGGACATCCGCTGCTAATTCTGACATCAAACGCTTTGGCTCTTGGGGCTTTTTTTAATGCACTCATATCATTCGTTCCCTCTCTCATTGGAAGAGGATTCATTGCAGTCGTGCAAGTTCTTCCACGGGCGGTAATGAAGCTTTTTGGTCGGAGACCCTAGGGCCTGGGAATGCCTGAATCCATATGGATGAATGTGGGCGTATATTTATAGGGAGTGGGTTTTAAGAGCTTGTCATTTTGCCAATGGATTGACATGCAATGGGGCTCTGTTCTTTACCACAAAAAGGCCCTCTCCTTGAAAACAATTGTATGAAGGTCGAATCTTCCAAAGGTAGCACTGAAGGTGATTAGAATTGTCAATCTGGGCTCGGGGGCATTTCGCTCACAGACTTCTTCACAGGTGCCCTTTTTGTTTAAGATCCAGTGCATGTTTGGAGCCTGGCTCTCACTGCCTCTCCTGAGGGTTTGAGGGTGACCCCCTTCTCCACTGGCACTGAGTATAAATCTTTTGACACTAATCCTTTGGGCCGAGTCCAGAGCCATTTAGCAGCAGCTTTGTTCAATAATTGTGTGTTTTCTGTTCCTCTGTTGTGTCGCAGCTTCAACATGCCCCACGACGACAACCCCAAATGCATGGAAGCAGGCTTGAAGAACCAGTATCGCGTCATGGCCCCGGTCCTCAACTATGAAACCAGCCCGTGGACCTGGTCCAAGTGCAGCCGGAAGTACATCACAGAGTTTTTGGAGTAGGTAGCCCTCTTCTGCTTCAGTCAACCTCATACACTGACTTGTTTTCCTCAAAATGAGCCAACATGAAACTAAAATGAGTGTTTTAATTAAAAGAAAATATCAGTTGAGATGTTTTTTAGGTTGTTTGAAGTCCTTTGCGCAGTGTTCTTCAGAAATGAGTAACTTACATTCCAGGAGTCCACACCAAACCAATGACATGAATTCAGTGCCTTTGACAGTAGTGTGTCAGTAGGCTTACTGAGAGTAAGAGAGAGGCTGAAAGTGACCTGTGCAAGCCATCTATCTCTCAGCGGTGCCAGAGGAAGCAGCTATCAGACTTAATTATTGAACGTAAACATTAAGGGCTTGTCATTATGGCCTGTTTAAAACTGTGTTTCCTGTCTTAAAAACTTGGGCAGGAGTGGAGTTGGCTGGGAGGAGTGGGGGCTGGGTGGGGGGGCAATGATGGGGCTTTCCTCTTTTGGACACAATGATGGATCTCCCCCCTGCTCCTCACTGTCTCCTCACTCGGCCCGAGTGACTCTCGAGATGCTGGACAAACAGTCATTTAGTCGTTTGCGTGCTTTGCCCCTCGGAGACGGCAACCAGGGGCAACGACTCATTCAAGGCTCCGTCTCCGCACCCCTTCTCCACCCCCCAACAACACCCCCCCCCCCTCACCCCCATCTCTTCTCCTTCCTCTGTAATGGAGCAGTGACCACCAGTCCCCCTCTCTGAAGGGTTTCTCTTTAAGATGGGAAATGTCAGTTATAATTAGATTTTCCCCTGGACGTGACCCTTTGATCTCTCCCCCCGCTCGGCTTTTGTCGATTGTGCGCCCTCACAAAAGGCCGCCTTGTTGATGAGTTGCATCCTGGGTAGTGCTCACCACGAACGCCTCGCTCAAGCCCTTAAGGTTGAAATGGTGCCGGGGCATACTTTCCATCCAAAAGAGAAAAAAAAGAAGCCAACTTGAGTGGTGGGTAGAACAAAAATATGGAGGGATGAACTTAGGGGAGAGAAGCCACTTCTCATTGAAAATGTTAAACAGACATTTCCATATGAAACCTAAGAGTGTCAGGATGAGAATGAATCAATAGGACTGACTTCTGTTCTGATCTGAAGGGGGAAGAAACTATTTGCTTATATAAAGCCAATATAGATACTCAGTAGCAATCTGGCAAGCTCAGGGTTCAGAGCTGTTCACTATGGCTGGGAAAGACCCCTTGAGATCCAGGCCCTTGCTTCAGAAGTTGGTCTAAGAAACAATGCAAAGCATTGATCAAAACTGCACTTCCCAGGAGGTTACTTGGTCAAGTGCATCAGTGTTTTGACTCCCCATTCTGTCTCGAGGGCCCTCAAGTATTTTCAGGCCTCCCAGAGTAAAGCAGCTTAAGGTGCACCCCTCCTCTTCGAGCCCAGCAACCCACACTCATGAGTTCAAAATGCTATGACTGAATGGATACCTTGGCTGTAGCAGACAGCAAATGAAAGGTGCTTATTTACTTTGCCATTGTTATCCAATTTGCTTACCTTAAAATAAAAGCAGTAGTAATTATATTTTGGGCTCTTTGCCTACAACTTTAAGCTACAGTCGTTGAAAACGAAAAATTCAGTCCATGCGAATTGCCAGCCGCTAATTGATGTGTGCACTTGTATTGAAACCACATAATCATTTCTAGCAAAGGCCTATAATTTTCCGCTGTGATGTTTTCTGCACAGCTGGGAGCAAGCTCAGAGAATTAAAACAACCACAACAGCAATTGAAGAGTTTGCCCTCCAAACAGTGTCCCATTTGTACATTTTCCCAGCATAACAGCCTAATTGACAAAAATGTTGTCTGTTTTTTTTTCTGTTAGAGTTTCTTTCAAATTACAGTATATATAAAAAGATCTTTGGGAACACACAGAGGAGTTAAAATGTAATAGATTTATTGTTAGTGAGATTAATACGGTTAAGAAAAATGTGTTATAATAATGTGATTTCATTTGAGCCAAATTGCCCCTGAAATGTATTTAACATACATAATCACACTGAATTGAATACATTCTTGTGATGGCTTTATAAATACATTCCATAGCACTATCTTGTATGAAAATCAGATCTTGATGTTACTTATTACAGTAGAGCTTTTCATGACAAACATGCAATGATAACTTAAGTTTGCATCTCTAAATAAACTGACATTAAGGAATTCCTCCGGATGATTTCCAGGTGCAGACCTTACCTCTGCGCCAGAGGGGTGTTGCGGGTAGACTGTCTTGGCCAACGTTGATTTGCTATGCACAGAGGGGGTGTTCACCAAAGCCCCTGTGATCCTTCATTGTGGTTGTCGTCCTTTTAATATTGCCCCAGCGAGGTTCTATAGCCTGTGATGAGACGCTGACAATGTGCTGAAAGCAGCCTCCATATAGAACCAGCTCCTTCACACCATTCCCCTCCTAGACTCTTTTGTTCTAGCAGCTTTCATCATCTGTCCGCTCCTTGTCATTGTTAGATAAAGTAATTCCCCAAAGCAGTCTGAAAACAAGGGTTTCTCGCAGGGTCTGACACAATGAAAGAAAACCACGACACTTGCTGTGGGTAAGCCAATGTAATTATCAGGCTCACAAAAATCAGCTGGTTGTGTATAAAACAGGTGGTTAGCCTCTGTGAGCAGACAAATTGCAAGAAGAAGCACTAACATGTCACATAATTACACATCAACCCCAGCACCATTGAGTCCTATACTTCCTCAGTGGCTCCGCAGAGTCAACAGAGGAGAATAGTTGCTTGGTGACAAGTTTATTTTGGGGAAATGGCTGCCAAGCCTCTTCAATTCTGAAAGGACTTTTGAGTCAGTCTAAGACCAGTGGCTTAGAACATTTTGGAGATCAATTTATTTATTTAACAGCTGCTCCTTTGTAAAGAGAGGTGTGGTAAAGCTACAGTCTGTCACCTGGGAGAGCAGCTTATTTGCTCTGATAGATGTTACCAATTCAATCATTTTGACAGATTTACTGAGATTCTAAATCCCCCATTTTGCTTGGTGCATTGAGAGCTGTCATGCTGGGAACGTTGAGAAGCTAGTATCCAGGTTATTGTGTAATAAGGTTTGCTCTGCTTCCTTCATAAAAGCATTGTGTAGTTTAGGAAGTAGTGTTGTTCTAAAGGTACAGGTGGAGACCACCCATATTGAGCATTATGATACGTATATTCTAATCCCTTTTGCCAATAAATTCAGTAGCTGAAGAGGCACTGTACAGTTACAGTAGATTCATAAATCAGACATTATTTCTCTAACTTCTAGTTCTTTTTTTCTCTCGAGAATCTTGAGGCTGTTGAAGCAGATTCAAAAAAATGACATTCATTCATTCAGTTCAGTTCATGCTCATTTCAATTCAATTTTTGCCAGTCCATTGTGGTTACAGGATCCTGGAAGACATACAACCCAGCTGTTGTAGCCGTATGTGCTTTTCTTTTGTGGACTGATCTTCATTCACTTGTGTGGACAGCACTGGATATGGGGAATGTCTGCTGGATGAGCCTGCTGGCAGGACATACAACCTCCCAACCCAGCTCCCTGGCCAACTCTATGATGCCAATCGCCAGTGTGAGCTCATGTTTGGACCAGGATCCAAAGTTTGCCCCTTTATGGTAAGCCGCTGCTCAACTCAGCCAAATCGGGTGGGAAGGTCACACAGTCGACCTCACAGTCGATTCTTCTTTTGATGTATGTGTTGGACAAATTGCTTTTCATTTGCCTACTGCATGTAATATTCATGCAATAGATGTTACAGTATTAGAATGGCTGAGAACAATTATGAATTAGAAGATTTTTTTTAAAGGTACTATATCATCTGTAGAGTCCTGATGCAAAACCCTCCAATTCCATGTTCTGAAATATGCAAAAATTAAGTTTCTTTTTATAATAGTTTCCAAGTAATCTCTATCGTAATGCAATTTGAATGTTATAAGTAAATATAAAATTAAGCCAAAAAGTACAGTTGGAATGCTAATTGTGTTTGTAAAAATGTTTCTATAAAATCGCAAATGGACTGAAAGGGTTTTGCATCTGAACTTTTCATATGTTGGCTGTAAACATACCAATTAACCCTTACTCTTATGTTGTATGTGACATTTTTTAAATTCCTCAAGTGCCTCACAAACATCAAGTGACAAGTCTTGAATTGAGCACATTCCATTACACCAAATAGCCTTTGATGTGATGCTGTCACCAGCAGTCTTAGCACTCCTTATGTGACCTTATGTTGTGACTGACAGGTCCTTTAACCTGCGTTGTCATAGCTTGTTTCTGTGCTTGTTTTCGTCCACTCACAACAGATTATCCAGTGTGTGTCAGTTTGGTTGGTGTTTCTCAAGAGCTCATGTATGATGTTTGACTTGTAGTGTGTTCAATTCTGTCATCATCAACTGTCGTTGATATTATGTTTGACTGGCTAGTCAAAGATATTTTAAGAAATTAAATTGTATTTGGTGACCTAGCTGCATAGACAACCTTAGTGATTCTACCTTTTCTCATTATTATTATTCATCCGCTCGAATGGATATATGGAGCCCATAGAACAGATTGATGAAAAATGCTTTAATATGGCACACTGAATGGGCACGCAAGTTTAATATTGTGACCTCACACCCTCTAGCGCAGCCATCAGGTCAAAGTTGAAGAGTAAATTTTCAACTTTTGACTCGTGCAAGTGTTTTCAGTCCATTCAAACGCACTCAATGACGTCAATTTCCACCATATTGGAATTCCGCCATTTTTGGTTTTGTCGAAAGTGAAACTACATTTTCAGTGGCCATATTCTTTGTCCGTTTGAAACATGGTACACATCATCTTCAGTTCAAAAGTTGCATACTTAACAGGAAGTGAACTTGTACAGTATCTTGGCAATGCTTTGATGTATCACAACCAAACTTGGTATATGGACACAGGATCCTGGCCAGAACCATTTACATTAAACTCAGACCTAGAAAACACATTAAGGCATGCCACCTTTGAACCCACTGCAAAGCGGTGAAGTGCAGTGCTCCTGCCATGCACTTCTATGATTGCTTATGACCATCTGTCTAATGTGCATCAGTACTTGGCAACTTTAATAGCTGCATGCAGTTGTATTTCATTGGCTGCGTCCGAAACGGGGGAAATGCTGCCTTTGAAGGAAGCATTTGGTGGCAGCGAGGCATCAAGGCATGTCCGAAACAAATAAATACATAAAATCCTGCCTTCGAAGGTACCTTCATTTTGGCCACATCAATGCTTCCTTCATGCTGCCTTCAGCGCCCAACATTCTATAGAATCTACCGATCTCTTAGCAACGGCGCCTGGACAATTAAATACACAAAAAGACGCCGTTCTAAATTGCTAACTTGCTAGGTCGTCCGAAACTATGTTTTTAGCAGCTGCCTTGTTACCTTCTACGGCAGGTAAATTTGTAGATAGTGAAGACTGCGAGGCAGCAAGTCACTACCTTCCCGTTTCGGACATAGCCATTGTGTCCTTAACTTTGTAGAGCATATTCCTTTGTGATAGCTAAATATCAAGTTTGACTATCTGGCATGTTTGAATATTTAAATCTCATGTTTCAAAAATGTTCTTTTCTCTAGAAACCATGCAAGCGGCTGTGGTGCACCAGTGCTGAAGGAGATCATAAAGGTTGTCGAACGCAACACATGCCCTTGGCTGACGGCACGGAATGTGGACATGGAATGGTAGGACATTACAACACAAATTAATGAACTGAAACACAAAGTAAGCCTCAACATTTTTGAGAGGAACGACTTTTAGACGTTTTAAAAACACTTAACCATCATTTTTATGTTTCAACATATCATGATAATGTTTCTTGCTTGAGGGATTTGCAGACACAATTTTGGCAGACACAATCAAGACTGGTTAAGATTAAATTTTACAAAAATACAATTAAAAAAATAAATAAGATTTTTTTACAGCCTAAATAAGGGACAACAGTTATTTCTGCTTGCTTGAGCTGTTGGGTAGCATTACAACATAACAACTCGTGAGCTGACAATCCTATCTGGTCTTTCATTTCACCTTTGGGATCCTATGCTAATTAGAGTTGCTAAGTATATTGGGATTGACACCACAAGAGCAGGAGGTGCGAGACGGGCGGGGTGGTGTTTGGAACCGCAGACTGGAGGTGAAGGATCGGCCCCTTTGAAAGGGAATGCCGCCCGCCGTTCACAGTCGAGTCACCTTGTCCTGAACCCGTGACCCCCGAACCTCTTTAAAATGCGGGTGAGTGGGTCACTGGTCAGGGAGTAATGGAGCCCGAGACTGAGCCTTAGCTTGCACACAAAAGACGCAACATCACTGATTCAGAGTCAGCAGGGGAACGGGAGCGGTGGGGTGGGGTGGTGGTGGGGGGTGATGCAAGGGTGGCGCGGGATCTTGCTCCTTCTCTTTGGACTTAACCCTTTCTCTACAGGAGGCAATCAAGGGAACTTCAAAAAAAAAAAAAAGAAAAAAAAAAGCGAACCTTGTGTATCGTGCCATACACAGGCCGGGGCCACTCAGAAATTAGCACACTTGACTGGAGAAAGACATTAACTGGAATAGTGGGCATCTTAATCCAAGCAAAACAACTAGGCACTCACTGTTGTGGGGTTTAGAGTTGTCTTATTAACCGGGCTATAGGACTGGGTTTGTGTCGTGGGAACGCTGTCTCTGAAGAGAATGATGTCGCCATGGGAGTAGGACTCGGCTAATGAAATGCATAGAAGCATGAAGTAGTTTATGGCATTGTAGTCATCATTTAAGAGAATCACAGGCCTCCAGTTTGCTGAATGTGTTAATCATACATTAAGGTATTCAATAATTAAACTCTTAATTATTGCAGACTTGCTTTCTTTTGTTTCTGCTTCTTCTTCTTCTTCTCACAAACCAAAACAAGAAAAACAGGGCGTGAAGAAAAAGTCTTTATCTCATAACTCAAAGGAGCTCCTCATTACAGAGGCTGACACCATGTTGTTTTGCCTGTCTCCTGGAATGCTGAAACAAAATGAGCGCACAAAGGTGGTCGTTTTCTTCCTCCTCTTCCTTTTCTTTTTTTTTCTCTCTTCTTGTCTGACCCATGCACCTTTGTTTTTGGTGCCGAGGGTTTGGTGTCATCTCGACTGGTGACGCTTTGAAGTGGAAGGAGTTGAAAGAGAGGGGGGCTCTCAGTCGCCGCTCACCTGCCCGAGAAGGGTTCTTTCATGTGGGGAAGAGCTCCCTTCGAGAGCTCCTTTAACATTGAGATGCCTACTGTGGGCCCTCTCAAATGAATAGCGTTTGTGTTCACAAGAGTGTCAAAAGAACCTCCAATCTCTGTTTCTTTCTTCTCTTATTATTTTTTTTCCTTCCCTCTCTCTATTTCTTTCATTCTATAATGTTCCTCCAACTTACCACTCCCTCTTTTATACATTGCTTCCTATTTATTCACAAGATAGGACTCTCCCCTACACACACATACCATCTCTTTCTTCCTCCCTCCCTCACACACACACACACACGCACACACACACACACACACACAGCCACACACAGGCATGTGTGCGCTCTCCTTCTCTCTGTCTCTCCCCGCCATCTCTTCTACTTTTAAGATCCCTGAACTATTATGCCCTAATCGTCTTATCTTGGAGGAGGTATGAGAATTTCAAAGTCTGGTATAAGTCTCTGTTTAACGTCTTCTTAGGAAATGCAAGGGTTCATTATTCCCTTGTCTGTCATTAGCCACGACCCAGATAATGTCATTTCAAATGATTGCTCGGAAAAAAGTGAAACATCTCCTAAATATTTGCCAAGGTACATTCTAGAAAAGCCTGGAGATGACCTCGGTGGGGATGCTTAATCTCATCTCAGGGGGAATTATTTTAATGGACATCATTAAATGGATCAGGCTTAGGTCACTGGGCATGTGTGGAATCTTATGATAGTTCACAGGCTGACGTCTCACATTTTTGCCTGTGCTTTTTCCCCTTTAATCTTTTCTGACTGTGTCGTTCACACTGTGCCCCTATGTAATCTTTCTTATCCTACTGTTGCCCTCTCTTTTTCTTTCCAGCATGCATTTCATCCTCTTCTCATTCTCTCTCTCTCTCTCTCTCTCTCTCTCTCTCTCTCTCTCACTCTGTTTCCCCTTTCCCTCCTCCCCCCTGAGCTGGGGTGCTGGAGTGAGTAATGTGGTCACATGACCCTGGCGGCCTGTCTGTCATCTGGACCAGTGGGCCGTGCACTAACGAGGGCATCCCATCACTTGTTGTCTATAAATACCACCCCTCTCCCACACCTCCTCCTCCTCCTCTGCTTGTAGCTCCTACTCTGCCTCCTCCCTCTTTGCTCTTCAAAAGCAAGCCTCTCCTTCAGAGGCACTGAGCGTGCCCAATCCGGCCCCTGTCATCTACCAAAGCCGTGGCTGCTCAGCGGTCATGGGCTCCTTTGAAGAGGTCCCTGCCCTGGTATTCCGGCGCTCACCGGCCTTGCCTCAATGGGTCATTGCAGGGGGTGGAAAGGGGAGATGTGAGAGATGTGGTCAATTCCAAAGTCTTGTTAGTCTGGGATTTCTTCTTGGCCTTGGGGTGAAAATCAAGGGCAGTCTCTCTCTCTCTTTCTCTACTTTGTGTTTTGCTTTGGGTTTGGCCTGCTGCCAAAGGGGGGCCCCTAAAAAAGTACGCTAACAATGTTTGTGTTTTTGTTGATAAATGGGTCAAAAGTCGTGGTCTCGATACGTAATTTTGTATTTCCTGCCTGTGTATTTCCATGTGTGAAATCGTCAGAACACGACTGACTCGTACGAGGGAAAGCAGGGATGAAAGAGGGGTATTGTGCTCCCTCGAAGTTCTCTACCCGGCGAAACGTTTTGAATCGGAGCAACCTGCCCTCGTCTCAGACAATTAGAGAGAGATAATGAAGTCTTGAACAGTCTGGCGGAATAGAATTTGCTGGCCGCCGCTCGCTGCCTTGGCCGGGCTTTCTGGCAGCTCTACCTGTCAGTGTGCTCCAGTGCAGCCTCTGCCGGCTTGTATCGATGTCACCCCTTAGCTAATCTCTGTGCTTTTCCACCGGGCTGCCCCAGTAACAGGCTTTTTGGATTTGATTTAACAAATGAAATGTTGTTTTGGTCACTATACCCTTAGTCCTGCCAAGTAATCCAGGCAAGAGGGCTTTAAGGTTCAAGTGAAAAAATGCATTTTCATTCACTTTTTTTTTACGCCATGAGCTAAACAGTGACTTGGCTGTCTTTTTATCTGACAGATTGAATGCAAACAGATGAATGTATGTAATCAGGCCATGCATCTGTTTTCATCATTATTGGTAATCATGATATATTCTGTTGCCTTTTGTATCTGTTGCTCGATGACAGATTCTTGCACGTTTAAAAACAAAACGTGCTTTGGCAGTTAAGATATACAGTATCAGAAAACAATCCAAAGCCAATTAGTCCTACATGGAATACATAAACGTGTGCAGCTGACAGATATGAGGTGCAGATGTAAGGTGTTGCTCATGGAGAGAGGATGAGTGAAACTCGAGCGAAGAGGGTGATGCAAGAGGCAGTTTGACACGGTCTCTTCCTCTGCTGCGTGTCCAAGAGCAGGGCTGTTATTAACCCCAAATGACTGGTTTTGCTGCCTCAGTAGGGCCATTCACCAACACCTCTGACAGACTTCTACCTTTGGTCTTTGGCTCTCATTTGCCACAGGCCGTTGTAAACAGGGAAAAATGTATTAGTGATATATCAGTAATAACACATGGTATTGATGTTGCATTCGCCGACATTTTTCTAGTTCACATTCTTTGAGCGTCTTTAACGGTCACAGTCTTTTAACAGAACTGTGACGGTGTAACCGAGTTAACCATCTTAATACATCAGTGACACACTGAGATGTCATATGTCTGTTTCCGTGGTGCTCTGCGGAGAGAGGGCTGTTGTGCGGGAGATGGATGTCATAGTTGGCTGCCTAGGACTACACTGACTCAGATGAGACCCTGCTGTGGACGGTGAACTTCAACCCCATGGGCTGTGAGAGGGCGGTGAAGAAAGGTGACGCCTTTTGGGAAAAAGTTCAAATGAAAGGCTGGGTGGTTTTTAAATCAAGCCCCTGTCCCTCTCATTCCTGGTGTAAGTTGATGTATGGTTTTTTCTCTCCTTTCCTCCTTTTTTTCGGAGAAAAACTTTTTCGTTTTTTTTTCCGACAGACACTTCCTAGCAATTACAGGGTAGCCATCAGCCAATAAGAAGTGCAGAGAGCAGATGCAAACAGTTTCTTATCTACCTATTATATCTTTATTTCCCCTCCCGAGTTGCCACGCTGTTTACAAGAGGCAGGGATAACAGTGTTGGGACAAACAGTGTTTCTGTGTGTGCTCTGGACACATCTGTGGAGGAATGCGGGTGTTTGTCCCTTTATGTGCGCATATGTGTGAAAGTCCTTAATTGAAAACACATGATAGTGACAGCTGGGCAGGTTTGTCTCCTAAGGCCCCTGCAAATATCTCACGGTATTCTCAATTAAAGGCAAATCTTTGACAATCTCTCAGGAGGCCGAACGGGCCCTCTTGTGAGAGCTTAGCCCAGGAGTTGTCAAGGCAGCGTTTTTTTTTTTTTTTTTTTTCTCCAAGGCTGTGTTTGTGCACCCTTGAGATGGCTAATTGAGCCGAAGCTGAAGTCCCATATGCCTTCACGGTCAGGGCAAACACCCCACGCCTTTGGCAGATGTGTTTTTTCTTCTTTCTCTTTTACCACCTCCTATTCTCTCTTTCAGTTTTTTTTTTCACTGCCCCCCCCCACCCCACCCACCCACCCATTCCCCCTCCTCCTCCTCCCCACCTCTCCCTCCCTTCTCTCCACATCACCCTTTCAAGTTAAACAAAGAGGCTGTAAACATGAAATGCCAGCAGGGAGTAGAATGTCTTAGAGGCTTACAAGGGCTTTGGCCCTAGCTGACAGCCGGTGCCTTGTGTTTGACAGGTACCCAGGTCCTCTGGAGAAGCACCCTGGTGGTCCCCAGGATATCCTATGGTTCCACAAACACATTGGGAGTGGGACAGTGAAAGAAACAGACAGAAAGACAGCAAAATAGAGAGAGAGAAAGAGAGAGAGAGAGAGAGAGAGAGTTTTTAGAGAGCATAGTTAAAATGAAGAATTCTCATGCATAATGAAATTGGCAGTGTTTGGACAGTATTTTTTTTCCTGACGTAAACAGTTGACATATGATCTCAACTGGATAGGGAAACTCTGAGAAAAAAAAGAAAGGACTAAATTCTGAACTGAACCAAGAAAGTGTGTGTGTGTGTGTGTGTGTGTGTGTGTGTGTGTGTGTGTGTGTGTGTGTGTGTGTGTGTAAAGGGGTGGGGGGGCATTACTCATGTGGCAGCCCAGTGACGGCAACATTTGTCTTTGTTTAGTCGGAGCCCGAAGCTATTAACACCTGCCCGCCATTGAGCATGGCCCGCCAACTCCATCACTATTCTTTGAAGTATATTAAACAGGCCTCAGAGAGTATTAGGCCAAGATCTGCTCTGGCCCTTATTGTGTAATGTGGGTTTGTGCAGGTGTTTACCTTAGATGAGGAACTTCATTGAGCAGTAATGCTTTTGTCACTGTGGCTATGTGCACATGTTCTCCTGGGGAGGTGACTTTGATAGATAGCTCTCAGCTTATTAGCGTCATCATTATGGAAATCCCTGTCAAGGTCTCACGCTATAAAAACTTTGCCCCTGTTATTATCCTTGCCCTGTGGCATGTTCACTTTCTGAGAACTATGCTGCCACCAAGAGTGAGGCTGAACTGGGTGAACTCCGTATAATGACAGTGCATATCTGTAATGAGATGTTCAGCCTTGACTATCTGTATAGGCTGTGTAGGCATGCTATATACTGTACCATATACGAGTGGATGTTTGTATATGCTTTTGCCTCTTTGTAATCATGTATTCTCTAAATGTTTATTAATCACGCGTCGGGAATTATACTGTTCATTGGCATTGGAGGAAAAATCATAGCATGGCTATGAGACAGTGATTATCCATTACAGCGTGAAGCTCCGTTACCCACAGAGATTTCATGCTCTTGGTTACCACTCCCACTGTTGGCAGAGCTCAGCTAGGAAATTTGCAGTGATGTCGTCCCCCACAGTGGGCATCTGCTGTATGGCCTTGGACTTGATGACAGACAGACAGGAAAGGAGCCCTGTGGGTCCCGTGGCAGTGGTGGTGTGGTGTGTTGTGGTATGGTGTGGTGGTGTGAGCGAGCCGAGCTGAGCTGAGCTTAATGCTCCAGCGGTACAGTAGTGACTGGAGAGCTGAGAGGCTCCTGTGGCTTCTGTAATAAGGCTTGTTCTAGCTCTTATCTCGACTCTTGGGTTTCGTTATCATCATGCCACCCCCCAACCCCCCTCCCCCCTCACCAAACAGCAGCTCTGCCCGGCCTGTGTGCCAGGGCGTCGGGGTCCACTGTGAGACAGACGCCAGTGTGTCCCGCATTCCTCTAGTGAAAGGGCCCAGCACCGACACACTGCAATCGCCAGCCTGCCTGGCCTGCAGGGGTAGAGGGCGGCGAGGAGGAGGAGGAGGTGGTGGAGGTGGAGGAAGAGGGTGAGAAGGAGCGGAGCGGGGAGTGGATTTGGTTACAGCAGTGAAGTGAAGACTGCCAGGCCTGCCTTTTTCTCCGGAACAGTCCTGGCCCCTGTCAGTGCTTTTCCCCTCTGCAGAAGGAACCTCAGATTGAGTCTCTGACGTTGGCCCAGCTCCCTTCACTTGAAAGGGCCGGAGAGGAAATGAGAGTGTGCCTCAACATCGAGCACTACAAACACTACACACACTACACACACTCATCAAGCCCTCTCTCTCTCTCTAGCTCAACCCCCTCTGCCCACACAACTCCACAGTACTCAGGCCTGTACTGTACAGTACATATGCCATGCCAGGTGATGAATGCCTCCGCCAATACCTAGAGAGCTGGACCAAAGAGAGAGAGAGCAGATCATGTGACACCATCTGTGGAGGAATGTCATGGGTAGGAACCTGGCTAAGCTCAGGGTTGCGCCGTAGTAGCAGCATTGGAAGATTTTTATTGGATCGCCCCTGCAGGCCCGTCCGTGATGTAATGTATGCTGACAATGTGGAAGTGTTACAGCGCGCCGCGAGTCCCGTCTCTGGTTCCTCTCACTGCCACCTCCCCACCTTCCCAACATCTCGACCCACCCCCAGCCCAACTTCTCTCTCTCACAGTCCGCCGTGGTGCTCCCCTGACCAGGCTCAGCATGAGCCTCTTCCCCCTGCTCCACAGCTGGATGGGGTGGAAGCATTCCTTGCCGTAAAAAAAATAAAACATAGTTGGATTAGCATAGGTAGTTTTCTTTCAGGTTATAGTTTTACACATAAACAGGGGATTAGTGGAGACAGAGGGACAACATTTCCCAGCTCTGCTTGTGCTAAATCTGCCAACAGCGTTGATGTTGATTTTGGGATACAGGTTGAAAGCAAGATCCAGAGTATCTGTGTTAGGTTTCTGTTGATACTTTTAAAGTCGGTCTATAAATTGTACTCACATGTACTGCCTCTCTCTCTCTCTCCCCCCTCTGTGTGTGTGTGTGTGTGTGTGTGTGTGTGTGTGTGTGTGTGTGTGTGTGTGTGTGTGTGCGTGCGTGCGTGCGTGTGTGTGCGTGTGTGTGTGTGTGTGTGTGTGTGTCTGTGTGTGTGTGTGTGTGTTTGTGTGTATTTGTGTGTTTCACAACACAGCACTGCAGGCATGGGATGTGTGTGAATCGTGAGCTGGACATGAGGGCCGTGGACGGGGAGTGGGGCCCCTGGGGCCCCTACAGTGTCTGTTCCAGGAGCTGTGGAGGAGGAACCAAGAGCACGGGCAGAGACTGCAACAGTCCTGAGTAAGTGTACTGGGCACTGACATACAATTTACAACATGGGCCTACATCAGAACAGAGTAGTACCAGAGCACCATATGAACAGTGACCTTGAAAAAGCTGTGTTTTTTTTTTTTTTTTTTTTGCTCTGAAGATTGAGTTGTATAACAGTTGTGGATGTGGAGTTTCCCAAAGGTCTCTTAAAATTCAGTCATAGTTTGGCAAGTCACTTAACCATGTCAGTTGGAAACCAATGTGTCAACTGTGTTAAAACTTAATTAATTTGAAGTTGTTTTTTTGATTCTTGGATTTTGAGTAATGGACTAATTAATTTTGGTCATGCAAGAAAACACATAAATGGTGCAGCCAAATTTGTTTGTGACTTCAAAAAAATCAGGAAAAAAACAAACATATTGATATTTTCCAGACCCCGGAATGGTGGCAAGTTTTGCGTGGGGCGGCGGATGAAATTCCGCTCGTGCAACACGGAGCCATGTCCGCAGGGTGGGAGGGACTTCCGAGAGGAGCAGTGCTCAGTCTTCAACGGCAGGCACTTCAACATAAACGGTCTACCTCCCACTGTGCGCTGGGTCCCCAAGTACAGCGGCAGTAAGTCATCAACCACCCAGCCTGGCTGTTGTTCAAGACTAACATGCCATGCGGCTCTCAAAACACAGCATGCATTCTGTGAAACAACATTAGCGCGGCATTAGTAGCCTGAGATTGTGACATTTTAAGTCGCTCTAAAATAAGCACTGTTGCCTATTTCAGGAACTAAAGTAAAGATTCTGAGAATTGCATGAAGAAATCTCATGTCAAAACTGTGCCATATGTGGCTGAAATAAAACTGGAGACCTGTATGCTTATTCAGCAATGATAGGAAGGGATTGTGAGCTGTTGTGAGGAAGACCAAGTGCAGTCAGAGATGCTGAAGAAGTGTTGTTGATGTTGATGGTTATGTTTAAATGCCTCAGCAGACATTTTGTCCAACTTTGAACAAAATATGCTTGAGATGTAGCTCACCCTGGGTATCTAAATGTTATTGTTTGGGGGACAGGATGCCCCTACTTTTCTTTGTTGCCAGTTTTGTTGGAGCCTGGGTGTCAGACAATGGAGAGCTAGTGGATCATTAACTTATATTAACTGAATGTTATATGTGTTCAAGCCACTATAGCATCACCGACTGTAACTGTCTTAGCTAAAGGCAACACATATGCTGGGGGAAAATGACCCAGTATACTGTATTTGAGGGGATGAAAAGCCTGCTTAGAAAATCAGTCATTACACTCTGAGGTCACCCAACCTCTTGTGTCCAAGTACTTATGAGCTGAATAAACATCAAGGCAAGCCATCTCTGATTGCTGACTTGGGATCATTCTCTCACACGACTCTGAGTAAGTAAAGTCTTGAGTCATATATTATAGCCATACTGTCTTAATCAGGAGAATGTATATGGATTACTGCCCTCTTGGCTAAAACATGCCAGAGTTTTTACCGCTCATCTCCTCATCTATTACATTGCTATTGTAGAGTGCTATCATTTATTTTCATTACAGAGACCACCACTTAGTGCTGAGGTTTCTCCACAGCTTTTACCCCCACCTACCCCCCCACCTAGGAAAAACAATCCCAATTTTCCTTCCCATTTTGCTGCTAGGATTTAGGCTTTAGGGTGACATGCGTGTCCCTGGTTGGTCCACAGGTCGAGGTGCACGTCTATCACCTTCACAGGTCGAGATGTGGGCGATCCCAAAGGCCATTCGGGCCCTCAGACGTCCATTTGTAGTCTGTCCACACGTCACCCACGGTGGCGTCCGCCAGTTTGTTTAGACACTGTCTCCAGCTTGTGGGCTCGTGCTCATGTAATTGGGATTGTTCGCACAGCTGGATGAAATTGCACTTTGGCAAAGTGAAGGGGTGCACTGGCGAGCCCCAGCATCAGGAGAAATTACCGCAAGCTATCGCACTCGACACATAATACAAGCAGAGAGACGGGGCGCTCCAGCCAGACTGCTGTCAGGACAATGAAAAAGCTTTGAAAGAAAGAAACAGAATGCATGTGTTTTGTTTGTTTTTTTTTGGGGGGGGGGGGCAAAATTGCTGACCTTGGTGAAAATCGTGTTGTATACTGTGTATACTGTTGCAGACAGTGTTTGCTGTTTTAGTCGTTTGATTTTTCTGACCCATTTTGGAGCGGTGAATGTACCCTAACCCTGTTCAACCATAAATACTTTATGTCTTATGCTGGGTGAAATGGTCTGTAAAAGTACTGTTTTATATCAAATGGCAACTTGAAGTGACAATAGTAATGTTTCCCAATCTATTGTCCCTTGCAGTTCTTATGAAGGATCGGTGCAAGCTGTTCTGTCGTGTTGCTGGGACAATGGCTTATTATCAGGTGAAAGATCGCGTCATCGACGGAACGCCGTGTGGTCCAGACACTTTCGACATCTGTGTTCAAGGCCTTTGCAGGGTAAGTGTTGTTTACTTATTATCAGTAAAACTATCCTGCTCTGTGATTAGATATAATGTGTATGTAGTTTATTATTACTTTGATGTTGTAATGTAATTAAGCATCACCGCTAGCAATCCGGTCCAAGTATTTAGTTTGTGTGTTTGTTTGTCTATTTAGTTCTATAGTGCATTATTAAGTGTGATTCAAAAACCTCCCTATCTGGAGTCACGTTTGGTTCACTGAATTGGTTTGTTCTATTTGTTTATTTTCTCAGCAAGCCGGATGCGACCACGTCCTCAACTCCAAAGCGAGGAACGACAAGTGTGGGGTGTGCGGAGGGGACAACTCCTCCTGTAAGACACAGGCCGGAGTATTCAACAGTGCTCTCTTTGGTAAGTGCAAAAAAAATGACTCAGTGAAAAGTCAGATAAAGAATGTCTGACACTGGACTCAAGAGTCCAGTCATAACAAGTTGTTTTTTATGAGTCTTTGTAGTCAGTAGGCCTTTTTAAAGCGATGAATTGGACTGAGAAGTATGCTTTAAACAGACCCTCTCCAAGCCAAATGCCCTGGAACTAGCTTTTATCCATTCATATCTTTTGTAGTGCCAAGCCTTGATTGCACTCAGTGATGCTCAATTGGCTGCCATGAAGCGGCATTAGCATACATTACTGAAGGCTAAGGCGAAGGTCTGGTGCAGCCCCACATCTGCATCTTTTGCCTGACTTCAAAGTCTCCATCTGTCGGTTCCTGTTGTTGTCTGTTGGCGTGGGCCGTCCAAGTGATGTGGTCATTACTGTTGCGCTCACCCTCAATCCCTGTATCCCAGCTTTCGCTCTGGGATGATACAGTATAAACATGGAAGGACGGGGCTGAACCTCACTCCCACCCCCCATCCCCCACCCCCCGCCCTGACCAGCTGAAGTGTCCATCTGTTCTGACCTGGGATCAGCTGTGGCAGATTGTCTCTCAATGTACACAGCACATAGATTTCCCTACTTTTTTAATCATTAAATCATCATATGAGTTTGCATCTGCCCTACATTAAAAAGCTATGTACAGTATTGACAGTGATAACATGAAAGTGTGCTACTTAAAGTACTAATAATAGGGACAGTATCCAAACAGGTTGACATTAGTATGCATACTTAAACTTCTTGAGTCTCCATCTGCACCCCAAAATGTGTCAGACGGTCTGATGTCTTTTTCTCCGTGCCTAACTAAGAGGCCCATCTCGTTCCCATGTGAGGCAAACCACAAGAATCCCTGAGTGGTCGCGCTGGCCCAGTGCTTGAAGTAGGGCTGGATTCTCCTCCGCAGAGTATTGTGTTTGCATTCTGTGGCTGCGCTGCGGTCGACTCCCATTGTGTGTGTGTGTGTCCATGAGTCTGGTCTGGCATCCCCGGTGTCCCAGAAGACTCCTTGTGGTTTTGTAAGTGTGTGTGTGTGTGTGTGTGTGTGTGTGTGTGTGTGTGTGTGTGTGTGTGTGTGTGTGTGTGTGTGTGTGTATGTGTGTGTGTGTGTGTGTGTGTGTGTGTGTGTGGGTGTATTAGAGTCAGAGAAGATGGTGGGGGGATGTACTGTAGGGGTTTGAAACTTCTGTGGTAGTTTGCCAAGCTCTCTTGCACCATGTACCCATGGGCTCCCATTGACCTGCTTGGTTTGAGGCTACATTTAGCATCATGCCTGGGACTCCTAGTGAAGGAGCTCTCCCACTGTGTCTCAGCTCAGCTCAGCTCAGCTCAGCTCTGCTCTCACATGCCACCACTGCAGTGTGGAGAAAAGCTGGCCAGACTCTGTTGTTGGAGGGTTTGAAGTTGTTGTTCAGTTTCTGTTCTTATTTCTGATTTGGCATGAATCGGTGGACTTACCGAACATAGCAGTTTGACAGGATATTTGTACATTTTGTACACTGACTTTGTTGATTTGCTTGTATACATGATTATATAAAGACTAATGAAAATGGTTGCATCTTGTGTATTATTTGCCCCTGTGCATGTGGTGTAATCATCTTAAAATAACCTGAACCTGAGAAAAATAGCATTTTGCTGTTAATGGATCTATTTTTGTTTGGTCAAGGAAGGTGTTTCTTTTCACTGAAGATGAACAAAATGACACTAGTGTAGACCTGCCTGAGTAAGAATCCAAACCTGTGTACACCTGGTTTCCAGTGTGTTTGTGTGTGTGTGTGTGTGTGTGTGTGTGTGTGTGTGTGTGTGTGTGTGTGTGTGTGTGTAAAAGTGCAGCATCCCTTTAGACTCCCCTCACGTGTCGCCGTGTAGACCTGACCCCTCGGTCAGTGCACATCACCCTCCACCTCCCACCACCTCTGACAGCGCTCCAACACTGCGGATCAAGTATATTGGCAGGCTAAACAGAGCTGTGCACCGCATCAACCCTAACCTAACCCCGGGAGCGTCCAGTACAGTAGAGTAGAGTAGAGTAGAGCAGTGGACAGGAGGAGGAAGGGGAGGAGGGAGGGAGGGGGGCCTGGTAGTCTTTACTAGTGCTGCCCCCGAGTGGCCCTTCCTCTCACACCAGCCCAGCGGGCCTCAGCCTCAGCCTCCTGCCATCCCCCCTCTGGCCGCCTGCAGCCGAGCAGGAGAAGAAGAAGAAGTCATGGAGGAAATTACAGGGCACCGTCAAGAGTGCTAGGGAGTAATTACAAAACCCCCACCACCACCAGCACCACCATTACCCCCCCTTGCTTGGGTGGGCCGCCCTAAGAGTGAAATGAGGTTATTTGAGAGCACAGGGTTCTTCTCTTTTTCTTTTTTTTTCTTTCTTTTGCTTCCTTTCTTCCATCTTTCTTTCTTTCTTTCTTTTTTTCCTTCCTTTGCCATCTATTGCGCTATGGGGTGACACTAGAGGCCCTAAGGTTAGACTCCCATTTTCCAGCCTGGAGCAGTTAGTGCTACGCTACACACAGGACTGATTAGTTATGGGTGCGACTCCTGGGCCTAGAGAATGGGGTTACGGCCGGGCAGCTCTGCATATTCTATGGATTTATTTCATTTCCGTTCTCTCGCTCATTCTCGGCTCTTCCCACCCTTTTCCTTCTTACAGGCTATAACGTGGTGGTGCGCATTCCTGCTGGGGCGACCAACATCGACATAAAGCAGGTCAGCTTCTCCGGGACGCCGGAAGACAACAACTACCTCGGTGAGTCCTCTGTCTCAGTGGCTGCCATGTTGTGTCTGCAGCCTTGTAAACAACTTCTTGTGGAGATAGTCATATGAATTAAGCATGAACATTTTTCTACCTTATTGTAATTAACTCATGCCTTTCTATATTAAATATGTCCCAACCCAGAGTTTTCCAAGAAAGGCTTACTAAACCCCTCCACTACACACACACACACACACACACACACACACACACACACACACACACACACACACACACACATAACACACATAACACAGACACCAAAACAGCCCCTCCAATAGCCAAGCAGCCAGCTATCAGGTTTAAAAGCTGCAGAGGCCTAGACGCTAATGCGGTGATGACGGAGAGAGAAAGAAGCAGAGCCAGGGGTGCGGGTGTCATGAATGAGTGGCAGTCTGCCTTGCCGGTCCTGTGAATGGGACTAGTGGAAGTGAGGACATGGTGAGGGCTGGTGGTGGTGGTGGGGGGTGGGGTGGGGGGGGGGGGGGGTCGGGGGTGCTTGGGTAAGTAAACTGCCTGTCGGAAAGACAGGAAGATGAATGAGGGTTAGAAGTGTTAATTTGATCCATGTGGGGAGGGTTCGCAGCGCGTGAATGCCGAGGGGACGTCTCAGGGCGCTCTCCTCCGCATGGGAACGCGCCGACTGACCTCCACCACCGGGGGCTGACAGTCAGCAGACAGAGACAGAAAGCGGTGTATATTATTGGCTAAAAAGATGTGGTTTTGTGTTTATCTGTGTTTTACGTTCTTTTAGTGCATGTACTGTAAACATACAAACATACATGTTCACACATGCACACCCACTCTCAAACACACACACACACACACACACACACGATATTTGTAGAACTGCTTCCACTAAACAGGTCAACTAGAACAGATAAAGTAAAGGGTAAATTGCTGAGTTTCAAAAACATGTAAAAAAGCTTTTCCAGACAATGGCAGGAAAGATGGGCTGTTCAGAAAAATAGAGAAAGCTTTCATGTATACAGTGGTGCACACACACACACACTGCACACACACACACACACACACACACACACACACACACACACACACACACACACACACACACACACACACAGAAACATACAGTACACATGCATGCATGCATAGACCCATACATAGGTCTCGTGCTGGTCATGTGCAGACTTGAATGTAAACAGTGTTGTGCTGTTAAGCGTAATCACACACATTGTTTTAACATGGTTCAACACTGTAATTACTGACTGGTTTTGAAGCGGCCAGATTTCACCACAGTGTGTGTTTTGGCCTGTTTTCTTGTTTTTCCATGTCAGTGGACTGTAGTTATGTATACATTTGTGTGTGTCTGTTTATGTGTACTGTATGTGAATTTGCGTATGTTTGTGTGTACTGTGTGTGTGTGTGTGTGTGTGTGTGTGTGTGTGTGTGTGTGTATGCAGTGTATGTCTTTTTGTGTGTACGTATTAACACAATATTTTGTTGAGATTCTTCAGATATTCTCTTGAATTATAGTTTGATTGTATGTTTTCTTTTTTTGCCTATGTCAGCATTTGTGTTTACGCATGTATTTGTTTACACACACTCCAATTCACACACTAAGCCAGTCAAGTGCTTGGTGACGAGCAAATGAAAGATTGTCACAGTATTTACACAAAATTGCTCCAATTTTCTCTCACTTAGGTCTCAGCTTGCTCCATACATCAATATTGTAGCCCAAATGTGTAGTTTGAAGTCAACATGTTTACATAATGTGGGCTTTTCTACTCTAATGGGAATACATAGTGGTGAGCAGCAATAGCTGTCTTGCTTTCAGCTTTGAGAGGCTCTCAAAACGTTCCCACAGTATTTTTCCTCCCCTGCCACTTACCTAGTAAACATTTACTCTTTTGCTTCTCCTGGTGTTTATTCCAGCACTTTTGCTTTCTCGCTTGTCTATCCCCAGCGCTGTCCGATGGGAACTCCAACTTTCTTGTGAACGGTGACCTGGTGGTGTCCATGTTCAAGAGGGTGGTCAACTTCAAAGGGACGGCCATCGAGTACAGCGGATCCAACACCACGGTGGAGCGGATCAACTGCACCGAGCGCATCAAGGCTGAGCTCATCCTGCAGGTACAGCATCAGCAGTCCAACAGACTAAACAACCTCCATTCCCACCCCTTTGCTTTGTATAAGGGTCTGGTATTCTGACTATTGAGAAACAATTGCTTGCTGGAAGTGTTTAAATTAAAAAAAAATTGTATTGTATTCTCATGCTCAAAATTCGCTGATTGGCCAGGATGGGACGCATCCTAAGGGAATGAGGCCAATTGCCATAATCGCAGACTGAGTACTAAGGCAGATGAGAATCGAGCAGATTTTGTAGGAAGGCAATGGCCAGGCTAATAGACTGTCTTTCCAGTACCATGTTAGGAATCTTTACTGTGTCTGATGCTCCACATCATTGGTCCCTGTGTGTTCTCAATTTCTTAAACATTATAGTCAATATTTAATCATGAGCTGTCATATCAGATGTACAAAGTATTATCTTAAATGTACTTCAAACATCAAACTTCAAACCTCTATGTATCCTATTGCTGTATGTATGTAGCACTCTAAGGTCTGACTCTCATAATGCCTCTCATCCCAAAAGCACACTCTTGGGCATGGTGCCCTTTATGGATTTGAAGGTCTTGAAAGATTGCAATCCATCTCTCTTGTCTCGCTGTCACTATCCACCCAAGTGTTGATTTGAAGCTTTGCATGTCATTGCAGGCCTTGCCAGTAGCCTACTCCACTCAGCAATGAACCCACTCTCCCTCTCTTTCCGTATGGCGTATCACATAGCTATTTCACATACCTCGTAATGCAAGACATTGCCATGGAATGTGCTATCCGCCAGGTGTCAATCTGTTACCTCTGGCTAAGTCATCCTATGGAATCCATCCCAGTAACTGCGTTAGTTTTACTCTAAATCTAAGATACATACTGCATGTACACTGAACATAGACAGGAAGAGAGTTTTTACACTTTTCTGTAATTCAACAGGTTTTGACTTTTCTTGTTTGTTTCTTGAGGTTTGTCAATGATTGATTTTAAGACTAAATTGACAACACAGTTTTGTTGAGTCACCAGAGTTTTTTCTGTAGAGATTTCAGGTGCAACCATCCTAGACACCAAATGGCTATTAACACACAGTCAAGGGAAACTGAGGGCTGCTTGTTGTTTCAGCAATGCCAAAACACTCTTAACACAGCACAGACTTGGCTTTAAGTGAACTAACAGATACAGTTGCTGGAGCAAACATCACCTTCAGGGTTGACGTCAAAGGGCACAAGCAGCATGTTAACGGGCGTGTGAATGGTTCGTTGGTTCTGGTGTTAAATCAAGATCCTTCCTCCTCACACTTAGTGCTTTTATAGCTTGTTTTTAGCTTAGTTAGCCTCATTTATGAGTTATGAGCTGTGAACTAAAACTCTCTCTCTCTCTCTCTCTGTTTCTCTCTCTCTCTCTCTCTCTCTCTCTCTCTCTCTCTCTCTCTCTCTCTCTGTCTCTCTCTCCTCTCTCTCTCTCTCTCTGTCTCTCTCTCTCTCTCTCTCTCTCTCGGTCTCTCTCTCTCTCTCTCTCTCTCTCTCTCTCTATTTTTGTCTCTCTCTCTCACGCACACAAACTCTCTCCCTCTCTGTCTCTCTCTCTCTCTCTCTCTCTCTCTCTCTCTCTCTCTCTCTCTCTCTCTCTCTTCTCTTTCTTTCTTTCCTTCTGCTGTGCTTCCTAGGTCTTGTGTGTGGGAGACTTGTACAACCCAGACGTGCGCTATTCCTTTAACATCCCCATTGAGGGCCACCGTGAGCAATTTGTGTGGGACCCTTCAGGTGCCTGGCAGGAGTGCAACCGCATGTGTCAAGGTGAGTGTGTGTACTGTAGGCAGTGCCTGAACCACTGCTAAAACTAGTCTTGCTAAAACTCTATTTACGCTAGGCTATAGTCCCCCTTCAGATTTCTGTATGATCCTTGACCTTGCAAAGAAAAGGATTCCTGGGTGATGCCATGCTGTACACACACACACACACACACACACACACACACACACACACACACACACACACACACACACACACACACACACACACACACATGCTTCCTCTCTCTAGATGCAAATACACAGATACTCAGACACAAATACACGCACAGTACACACACAAGGCCTAATTCATCCAGCTGTAGAAATTCATCTTATCCACACACATACATTGTACACATGCTGTACACACACACACACACACACACACACACACACACACACACACACACACACACACACACACACACACACACACACACACACACACACACACACACACACACACACACACACACACACACACACACACACACACACACACACACACGTACAAGTACAAGCACACACACTCAACCTCACTTAACCTTCAAACCAACCCTTGCATTTGGCTAAGCCAATCCTGCACTCTTCTTATATGCCTGGTTATTCCAGTACTAAGTTTAAATTCAGCTGGATTGGCCTAGGCCTCTTGGCCACTTCAAAGGCCTGATCATCAGACACCTCTTGTGTTGTGGGTTCTCACTGACGTTGTGCCAGATCAAAACCAGATGCCCACGAGCGTCGATGAAAGCATGATTACAGAAATGTGCTGTCCGCACCTTAGAGAACACAGCATGCAAACATATTGCTCACACAATGCTCACTCTCTCTTTCTCTCTCTCTTTCAATCTGTCTAAGTCTCTCTCTTTCACACACACACACACACACACACACACACACACACACACACACACACACACACACACACACACACATACTGTACACCTACACACACACACACATACACACACACAAACACATACACCTACACACAGACATAAGCAGGTCGCAGGCACAAACAAACACATCCAGAGCAGCTGTATTAGGTCATATATCAACACTGCTCCACTCCTGCCAGAGATGAGGCCCCTAACACAGGCAGGCCCTCGCCACTGACCAGCACCACCCACCAGGGGCCTCACAGGGGCCCGTAAATCTCCCCTTCCCCTTGGAAGGCAGCCTGCAACATCCTGTGGCCCCTGAGCGCCCAGGCATCGGCAGCAGGATCCATTTCAAGCGCTTTAATCCCTCTTTCTCGCAGGACATGCTCCCAACCCCCCCGGGCCCATTTGACAGGCTCTTGAGGAGGGGGGAAATGCAGGCTTTTGGCAAGGCCAGAGCAGCCAAGCCAGATGGGGGTCTAATTCAAACCTTACATTACCTGTGTGTGTGTGTGTGTGTGTGTGTGTGTGTGTGTGTGTGTGTGTGTGTGTGTGTGTATGTGTAGGTGAGCGGAGACGCAAAGCGGTGTGTGTGAGGAAGAGCGATCGCTTAGTGGTATCGGAGCAACGTTGTGAACATCTGCCCAGGCCTGGTAGCATTACGGATCCCTGCAATACACACTGTGAACTCAGGTGAGGCACGTACACATACACTAGACACACACACGCACACACACACATTAGACACACACACATAAACTGTATACATACACATAACAAGCATAATCAACACACAACATTGATTTCTGAGTGAGCTATATGAACTTCTACATTTATGTCTCAGCTATAATTCACTTGAATACATATATAAAGCATAGACCTACTACAGTAGGACCATAAAATAGTCCCCATTAGTAATATTCTTATATTCGGTATTCACATTACCGCACTGTAAGTCACATATGCACGCAAACCCTAAACATATCCAAATGCCCTCCAAGCATATGTCCACAAACCACTACTACATGCAA
>JAODXP020000017.1:26760739-26943239 GCA_027497455.2 Sardinella longiceps | reverse complement strand
GATATGCCTAGACACAAACACTCCTTTGCATCATCATCAATGGATGTAGAAACAGTTGAAAGATACAGTAGGTGATTGAGTGTTTCACTAGCATTGAAATATTTCTGACATTTCAAGCATTTTTGCCACTGGCCTTGTTCAAAACCTCCAGAAGGTATTCTTGGGTTTCACCTATAAGTTTGTTCATGTCATGAGTGTTTTGTTGACCGCCTTACAGTGAGATGCCAGATGTGATGTGGTGTGTGTGTGTGTGTGTGTGTGTGTGTGTGTGTGTGTGTGTGTGTGTGTGTGTGTGTGTGTGTGTGTGTGTGTGTGTGTGTGTGTTTGTTTCAGTGTTCGGTATCGTGTGGGAAGGGCAAGCGTGCCCGCTACGTGAGCTGCAGGGATGCCCAGGGTGGAGTGGCAGACGAGTCCTACTGTGCCCACCTCCCACGGCCTCCAGAAAGTTCCACCTGCTTCAGCCCCTGTGGCAAGTGGAGAGCTGGAGAATGGTCTTCTGTGAGTATGCTCAAATGGGACTACACAGACATACAGTACACAGAAGCACTAACAAAAATAAACATCATGATATCTTAATGAATTATTATTAGGAGTAGTAGTAATAGCAGTATGAGTAATGATAGTGGGATTGATGGTGCTAGTGAACAATAACAATAGTGAAATAGTCCACCTTCCATGTGAGTGCAACTGTATACAACACCTGTGTTCATACAAGTGTCCTTTTTTCCCTTTGCTGGGCTGTAGTGCTCTGTGACGTGTGGGGTTGGTAAAACCACCAGACAAGTGGTGTGCATCAACTACCACCAGCCGGTGGACGAGTCCCTCTGCCACCCAGACGAGAGGCCCAGCACTGAGCAAGACTGTGCAGCCAGCCCCTGCCCAGCCGCCTACCAGCCACGCTCCAACAACCCACCCTACTCACCCCATGACCCGGGCTACCATCCTGGCCACAGCACATGGAACGTCCCCTCGGCCGCCAACCAGTGGAGGACGGGACCCTGGGGAGCGGTAGGTGTTGGGGGAGATTGTTGGCTTAATAGGAGCTTCTTACAGTAATAGAAGCTTCTGCTGGGATCCTAAGTGTGTATAGACATACAGTACTTGTATATAGACACACAGTGCTTAAATTCACTCTTGTGAATGCACAATTAATGGTATAGCTGGATGATACCTACTTGCTGTGTGCATATTGCTAAAACCTCACTCTGTGTGAGTGGAGGGCTAAACTATGCAGGACAATACAGGTTGCACACACAAACACAAACGCTCAAACCACAGACACGCACACACATACACACACTAGACACATAAAAACAAACACATACATGCACACATTCCTAAAACACTTGCAGACGCACAGACAACCCCACCCACACATATTGCCGCTCACCTTGGCGAGGCGCGTGGTCTGATTCACACCATTTTCAGCGCTAAACAGCAGTAATTGAAGGCAGAGCTCTCGGGCCTGCAAGGCAAGCAAGCGCCCTTCAAGGTTGCCTGTTTGTTTGCTTATCTCATCTCATCTCGGCTCGGCTCGGCCTAGCCGCCTCGAGGAAGCCAAAAAAAAGGCCTCTCATAGTTTCCATCCATCAGTCTGACTGCCTCCCTGACTGTCTAAGGCTTCATCTGCGCCCAAGCTGGCCATGGAGTGCAGTGCAGTGCAGACCGCCTGTCATCTGTGTCCTCATGATGCTTTAGACTGAGGGAAATAGCCCGTGTGTGTGTGTGTGTGTGTCTGTGTGTGTGTGTGTGTGTGTGTGTGTGTGTGTGTGTGACTATGTGACTGTGTTTGTGTATTTGTTTATGGGGAAGGATGTTTGCCTCATCATGCATGGGTGAGAGGAAGACTTCTAAGGGAACCCCATAAAAGCAAGATGATTCATCTCGAGGTTTATCCTGCTAATAAATTAGACGGTTTTTGAATGGACTCACACTGGGACTTCTAGGAACACGGGCGTGTTTGTCCCCAAAGATGCATGTTTGCTTTGAAATGAAGGCACTTCAATAATCTGGAGTGAATCAACACGTAGCCCTGCTGTTTCAGAGTGCTAAGTGGTATTGTCAGCCACAGCAATGACTGAATTTCGTGCAATGTAGACCGAGATAGCGAAACGGCAGCTAACGGTAACAGAATGTTTCACGAAATTTGGTCTTTGTGGTGGCTATCAATAGCACTTAGCACTGTAAAACAGCAGGGCTACATGTTGATTCGTTCCAGCTAATTCCTTTAGTGGCTCAGTTTTTTCTGAACATACAATAGGCAAATTGGGATCTACTGTATGTTTAAAGACATACTACATGTATGCAAGTATTGTAAATTCCTGCAACTTACCACCCTTGCAGTCATTATGATGGTTAAATGACTTTTTTGGGTGAGTGAAGGCCGCTTCAACTGCCCAACCATCTGTTGGCTAAAACCTATGACTTCAAAACGAATCCATATGGATTGGCATTGGTGTTCCAACAAGTTCCAACATTTGGCAACTCTAAGGGGAACCCTGTGGTCCTAGGGTGTCTTGAAGTACCTTTAGATACCCTGTCTGTTTGTATGTATATGTGTTTATGGCACATTCTGTGTGTGTGTGTGTGTGTGTGTGTGTGTGTGTGTGTGTGTGTGTGTGTGTGTGTGTGTGTGTGTGTGTGTGTGTGCGTGTAATGTGACTCAGTGCTCCAGCACCTGTGAAGGAGGCTTCCAAAGGCGAGTGGTGGTGTGCCAGGATGCCGAGGGCCGCAGCACTAACTACTGTGATGAGCGTGTGAAGCCAGACGAGTCCAAGCGGTGCGACTCCGGACCCTGCCCATTCTGGAATTACGGAATCTGGGGCGAGGTAAGACCTCAGTCTTCAAAATCTCTAGTAGCCACCATGGGCCTGACCATACTCTGCATTTGTTTGTCCACACAGTTTGATTGGGATATTTGCCAATGGTAATGTTTTCCAAAGTCAATAAACGTCAAACAAGCCTATAAAAACTAATGCCTTCCAAGGCATAACTAATTGAAAGCGAATGTGTTCATGCGGGTTGTCATTTCAAGTGTTTAACACTCTCTGACATTGACAATGAGACAAAAAATGTTTTAATGTGTGACATAAAAAGTGTCCAAGCGTGAATTCTATTCTCTTACCGCTCAAATATTCATCAATAGTTTCTATACTGCACTGATTTCTCCATCTGTTTGTCTCTGTTCTCCTTCAGTCTCTGTGACAGCCTGTTTTATTACTTTGCAATAACTTGTCGGTTCTTTCTTTCGCAGACGTCTTATATACATATTTCCTCTTCTTCCACATATGCTTTATTTGCGTTCATGTTTTTCCAGGCCTGTGGTTCCTCTCTCACTTTCCTATTCTGTCTTGTCTCCATCACCATCTCTCTCTCTCTCTCTCTCTCTCTCTCTCTCTCTCTCTCTCTCTCTCTCTCTCTCTCTCTCTCTCTCTCTCTCTCTCTCTTTCTCCCTCATTCTCCCTCATTCTTCCTTCTGTAATGTCACTTCATTGCTGTTTTTTGTCCTGGTTTGTCCATTTATGCCTGAGGCTTTAAGCTTTATATCCTGCCTTGTCTCCGTCTCTCATTCCCTTTCCCTGTTAACTGCTCTCTGTTCGTTTCCTGCCTAATTCCACTACTCTCTCCTCTCAGTACAGTCTTTCTCTTTTCAACTCTTCTATCAACTGTAAATGCAACCATCATTCTTTGCAACAACTTCCACAATAATGACCTGGCATCCAACATAGCAACCATCATATCTGCCCTAGCAACGGCCTAGCAACAACCTCAAGCAGCCCAGCAACGACCTGGGAACCACTTCCACAATGATGACAATTTCCCAAGCTTTCTCTGTCAACTGCTCTGTGTTCGGTTCCTGTCTAATTCCACCTCTTTCTCCTCTCAGTGCACGCGGACCTGTGGAGGAGGCCGGCGCACGCGCCTGGTGGTTTGCCAGCGACCCAATGGCCAGCGCCTCAACGACCACAACTGTGACGTGCTGGACAAGCCGCCCGACGTGGAGCCCTGCAACCTGCAGTCCTGCCCAGGCAGTGCTTCCTGGCATAGGCGACCGTGGAAGCCGGTACGATAGTATTCCTTTTCCTTTACTGAACCCTCTCCCCACCCCACCACCTCCTCCTCCTCCTCCAGTCCCATCCCTGGTAAACCATACCCTGTTTCGCTCCCTTTCACTGTGGTGCGTCGCATGGCGCTAGTACATACTGCATGTACTTAATTACAGGGAGAGTACTTCTGGCCCATCCGTTGAGTGTCATGTATGAGTGTTCATCTGTGTGTGTGTGTGAGAGAGAGAGAGAGAGAGAGAGTGTGTGTGTGTGTGTGTGTGTGTGTGTGTGTGTGAGTGTGCACCAGTGTGAGTGTTTGAGTGTGAATGTGTGTGTGCGTGAGTGTGTGTGTGTGTGTACCCCTCCTGTGCTTATGGAGTGCTAGCAGCGACGTCTGCCCACCCAAGCAGCCTTGACACTGACATGGTGTTAATTAGAGGAGAAACAAAAAGCAGAAAGAAAAAAAAAACTCTTAGTGCTGCTCTCTGCTAGGATTCATTACCAACAACACATGTAAGCAATCTGCAGCAAGGGTTCCAAAATGAAAAACTATAAATTAGCAGGACACTTCTGTCCAACCACATATTTCTCAGATGGGTCATTCAAATGATATTTATCTTCATTTGTGAAGCGTGAAGTAAACGTCTGTTGTGATAGGTGCTCCCATCTTCCCTGTAATCTGACTACACAAGTGTATATTTGTGTATAAGAGTTCTTATATCATTAGCTTTTGAAACAGCAACAAATGACATCCTGTATATTAAATTGTGTCTCTTATGTACAGTTTGATCAATGTTTATGTAGTCTGAAGTTTTATTTTTTATTTTATTTTTTTAAGTTGAACAATTTTATATGTCATGAGTTTCCTATTTAATTAATTTCTATTGTTATTATTTTTTAAACTGGTGCTCTTGGTAAGACCTTTTTTGTTCATCATCTGAAGCCATAGCCGTACGTATGGAGGAAAATAGCACAGCAACAGTTTCATTATTTCTTTGGGTGCTACACTAAATATACACTAAATATTTAAAAAGCATTAACAACAAATGTCCTCTTCCCACAACTGCATTCTTACGTTAGTTAAAGCTTTTCTGACTGAATGAGCATAGTATTAATTGCATCCATTTCTCAGCACTAATTGATCAAATCGATCCTATTCATTATCAACCACAGTTATTCTTTAATATCATGTATGACAGAAATAGGAAGCAAACAGCCTTGGGCTCTTCCAGCGTCAAACAGGTCCTAATTAATGGTTTTTATTCACGCAGCGCATGTAGACACACACAGCTTACCATGTTGCTAGTGTGAGAACATGCGTTCCCAGAGGCTTTGAAGCCTTTGTTGTCATTATTTTAATCATTTCATCGTGGATAATGTCCCTCAGTAGAATGACTGCTCTAGTCAGGGGGATTATGTAGACTGTTTCCAGTATGACACCATAACAACACTGCACTCCATTCTCCTCCGCCATCTTGGACTGCTCAGATTAATTTCAGCTGCTTTTATTCCGCTATTAGATACAATGCATGGAACTCTGCCAATCAATGGTGGAGTTATGTTTTTGTTTTTTTGTTTTTTTTTGAAGCGAGATTAACATGGTTGAGTTTTTGCAACGTTCTTTTTTGAAGGATGTGTTTCAATAATTAACAGTCGCAGACAACAATTATAGCCTTGGGAGTCCATAAGACTAAGGCAATGAATTTTGTAAAAGAACATTCTCTCAGTCAGACCTACCTGATCTGAAATTCTGTTTACGCAAATCCCTGCAGTTATGTAGCTCAGGTGTCATGGCTCAGATTATGAATGAAATCAACTGGTGCTCACTCATACACTCACACCATACACACAGTATATACACACTTCACTCATACACATACACACCTTAAACGCCTCACTCTCTCTCAGACACGTACACACATTAACACACACACACACACACACACACACACACACACACACACACATACACAAACCAATGCTCAGATGTTTGTTGAAACACAAAATACCTCTTTTTCAGTGCAGTCATTTGTTGCTGTTTCGTATTATTGTTTTGTTTTGTTTTTTTCTTGGGCCAGTTTCTTTTATTTTTTAATTTCTGAAGGATTTATGTCAAAATGAGAATTATTTATTTGTTTACAGCAGGTGATCCACAGCTTCAAAATGGTCTTTTGTACACAAATGACTGGGGTTTCAGGCAACTCTGTCTGTGTTCTTTAACTCTTATCGTTCAGCTCTTCACCATACTCTTTTCCAAAACATCTTTTGCCGTTACCTCTTTGCCAACAGTTTTTTTCTTCCATCAACATGAGTTCTTTTGATTCCAAACACATTCTGTCCGTCTCTGCACATTCGTGTTGTGCTCATTATGGCACTACTGTGTTATTGTGTGGCATGGCCTTGCTCAGCCGTGTCTCTGGCTGACAGCTGTCTTCACCTAAAGGACTTTTTATATTGTCAACTGTTTTGTTTCTGTCACATCGGTCCTCCTTGGTTTTCTGTGCGGATATTCCATGCGCACAGAAAAAAAACGCATACACATGTTGGATAGCCATTTTTCACTGTAAATTTATTAAAGATACATAAAGGTTGTGTAATTTTTGTGTTGTCCTTATACACTGCTATCAATCTATGCTTTCTAGTCAGTTCTTTATATGGCCTATGAAAGCAATAAGGGAGGGGTTGTTATTAAATTTAATTTCATGCTTAAAACATAGCTGAGCATACTAAAACACCTAAAGCAGTCTACTTTGGCATAATAAAAGCATATTAATCCATGTCATCATAACCATTAAATACACTTCAGCTTTTGCCAGCAGACTCTAGAAAAAGTCATAAACTGTGCAAAATGTAACAAAACAAACTGCAGCGATATAATACTACAACATATAACATTATGTAGCAGCCCCTAATGCCTCACAGTCTCAAATAGGTAATTGCTGCACACACACTTGTAACAGATAAACAATCTAAATTAAAACCATACTAAACATCACACACTTCCATTGATGGCATATGTGCTGATCCACAGCTGTCAATCATAGTAATTACTAGACCTTCGTTGTAATTGGAACCAAGCATGGTGTATTTACCCAATAAAAACGGGTCAGCAGATTTCTGAAAGGAGAAAGAAAGCTTTGAAAGAAAGCTAAGGAATAAATCCCATGTAAAACTTGTCCATGATAGCATGATATACTGTAACCCTAAGCTTATTCATTTACATGATGAACTTGCCCACGGTCTTACTGTACCTCTTTCATTACATCAAAGGGATTGTAGAACCACTAAAAGATAGTTACTTACAGCTAAATTAAATGCAATTAGGTGTCAGCTTGGCCTGCCATGCATGGCTGCTTATTGTAATCATTGGTGTAAAGTCTATATTAGTCACAGACTTAGTTTTATTATGTTATTATTCTCTTCATTATTGTATTTTGTGAACTCCCCCAAGAGAAAACATACCTTCTTCAAATCAAACACCAGCGAGAGCATCTGTTTACAATTTTAGGAATATGGTTCTCTGTAATGCACTTGGCAGGAAATGTAAAAAGTATTGCTTTTACAACAGTAATTGGCATTAATCAGTGCTGGCAAGGCTCTTACGCTACAGAAGAGAGAGAGAGAGAGGCGGGGGGGGGGGGGAGTATGGAAAGCTTTCCAAAAATGCTCTCTATTGAGATCAACTTTATGTGAGTCAGTTATTATTGAAAAGCGTGTTTTAAATAGAAGACACAATGGGCATTGCTTAGAAAGGAAGAACCACATAATAATGAAATTCCATCACTGGAGTTGTACTAAAATATGTTACCTCATGGAAATTGTCATAGTATGCATCTAAGTGATTTATAGGGTTTTAAAAGTGCAATATTGACCAGGGAAAATACATCTTAGCAGCTGAAATACAATATTCCATATCAACCCTGATGTTTTATTGTTCATATATGCATAAATCATCATAAAATAGATTTACAAAATGTAGCTTGCCATTACAGAATTTAATACAAAATGATTACATTGAAAAGTGGTTATGTGATAAAATATGATTCTGAAAGTGATATGAAGCATAAAAACAAGAAGGCATATATGTTTGCCCTGCATTTTATTCTTCTGAGAGAAATGCCACATAACCACATACCATCAGCGAATCCTTGTGTAGCAGTACTTTACCCAGCTATGTCCTGTAGAAGGCATGTCATTTATTAGAGGCTTAGGATCTGTCTGGAAAGGAAGGAAATGGCCTGTATTTTGTAGGGCTTTTTATTTGTGTAACATTACTGGGATGTTTCTCATAGCTACAAAAGTAAATTGACCTTTCAACCCAATGAATGAGTGGGTACAGTTATGCAAGACCTGTTCTCACACTGTGGGGCCCCCTGAAACATGTATTGACCCAGCCTCCTCCGATGCAGATTTTAGGTCATTTGTCAGATTTATGTGAACTCAGAGCAAAGAGCAAGATAGCACACTGACAATACGAGGAGGCTGTTTCTTCTTGGAAGTAATTATTAGAATGCAAAATGATGAATAGGAGCAAACAACATGTAGAGATTACATTTACTACTGCTGTCATTACATTGTTCTGCATTATCAGCTTTTAAAAAGACTTACCTTGACAATTCAGTTTGTGATCACTCCAGCCTATTGTGTCTAGTTTTTTTCTATCAAATACTATGAAGGGTACTGTAACCAACAAATTCAAGATCCAAAAATTTCAAAAATTTTCAATCAGTTGGAACCTTATACACTACAGTATACAACCTTATACAATTTTTATCCAGATTTCATCTTCCAAAACTTAGCAGTGCTTTCTTTCTGTCTGTCTAATAGAAGAGTGAGTGGCTAGCCTGACTTGGCCTCAAACTTGTTGCCTGGGTTTAAATGAATCCCACATGTTATGTGTATGATCCTGAGGGACCCGGGGGGCCCTTAGGGCACACGTGAGGCCTGTCACTGCTGGGTCAGACAACCCCTGACTGACTTCTCTCAGCAAGTGTTTTCTGATCACGGCCACGAGCCAGGATGGCAGAGCCAGCAACCAGTTAAAACCTTTCCATTCAGTCTGTTAACTCTCTATTCAGGCAATGCTGTTCTAAGACCACCTCAGACCAACTACATGTTAAATTGAATTTGCCTTTGGTGCTACACAAATAATTATAACAAATGCAGGTCAGAAGTCATCTGTTAGCTTGACAGAATAACCATTCCCCACATATTGCAGATGTTAGGCAATGCATGCACATTCAGTAAGAGCAGATCTTTCACAAAAGCAGTGGAGGTTTTATTGAAATGGCCAAACAGTTGGAAAACATGGAGAAAAGCCATATTTTGAACAGAAGAGTGACCTTGTTTTCATCTTCCCATTATTCAATTTCCTCTCTGTTTCAAATCAAAGAAATGTGTTTGTGACCACAAAATTCATTCTCAAACAATATTTGTATTCGACTGCTTGCCAACTTGATGCATTGTGGCTAGTTTTCTTGGCCAATTAAATGCCCAATTATAATATTTTATGCTTCGTTTAAAAGAATAATGAAGAGACAAATATCCTACAATGTAGGCCAATGTCTGATGTAACAGATCCTGCAGTCATTCCTAAACAAGATGTATGTATTAAAAATAGAGTTAACCTGAATGATGCTGAGCCTTTCGTGCAAATGCTAAACTCCTTTTTTACCCATTTGTTTGATCTGAAGTTAAAACATAGCTGTTCCAATTTTTTGACTGAAAAGCTGTGAACTGCCCATTACAATTTTCACTGTAAATGTTTGAAAGACAAATAGAAAATGGCAAATCCAATAAAACTGTATTTCGGCCAATTCAAAAATTCTTATTCTGATAGGACGTTGAGGCATATAGGTCTCTAAGGCGAGGCATCTTGCGTTCAAATGAGAAGAGACATCGTAAGAAATCTGGAAGTGCTTAAACTGGGCTTTCCTTGTTTGTCGCGTGATCAGGAACAGGGCCCGTGGAAGACAACCAGACAGCCCTGCTGCTTTGCCTCAAACTTACATCACCAAAGTCAAAGAGATCTTTTAAGCTCAGAAGTGAATCCTCTCTTTGAGATGACTGTAACTTCATGGAAGGATATTTTACTGTAATCATTGATTAGACCTCATCTCTTCATATCTAACCTGACACGGGACATGTGGTTCAGGTTCCTGCCTAAGCCAGTATCTTCAAGTAAAATGTGGAGAGACGGATAGGGTATCTGAGACATCAAGACTATCCCTATCACTTCCATTCTAGTAAAACCTCAAACAAAGTTAAACGGACCCTCGCTATGATAATATGGCTTTTTGATCTGTTCGTATATATACAGTTGATGCACCTACCGCACTAAAGCTACAGTATTGACTTGTAGGTGTACTCAAGGCCCCTTAGCTTCCTATGTGCTAAACGTCCTCTATTACCTGTCTGGTCTGTTTCTCGTTGAGCGGTGCTCAGAGCTAAAGGGCCACTGGTGCACAGATGGGGAGGAAATACCAGCATGTCTGCCTGAGACTGCTCATCGATGTTACATACTTAATCCAGTCTCCAGCCATGATTAAAGACACCGCTGTCTGTATTACAGTATGTCTCCCTAGCCCAAAGAGCCTAAAGTACCAGAGTAGTATTCATCAGAATAATGAATGCCACTACTCCAAAGCTGGTCGGTTGACCCCTCACTGAGAAGATCTGCGATAAAATCACAGGCATTGGCGTCAATTAGGATTTTTCTCTTGGATATCTTATGCAGACTCAATCACAAGGCATACATATGCTTTGCTGGTGGAAGTGGGGAGTGCGGTGTAGTCTGATTGCAGTCCGCAGACAGGCTAGGCACAAATCACTATCAAGGCCAAATTTCAGATTAAATCCATATGCTACAGCAACATCTTTGATATGTTTGGTTAGACTGGTTAGAAAGCTGACAGCCTTACCAAATAGACATTATTTAACGTGAAATTCTGCAGGTTCCCACTGTTTAAAGAATGTTTATATAGCCTAAGTAGTTATTTTCAATCAGCCAAGCTGTTGTACACTGATCAGCCACAACATTAAAGCTACCAACAATTGAAGTGAATAACGCTAATGAAGTTGCTACAGTGGTATCTTTGGAGTGAAAGAGCGGCAACAAGCAAACACCAAGTTTTTGATTTGTTGGAAGTCAGACAAATTGAAAATACTGTAAGAGTTGACAGGACCTAGTTGTGATGGCCAGATGACCTTTTGTGTGTTTTGGGCATACAGTCTTTAGTACCTACCAAATGTGGTCCAAGTTATAACACCCTTGAACCAGCAACAGGGTCATCGATGTCCAAAGCTCAATATGTGTGCGTAGTTCATCTCCGGGCATAGTCATATACTAGGTACTCTAACACCTTTCTATTGCAGAAAGATTTCAGAGTTTTTAAGCTTCTACTAAAAAGCTAAACAACAACAAACAAACAAACAAACAAAAAACACAAAATCTTCAATGCAATAGAAATGTGTCAGAGCACCTAGTCTAAGCTATGCCCAGAGAAATGCTGGCAAATTGGGTTTAAGTTGAGAACCAATGAGCAAAATGGCAAAAAGTGTTGTGGCTGATTAGTGTGTATGAAAGACAAGAGAACACATTCATAGGTAGCATGATATCATCAACCACAGGCAAAAATATCAGTTTGTGAAGTAACTAACTGCAATCAACACATTCTGCATAGTTGTTCTTGTTGGCTAGTGGGTTCACTTGGTTCAAGCAAACCTGTGACGTCTCTGTCTACGTTCCTTATCCAACTGCAGACTGAAGCACCTTTGAATACCTGACTTTGATGACTTTGATGATAAATTTTTCTTAGCCCTTGAAATGATGTGTTATCTGCACCTGCACTCACTAAAAAAACGATCTAATTGTCCATATGCCAAAGTAGACTCAATAAATAGGCTAGGCCACAGCATCTCACACTGCAACAGAACAACACCTTCTAATGTCCCCATTAAACAGAGTAGGAGCTAATGTAAACACAGGGCACTCAGCTAACAGGAATGCGATAATGAGAGGCATACGGAGCAGGTTTTGAATGTCAGAGAAACCCAGGACGAAAATTGGGGACCCTCCTATACAAGCTTGTCTTTGAGACCAGTGTGACAGGATATTAATCTCTTAAGTGAAGGGGAGCGCTTCAAAATACTCAGCCATTGTAGAATGAGGACGTCAAATATGAACATGTATATTAGGCAAATTATGTTTTTTTTAAGTAAAGTATAAACAGTTAGCCAGTGCCCATGCCATCTCTTTCTTTTTGTATCCAGCTAAGGTGTGTGTATTGAATACCCAAGAGAATTTTGTAATGCATATGCACAGTTTATCTTTGCTGAGTGGTGTTAGCTTACAGAGAAAACTGTGCACAGGAAACTATACGCTGTCTTAGCAATGTTTATTTGACTGCCATGCTTTCTCAGAGAACAGCAACAGCAAAATCATGGCTTAACTTCCTTAGCTGACTGGACACTGGTTATTGAAACTTTAGCCTGTATCTATATGTAGCTTACAAACATAGAAGAAACACAAAGCATAATGTTAAAAAGCAAAGCATAATCATAATATCTGCTGTCTTTGTTTACTACAGCTACATAATTCCATTATTCATGGAATGAATACCTTGGGTGTCTTCACAACTGTGTGTGGTTATGAGTTTACCATATATCTTGTGTGAAAGCAAGGTGTTATAGTGCTTTAAGCTTGGTTGAAGAAGTTGCTCTTGTTTGAGTGGTGATCAGGTCAGGGTGGTTATTTTCACCCTGGCAGATGATTGATCTGCAGCCCGGCCTCCGGCATTCCACTGCTCACTCTTACCAGCTGTTCCCACGTCGACAGCATGTGTTGTTTTGACTTCTCTCCCCTGTGAAAAAAGGACCTTGACACACACACACACACACACACACACACACATAGAGAAAGAACAGGCACATGCGTATCTTCTCATCCTTTCCTGTAATCCCCCCCTTTCTTTGTGACACTCTTTTGTGTCAGTGAGCGAAGAGCATGTTTCAACTAGACTGATAGCTCATTTTCAAACAGCCTCCAGGAAAATGATGCCATCAGACCCTCAATGGAAAAATGACGCCCCTTATCAGTTTGTCATACAAATATGAGTGAAATATGAAGATTACTTCCTCCTGAGTTGAGATAGTTGCCATGTTGTAAGCACATGTATTGCGTGTTTGCTAGTGAGAGGTGTCATATTCTGGACTGTCTTCACACAGCTCTTGAGTTTGGACTGGCTGGAGGTCAGTGCAGAGCCCCTTTGAGAAGGCTGCACAACATGGGAACACATATGCTCAGTATTACTAGTCTCTCTGTTCTGTCATCCTTGTGTGGAGTGGTCTGAATTCAAGCTTGGCGCTCACATATTCATATGGAAGTGGTGTTTGTTTGGACACGTGAAGTAGCTCAAGCTGTATTTTCTTTTGTGAAGACAGAACTCAAAGTGTAGCTTTTTCAAGTCAACTATTTTCACTTTCTGGACAGTTTTTGTCCATTTCTGCATTAGAATGTACTGTAATAAATGAAACAGCTGCATCTCACGTCTTTAGTCTTAAACCTCCTCCCCAATCCTCCCTCTTCCTCTGACTCCAAAGAGCTTGAACTTGCACCAAAGTCACACAATGAAAACCAAGGGGTGAACACACAGTATATTTACCATGTAAACAGCCTTTAGAAAACAGACGAATGGCCTCTCCAAACATTAAGAGGAAGCGTTTCTGCATTTCAGTTTTTAAACTGTGCAAACCTTCATCTAGTGTAATTGACTTGGATTTGCTATTCTTAACAAATAACAATAATCCAAATGTAAGAATAGAGTTATATTGTTTCTTGTACATAGCTAAGCCTTGCATGAATGTAGGGTATGGTTTGATGTGATTATATGGTCTTGTAGGGTGTCAAAGATCAGTATGCAGAGCAAATTACCTTTGCTGGTTGGTCCTTTACAAAGTCTGATCTCATCAGGCTATTGCTTTCTGGCACCGCTTAGATGAGCTGTGATAGAGCAGGGACCTGGATCAGCTTTAGTCTGCTGTTATCATTTCCTATACAAAAACAAAAACTCTATATGAAGCAGGAAAAGCAAACAGAAGAAGAAAAAAAAAAACGTCCACAGTTAAAAAACTGTGCTGGCTGACACATACTCTATATTCATACCCTTGAAAGGCCCTTGTACAGTTTCCGTTTGCCTCAAGCTGTACTGTAACTAACACACATATAGGCTAGCCTATAAAAGCAAATCATGTGTTTACACATAATTGTGACTCTACTATACACATTTAGAGTTAATGGTATACATTCACTGTGAGGCATAATTTTAAACTAGGCCTAATAAAATGACAGAGAAGACTATTTATAGCAGTTTTTCTTCAAACAGAACCACTAAATATTTTTCTTTAGATGGGAATTTTTTTGGCATGTAGGGTTCCCCACCAAAAATTCATCAAGTATTCCTTATCCAGTAATATACATTATTTCCAGATGACTATCTTTGGCTTATACCAGACTTAACCCACCTAGTCATGTGGAATGAATTCTTGCTACTACTTGGGAGGGCGACACCATCTCCAAAGAAAGGCTTTCCCCTTGGGACAGTGGTATTAGAATTACATGACTGTGCTCAGCTTTTTTTGTCCATCTTGGCATATGCCTTTCATGTTCCCAAATGGTGCCTCTTTGCCCTCAGAGAGACCTACTGGGTGGTGTAGTGCATAGCAACAGACGCACAGACATTCCAATCTAGAGCACTACCCTCCAACTACTCTTTGCACTAACACTTAAACACTTTGAACCCAGAGTGATAGTCATAGTTATAAAATGACCATAATTGCATGCATTGAATTGTGTTTCTTTGCTAACATTGTTTTCATCTTCAATCGGCCACCATGAAGCTAGCTAATAAAAATAAAAATTAAAAAAATATTTTTTTTTCCATAGAAAATATAAATATATTTTATTTTGCAAGCACAAGCAAGATAGTCAAAAGCTAAATAGCTAAATTGTTACACAATACAGTACAGCTTTTATACAGTATCCTAGTGAAAGTGCAGTTGACCTACCTTCCAGAGTAGTGAGCATGGCTGTGTGCGTTCTGTGTCCATGTGAGTCGGGTGGAGGTGGCTGCCCTTGCCCCCCATCCTTGCCCTGGTCATGGAGGTGAAGCTGTCCTCTGGTCCCACACGCTCTGCCAGCTTTTCGGAGTGCTCCGCTACCAGCCCCTGGTGGACTAATGGCAGACAGATGGGGCCCTTTGGAGAGAGGGAGGAGCAGACTGCCATATAACGTCCTCTCCCACTGCTAAGCTGCAGATAGGGCTTGGTCAAGAAACACTGCCTGTATGGCTGTGATTTCCTTTTTTCCCCTTCTTTTTCTTCTCTCTCTCTCTCTCTCTCACTCTCTTGCTCTCTATCCCTTCCCCCCTTTGCTCTTTTACGGTCGTGAGGAGGAGCTTACCTCTACCATACCCCTATCAACATGTTTGCTTGTCTCAGCTTTATCTGTGGTGAAGGGGAGGCAGTGTGTTATCATTTCTGAGCAATCAGAAGAGCTTTCTTGTTGTGTGCTTGCTTGGTGTGTTGGGGATCAATCACTTATCACAGCCTTCCTTTGATGTGCACCATCAGCTGACACAGCCCCTGTGTTTAAAATGCCTCCGTAATTACTGTCTGTACAATATGTATGTGGCTCAAACCGCAAGCCCTCTGGTCTGTGAGGGAAATGAAAACGTGTTGTCTGCTAGGGCTGAAATAGCTCAAGTCTGAAAGCTTAGACTCCGAATAGCCCAGCACATGGAAGAGTCAGATTAACCTGCATTTTCATTGTATTGCATGTCCACCCCACTTAAGAAAAAAGGATTATCCATTCCTTTGTTTTTAATGATATAGTTTTGTGATTCGGAGCCTATTGGAGAGGGAGAAAGAATGAGGGAAGACTGTGTACTTTAATTACAGAAAATGAAGTGATACTTTCATATACTGTAACTATTTGGACCACCAAGATCAACCAAGGTCTCACAATGAGGCCGGCGGGAAAATGCATCTTTTTAATCTTATGTAATGCTCTGACATCATAATTGATCAACAAAGATATATTATGTTTATTATCTGGACTGGAAAATATGCCAGCCATACACATCCTCCATATTCCATGTACTGTAGACTGTTTTGGAGTTGCTTTGTGTCAGGGCCGACATGGTTGAGCAGGAATAGCTGGGCCCTAATTGCTGTCTGGACCCAGAATGATGGAAAAGTCTTGAATATTTTCATTTACTATGCTGATCATTGGGATCTCAATCTCTTTATCGCTCGCTCTTTCTTTCTCTCTCTCTCTCTCTCTCTCTCTCTCTCTCTATTTCTCTTTCAGTCCCTTTCCCTCTTGCTCCCTCTTCTAAGTAGTATTACCTCCTTATTGAAAGCAGATGAGGGCTGAGCTTTATCTATGCTTCAAGGTTTTAGTCTCAAAATCCACCTTCCCGCTGACTTAAGTTCTATACTGTACCTCATGCATTTCAGCCAAAGAGAGATCACCTCATTTTTGCCCTTCATCACTAGGTCAACTAAAAGTGTTTGGTTGAGTTATGTTGCTGGGAAAGTTACAGTCGATCTTTGATGTGTGCTGGAAGATGTACCTAGATGCGCAGATTTTTATGACTGCCTAATGTAATGTTGAAGTATATTCATGATGAAACTACTTTTACTTTGTGCATGTATAAGAGGGAGCTGTAGCCCATTGTAATCTTCACTTATGTGGCTTGTGCGTGTTTGAGTTTCAGCTGATATTTATATTTTTCCCCTTTAGTGCTCTGTGACCTGTGGCAGAGGGACCAAACAGAGAGACGTCATCTGCGTACACCAGAACCTCACCCAAATAGAGAACGAGCACTGCAGTCATCTGTCAAGACCCAGGACTGAGAAGGCTTGCAGGGCTGGGGCATGCCCCAGCTGGAAAGCCAACAGGTGGAGAGAGGTATGCATTCCCTGACGCTCCAAAATACCAGCTAGCCCTGCGGCTACCGCTAGCAGCTGGAGGTCTCCCTGTCCAAGTGGGTCATCACGCCCCAGATGTCCGACAGATATGTTTGGGTCATTGTGCACATAGCTATTCCTCCACAAACTTGAATTAAACATTACAGACAAGGTTTACATTGCCTTTTACACAGTGCACTTGATTTGTGTATCTTAGTGTCCAAATATTTTGGGAGTGCGCACATGTAACTCTCTTTGGAGGGTTCCTCTAATAACCTGCCAAGTTTGTTTCTCAAGTGTTATCTGGGCCAGGGGAAAGGGAGTGCTGTTTTGAATTACCTTTTTTATTTCTTAAAGCAAAATGATACACGGGAAATGATTCCTTATACCTTGAAGCAATCCATCCAGAATGTGAAAAGATCTGTTTTCCACTTCAATAAGTGAGAGAGTGGGTAACTGAAATTTTCCTGAAAGAGAGAGGCCATATTGTACCTACATCTGAACTAGTTTATCAAGGACTTTTAAGCTATGTTTACATTGAGGCAGAATAATAGATTTTTAGTTTAAAGCCCCAATGTGTAGCACGTAACGCAACGCAAATTACTTATTACAGCTATGGAAGCCTGCATGCGGATGTCGGTCTATTGTCAGTCTATAGCAAAAACGCGAACAATATGACCGCTTTCAGCTTCCGTATTCCAAGATGGCGGCAATACGTGGAGAGTCTACCCAAGTTAATGTACGTGGAAATGCGAATTTCAAGCCAATACCGACATACAGAATTAATAGTGGTGGTTAATATTTATGATAAAGGTAAAGCATATTTTGATATTGAACAGTAAAAACGTTACACATTGTACCTTTAAGAATAGTTTGAATTTACAGTAATATGTTGAAATCAGAATCCTAAGATTTCAAATACAATTTTTTAAACTCCCATTGACCAGAAACCCCAACTGTGTGAAGCAAGAGGTGTTGCCTTTGGAGATCTCCAGCAGGCTAGCGTTACAGACTGTTGTAGTCAGAGCCATAAGGGGCAGTAGGCCATGTTGATGGGGGAGGTCAGAGTCAAGATGGAGCCAGCCTAACACTTTAGACAGGGACAGTTCCTAGCGGAGGGGGTCATCTTTGACCCCCTCCGGTATCTGTGTCTCCGCAGTTGTTGGTGACCTCTAGCCAGGTAAGAGAGGGTTGTGTGTGGGTGGTTTGAGCCTAGGTTGACCTGAGGTGTAGATTAGAGCGACCGTACCTGTTTCTGAACCATGTCTGTGAAATCCTTTTTGGGTGTGCGAGGTTACCTTTCATTACTTTCTTGAGGTCACAATCTCTCTCTCTCTCTCTCTCTCTCTCTCTCTCTCTCTCTCTCTCTCTCTCTCTCTCCTCTCTCTGCCTCTCTCTCTCTCTCTCTCTCTCTCTCTCTCTCTCTCTCTATCTATCTATCTCTCTAGTTTTCTCTCTCTTTCTCAGTCTCTGTCTCTCTTGCTCTCTATCACCAGTGGGGGGCCTCTCACACACCACTCTCTGCATGTCTGGAAGCAATCACCTCCCTCCACATACCAATGTAAACCATGAAATCCACAAGTAGAGCATAAAGACATGTTTTATATCTTAACATCCATGCCTGTGACAACTTCAGAAAACCTCAGCACCCACTGTTAGGCCCTTGTAACAGCCACACAGCTAGAGGTGGTATGGCGGAGGGGTGGGTGAGAGGTGATTGGGGAGTTAGGGGGCTTTGGGATTGCCTACAGTGCCCCTCGCTATGGAGTGCTTCTCACCCCTTCTTCTCTCCTGAGAGACAGAATGGCTGAGAATGAGCTTCTCCTGTAATGTCTCTGGCAACTCAGTCTGGCTCCGCTGTAACTCCCCCAGCTACCCCCTGCATCTCGTCACCACAGAAGAGCCAAACACAGCCTAGCCCTCCCACAGGATCATATAGCCCAAACACATGCAGCCAGGCTACAGACGCTCTCCAGCAGAAAATAAAACTGTCAAATGATGTGTGCCGCCACTTTCCAATGGCATGACCCTTAAACATATGTTATCAGTGTGTTTGCTCAAAAAAAGAAGGGCTTCATGAAAGTCTAAAACAACAGTCGATGTCGTAAATCATGCTGTATGCATTTAATATAGCATTCTTCTACTTCATATTTAACCTCACGTCATTGCTACATGCTATTTGATGTCATGTTAAAACCTTTTGATTTGATGCTCAGCCAAGGTCAGATTTCCCCTCAATATTCTTTGTGTTCGGTCCAACCTAAATTCCAGATCAACCGCAACGTAAAGCAAGTTGAAGTGCATGAGATGTAAAATCATTTGAGAAACATCTGCATGCAATTACCTCACTTTTTACCAAGCACATTTATACAGTTCTGCCCGAGGATGTGCCATATGTTGTTGGGAGAGTTCCACACTGTTCCTAAAGCCCCACTAGAGTCTAATCAGGTAGACACCAGTGGGAGCAGCGCAGGCATAATTATAAAAATGCAAACTTCAAAGAGATTGAAGAGATGATATACCTGTGTTTGAACTGAGGATCAGGCTGCACCAGACAATACACACCAGTTTTGTTTGAGAAGATAGGGAGGTCAGAGCTTACGTTGTTTACAAACATTGCTTTTATGTTTAGATGAGGCCGTTTTATAAGACTAAATAGGATGTTGCTTCTTAAAAAAAAGCTTATAGTTCAAAGTGGTTCAAAGTGAATATCAAAGTTCTGCTAACAACTGCACCCCAAATAACACCCTACTGGGAAAATTGCAACTGTTCAGACTGTGTGATATTACATAAAAGTTTGATATCTATTTCATCATCAGTTGAGGTCATTGGCAGGTCAATTGTTTTAAGAAAGATGTTTCTCACAGCCTCCCTTTATGTGTGTGTGTGTGTGTGTGTGTGTGTGTGTGTGTGTGTGTGTGTGTGTGTGTGTGTGTGTGTGTGTGTGTGTGTGTGTGTGGGTGTATTTTCCAGTGTTCTGTTACTTGTGGAATTGGAGTCCAGAACAGAGATGTGTACTGCCGACTGAAGGGCACTGGACGAGTTTCTGAGGCATTGTGTGATGCCCGCCTGCGCCCACCCACTTCCCAGCCCTGCCTGTCCCCAGACTGCCACCACTACTTGTGGGCAGCCGAGGAGTGGCACGATGTGAGTACTGTATTCCTGGAACGTCATCTAGTCCTCAGTTCTGCTTTGAGGTTTTTCTCGCCGTTAGGCATCAGACAGTCCTGGCGTAACCCCAGTACTGTACTGGCTGGCTCTTGTTTTGTCTGGTCCGCCCTGAGGCTTGAATCGGAGCCAGAGAGAGACGTACGCCACGCTCCCTTGCTTTTCTCTCCCCAGCCCAGCCCAGCCCAGCATGCCCATGGGTCTGGAACCTGTCTTTCGTGCAGACGCACCAGCTTGAAAGCGATATCAGCAACCTTAACCATGCAGCCACATGTGAGAGTAGGAGGATTATCTGGGAAAAGTTTTTTGGAAACCGAGCCATCCCAGGCCGCTCGTCCCCGAAGCGTCACTTTAGTTTTTATCGCTTGGGTCGTAATTTTGTTCATTCATTAATTGGCAGACCACAGGGGCCTACTGTGCACACTTAATTGATATCACTCATTAGCTGTGTGTGGGGCTGAGAGCGTTTAATTGTGCCATTAAACACGGTTATTGCCAGTGTTCCCAGAGACCCCCACTGGGTAGAAGAAGAGAAGAGAAAAGAAGAGGAGTAAGGGAAAGAAAGAGAGAGAGAGAGAGAGAGGCAGAGAGAGAGAGAGAGAGGGACAGAAAGAAAGAAAGGAGGAGGCTTAGTTTTCCCCTGGATCAGAGCTGTGGGCTTAAAACGATAAGATCATCATGTGATACATCAGAGACGAGGAGCTCAAAGCGCTGATAAGTATCTGCTCTAGATTGTGAATGGAGTGATGTCAGCAAGCCCAGAGATTCTATTCTTTCCCTCCCTCTTCATCCTGCGTGTGCGTCTCAGCTGTGTCTTCAGGGCTTAGGACACAAAAGATGGAGGGCCATTTAGGGACTTCTAAGGAATTAGTGTCTGTTTTGATGTAACGGTCTTCCCAAGCATGTGACTTACGATTTCTCAGGAATCATTTATGAAGTGAGATTCCATCTACATCATGAGAGACATACTGTACGGTCATTTATCATTTGCCTATAATATGCAAGTATTTACTACAAGATTTATGGAGAGGCATAAAATGGAACATGCTCTTTTGTGTATAATTATAAGCAACAATACAAAGTTAACACTACCGATAAATTCATACTGACTTCTATTCCTTATCCTTCGCTGGCTGGCAGCTGCCGACGCCAAGGCTTACAAAATGATGCAGCACTGCCCCCTGTGGTTGTGTACTGCTACTACAGCTCATCCCTACAGATGACCTATACTGTTGTTGATATACATCATGTGCTTCCTATTGTTGTCAACTTTGCTCAGAACAGCTTGTGATTCAGTCCATGTTGCATAGAAGTGTTTTAGGATGTTTTGGCTGTGTGTTTCCTATGCAGTGTAATGCAACATGTGGCGAGGGGATGAGGAGCCGTAACATCTTGTGTGTGGACACAAGGATGAACCCCGCTCCAAACAGCATGTGTGACCCCTTAACCAAGCCCCCTATGCACCAGCCCTGTCGCCGATCTCCCTGCCAGTACATGTGGATGACGGGAGCATGGACACAGGTTAGCCAAACATTCCATTCTAGTGTCTCTGGACTTCTCAAGAGCCCTCTTGTATCAGTCTGTCTGACCTGTTACTTGTGCAAACTACTATAGTCCTGGAGCTATATTTCCTCATGAAGAACACACAGATGTTTAAATGTGGAAATCATTTAGGAGATGCATGGTCACATCAAGAGGTCAATTATGTCTATGTCCACTGCAGTGCTCAGCCAGCTGTGGCGTAGGGTATCAGCGAAGGATGGTGTCCTGTTCAGCAGTGGCACCTCACTCACCTGCAGATCCACACCCCTACACTGCCCAGGCCCTCTCTGCCCAACCCCAGTGCCCGGGATCCCGGCCTCTGGACACCCAGCAGTGCCAGATCACAGAGTGCCCTGCCTCCTCTTACTGGAAAGTTGGCCCATGGAGCAAGGTATGAGTGTCAGTCACAGCTTCAAGCTGTCCGTTTCTGTCATTACAGTCCAATATGTTTCCTGATTTTTACTTAAGTTGCGTTTTTAGCGGTGCAAAGGCATGCCAGTGGCATTTTTCCTAAAACCAAAGTCTTTTTTTGTCTTGGCAACTTTTTGGCTTTGACAATTTTGACTGTGACAACTAGAGATCCTGCGACAAATCTGTCACAATAGCACTTGTCTAAATGAACTCCACCCAGCATGATTCATCAGATCTCACTCCCTGACTTTAACAAGCTGTCCAACTAGAGCTATAAATAGCCACCTATGGCTTTACTACTACAGTATATAATGTTCTGGGACAATATTATTATTTTGATGCTTAGCCAAAATCACACACAAATAGTTGGGTTTACCCCCTGAGCCATGGATCTGCCCATGTTTTTTCCTTACCCCTGCTGCTCAAGGGTGCTCTATGTTGTTGTCTGTAAAGTGCCACGAAACAATTGAATGGTAATTGAATTAATTAAAAGGTGAGTGATGTATGTTTCTTTCTTTCTGTTTTTCTTTCTTTCTTTCTTTCTTTCTTTATGCATCTGTCTCTCTCTCTATCTCCTTTGACCTTTCAGTGTTCTCAGACATGTGGTGCTGGTATGATGGAGCGGAGGGTGGAATGCCTGACCTCCAAACACCTCCCTTCCAAGGGCTGCAGTCCCTCTGAGAGGCCTGAGTCCAGAGCCGCCTGCCGCTTGAGAGAATGTGAGTTACACACACACACACACACACACACAAACACACACACACACACACACACACACACTCAAACACACACACAGCTTGTTGCATACTACCATTTCCGCTCCAATCTCCCAATTTGTTTGCGCTTTTTCTGGCTACACGCACCATAGCGTACACACACATGCAAATACACACCACTGTAGCATAGATTTGTCTGTCAGCTGTTATGCCTGTCAACTATGATTTTTTTTTTGTTGCATAAAGGAATGTACTTTGTAATGGAACTTAATTGGCTGCATAGGGACACCAGGCCAGAAAGGCATCTCGTTTGAAGGATGTTAGCACGTTGAGTGTAATTTAAGCTCAGCCTCCCCCTACCCCCCAGGGCTTTGAAGCAATAAATATCACCCTCCCACTCGCCTCATCCTCTGGGTCGAAGGTCTGATAACAGTGCGAGAATCGCAGGGCTGCTCTCGCCGAATCTGTTTGGGCGGCCTTCGCTTTTTGACCCCCCGCAAGGGTGAAGGGCAGCCAGCCAAGGTTCGCAGGCTCACTCCCCACGTTTTTTGGGGATGTTTGGACACGGCTCAGGGAATCTGCTGGAGCGTTGGGCCCTAATTTCTCCCGCCAAGTCAAGCATGGGCGAAATTAAAATGATATGCTCGGGCTGTGGCGGCCATCGGCAACTCAAAGTATTAATGCCAATCAGGAAACGGGAGAGATCTCTCTGTGAACCACAGAGAAATAACAGTGCAAGAAGGGGGGTGGGGGGGTGGATAAATAAACAGAGATTTCCTCTGTTAAGGGAACGTTGGGGTACACACACAAAAGCGCTTAATCATCACAGTGTGCACGTGCATGCAGACACGCTCACACCAAACACACACACACACACACACACACACACACACACACTTGCACACACAGATATAAACAGGAGATCCTTGGATCTATATACACATTTCCCATAGTGCAGTTGATACTGTTGTTATCACTTTGTAAAAATGTGAACCATATGATGACTGGACAAATGTTCCTGCTGAACTCAGAGTGCTGTAGGCGTTTTGCTATCCTCATGCTGTAGTATCTCTGTGGGCTCCTCACAGGTGAGGTGTTCTCGACATGCCGAGAGGTCCAGATGAGGGAAGGCTTGAGGAAGGATGGCGAACACTACCTGAAAATCAAATCCCGGATTTTGCAGGTTTGTGCTCTTAAAAAAGTCAAAAGATCACCACTCATCTGTCAAGGAGCAGGATTGCTAAATCTGGACAAATAAGTTTTTGGTTTTACAAGTAAACATACAGTACATATATTAAATACTGCACAATGTACATGCATACACAATGCTTTGCTTTACTTTATGGATTTGAGCATTATTATCATTGCATGCCATTACATTTTATAGGTATATTGTGCTGAAATGCACACTAGTTTCCCTAAGGAATATATCACACTCCGTAGTGGCCAGACAGACAACTTCTCGGAAGTCTATGCATACAGGTATGCTTCCTTTTTGCCTTACTGAGAATTTCCATCCCTGGAAATTGCATATTGAGTTTTTCCTATTGACTTAAGTCAACAGTGGCATTTTTGAAGGCAGAATATCATGCCGTCGTCTCTAACATCGTATATGCCTCAACAGGCTCCAGAACCCCTTTGAATGTCCCTTCAACGGCAGCAGGAGGCAGGACTGCCAGTGCAGGAATGACTACCCTGCAGCAGGCTACACTCTCTTCAGCAGGGTGCGGCTGGACGTCAGCTCCATGCGCATTATAAGTGAGTCATTACCGCACCTCACCGCTGATGAGACCACATGGCGAGGCTGTCCAAGTGTCCACTCCAGCTCACCTCATTACCGTGACCCTTAACCACCCCACAGTCCTGTTCTGACAGGGCCATTAACTAAAAGATGGACTGGGCCATTGTGCGCTATCCTCTCTGTTTCAAACCTGCATGTGGGCCATGGAAGCCTGTTTAAGTCATTCCATCAGGACAGTCAGAATGTATACACACACACACACACACACACACACACACACACACACATATGCACTCACACACACACATATAGACACTCACAATTACCGTGAAACTCCGCTCTTGGCAGCCATAATGGCTTATTAGCTGAAGGAGCCCCACCTTGGCCCTTTCGGTACAGCGTGTCTTTGGTTAGCGCACATGTGACGTGTGGGGAGGATTAATCATAATAAGTCAGGAGAGGGATGGCCACTCTTTGTGCAGAGAAGGGCAAGTGGAAACACTCTCAGAGTGAGAGAGAGAATAGAGGAAATGCTCAGCCTATACACACACACACACACACACACACACCCATCATACTTTTGATGGCATATGTTCCCACTGAAGCCGCCCTTGTTACGGCACGGATCATATCTCTATTTGAGCAGAGAGAGAGAGAGAGAGAGAGAGAGAGAGAGAGGGAAGGAGTGAGAGAGCAAGGAAGTGAAAGAAGGATGGAAAAAGGAGAGATGAGTAATGAGTTCAAGGCGCCTGGAGCCTGTTTGGCAAATGCTTGTACAGTAAGGCAGAGCACGGTCAGGAGAGAGTGGGGGAAAGAGAACGGGAGAGAGTGAAGGAGAGAGGGAGGGAGGGAGGGAGGGAGAGAAGAGATGCAGGGATGCTGTGGGTGCCCCAGGTGTCTGATGACCACCTCACCCCCCAACACACACATACACACACACACACACACACACACACACACACACACACACACACACACACACACCACCCAAAAAAGAACTGCCTCTCAGTCAATACATGCCACACTAGTTTCCATTCCATATCCCCTCCTTAAGCTATCATTTTACTTCTATTTCTTTTGTTCCATCTCTTCTGTCTCTCCCCATTACATTCCTGAGCCATTGTTTAATTTTCGATGTTCAAAAAAAATCATCGTTTCATGATCTTACTGTATATGTGGTCATGTGTGTCCTTTATGTTTTTTGTTATAGCCACGGACCTGCAGTTCACCCAGACTGTGCTGGGTAGGCCTGTGCCCTTCGCCACAGCAGGAGACTGTTACAGCGCAGCCAAATGCCCCCAGGTAAGACCACCTCCCAACCACACTCAAACCATATGCGGGTGGGGGGTTACCCAAGGGATAACTGGATCCTGTTTCCCCATGTGTCAAACATCGAGCAGCTCAGACTTAAGGCGCATGGAAGGGGGGGTGGGTGGTTGCTTTGCTCTCTATCGAGTGGCTAGTTTTTCTGTGTGTGCCTCATGCTGGGTAGACAAAACAGTTTTGAGAGGAGAAGTGCGACGAGATTTTCGTTTGGGCACAGTTGTGAAAGCACTTAGGAAGATCGGCTTCCCCGGGATTTGTATGAAGTGAATGAAATGGAGCCATAGCTGTCAGAACTCAGCTCTCACCCCTTCCCCCCACCTCCCTCTCTCTCTCACACACACACACACACACACACGCACACACACACACACACACACACACACATACACACACACTCACACACTTCCCTGCGCTGGGCGAAAGTATGCACCCACTTTGCTGTGAGGTGAACGCGAGAACAGATCTCAAGCATGTGTGGGCAAAGCGCAGCCTTGTTTGCACAGAGCCATGTCTTTTTTTTCCCTTTCTTTACTATTCCATATACGATGCTGTGTTGAAATGTACAATGTACTCACCAAGAGGTTTATCCTAGGAGTTGTAAGACCTGTGTGTTTGTGTGTTGCTGTGTCCACAGGGCCAGTTCAGTATAAACCTTACCGGAACTGGCCTAAAGGTCGCCGAAACAACCAAATGGGTGTCCCAGGGCAATTATGTTACAGTGAAGGTGCACAGGTCCGAGGTATGACTCTTGTCTTTTCAAATAAACACATTGGGCCTCATTCACCAACCATTCTTACGAAGAAAAAAGTCCCACTTACGCAGCTTTTAAGAAGATTTGCATTCACCAATATAGGCTTGCTAAATGCGCTAGTTCGCGAGTGGAACAAAATAATTTGGCACAGCACAGACCGAACGCGAACGCAGAAGCGAACAGGCACTTTACACTGAATCAATGGGACCTGACTGTTGGAAACCGAAAGTAAGATCTGAGGTTACATTGACTCAATGTAAAGTGTTTCGGGTTCGCGTTAGGTCTGCGCTGTTCGAAAATCTTTCATTTCATGCGAAATATATTGCTGTTAGAAGGCTCGTGCAGCAGGGCTATGCTTAAACTTACTCCGGTATATTGCTTTAAGAACAAATTTAGGAAAATTCTTAAGAAGATATTGGTGAGTGAGGCCCATTGTACATATGAAATGTTGAAACAGGCACATGCCAGCGAGTGTGAAATTTTCCTTCAGTGTGGGACTAATAATTGAAATAATTAGGCTTATAACATCACCTCTTGTGCTTGTTGACACAAACCATTCTATGAAAGGAGAACATATGTGAACATTATGCATGTGTGGTGACGTGTATAAAACACAGGGCCAAATCTGTAAGACTTGCGGCTCAAGATCTTTCAAGAGTACGATTGGACGTTATTTGTTTTCAAGGGCATATGTAGTAATGTGGGACAGTAATATAACAGTATTTACCGCTAGCCATTACATCTAGTTCTGGTCTGGTCTTGGTCTTAACATGTTAGTAATCTTCAGGATTTTATGCCAATATTAGGACAGGTTTTGTTTCTGGGCTATGTCCTCAGGTTTGGTTTCTCATTCAGGTTTATTTTTTTTTTGGCACAGGATGGCACCAGGATCTATGGCCGCTGCGGCGGTTTCTGCGGGAAGTGCATCCCTCACCCACACTCGGGCCTCCTCGTCCAGGTCCAGTGAGGACCGTGCAGGTGTTCAGCATGTGGCCTGGCCGTGTGCCCATGTGCCCAGTTTCTGTGTCAGTGCCGAGGCTGAGATGCCTACTCGTCTTCGGGGATTCTGTACCCAGTCTGTCTGACTTGAACTCCTGGTCACCCTCCTCAACCCCCACCTCCATCATTCTCCATCTCTTTTCCTCCTCCCGGCAGCTACGGTACTGTGAAGTCTGAGGACCCGTGAGCGGCAATAGCCCGCCCGCCCGCCTCCCTTGACAGAGCCAGCTCACTCTGAAGACGGGCCAACTTCCCCTTCTGGAGCCCCCTCTCTAATGCTTCTAATGGTTACCAAATGCGTCCGTGTGTCAGAATATAGAAAGCAGACCCGGTGAGCTGCTTTTGTGACTGCATCTCTCTCTCTCTCTCTCTCTCTCTCTCTCTCTCTCTCTCTCTCTCTCTCTCTCTCTCTCTCTCTCTCCTCTTTCTCTCTCTCTGTCCTGTCTGATGTGCCCACCTGCTCTAGTTTCACCTGGTGGCTCATCTTAATGTGAGGTGATGTCAAGACTGAGTGCAAATGTGTCAAGCGTCTTCTGTCACGTCATGAAGTTGGGCTTTCTTATCGTCTTCAGTTACTCTTGGTGATCCAGTGGAAAAATCCCTAAGAGAAAGCTACACTAACACTCTCCTTAAAGAAATAGAAACCAAACCAACTACAGAATGTCTCTAGAACATATATCATCCACAGTGGGAATTTCTATTTATGTATGTCTGTGTCAAGCAAGCAGTGCATCTACAGCTGTACCAATGGAATTGTAACTTTAGTCAATACTGTAGAAGGGGAATGATCAAGACACCATAAGGGACTCTTGATGAAGATCCTTTTCCTAATATGGAAGAAATTACAGCTCCACACTTTCTGTGAACTTAAACATGTTCCATCTATTTACCTGCTAACAGGTAAGGTATGGTGATCATACTTCAAATGAAGTCTAGAAGATGTTTAATCATGCAAGGATATTGATGCTCTGTCCATCTGTGTACGTCCTGAAGTAACAATAGAGAAAGGAGTTTATAAACAATTTTACAGTTAGGGTATATGGAGAATTGAAGAATGCAAGCTGGTTATTATCCATTATGAAACCAGTAGTTGCTCTGTTGATCAGCTTCAGTTACACTCTACTGTAATTGGTGCCTGTGTATTTGTGTGTATTTTTATGTCTGTGTACAGTTGTCATAACCACTTTCCAGACTTGCCTTACCTCAAAGGTGAAGTATCCTGAGCCCTCCGTTGTTCATTTTCAGAGTAAAGGTCACTGGAGATCAGTGGCCACTGTGGAACTCTGCCTGGAAAACGGTCTGTCCAACCTGCTGAGTATAATGCTTTGAGACTGATTTTTCCAGAGAGAAAGTCCATAGGTAGGCTACTAAAGCACAAAAGATGCACTCTAGAAAAAAAATCTGAAATCTGGCTGGAAATCAGCCCAATTGTCCTCTGGAATTCTCTACATATTCTCCAAGAACTCTGGATGTACACGTCACATTTCACACTGCCTTTAGTATTGCAATGAAAACAACATTTTTATGTCAGTGAATCCTGATTTTTCCAGATTCTTTTTCTCAGAGTGCATCTGTTGTGAAGCCTCCTCCCAGGTGCATGCCACCCTACCTCTCTCCAGCATGGAAGTCCATGAAATGTATTTTATTGTGTTGTCAACTATTTATGTTTATTCATATTTATTCTGTAATTATATGTAGATATATTCAATGTTCACAGTGCTACAACTACTACTAATAGAGTCCTGTATGGTACGGGAATGGTATGACTGTACTAGTGTTTCATAACCAGTAGCCTGCAATGGAATTGTACATGGTGCTCTTTACTTTACTACTGAAATTACCTCGCATCTAGAGGGAAGGTACTGACATGGGGATTTGACGTTCAGTTGTTGCAGAGCCTCCATTTTTTTACTGACCAGGTTTGACATTTGGACTCCTCATAATTACAAGTCTGCTTTATGTCATGGATGCTTTCCTGTGCATGGACAGCTCCTCCCCATGCACAGCCACAAGGTTGCCGGATTTGATGAGAACAGCTCTCCATATTATGTAGTCAGAGAAAAAAGAGAGAGAAAGAAAAAAAAGAGAGGGGGGAAAAAAGCAATCTTGCTTGAAGGTGCTGAAAAGCATTGGGGTGGATTGGGTTTCAACGTTTTAGAAGGGCAAATCCACTTAATGAAAAACACCACCACCACCGCTTGCTTTGAGGAATGTAGAATGGCTATGCATGGCCAGCATGCCAAGAGCAAAAGCAGGGGCATGGTTGTAGGGTGTCCAGTGGTTTTTAAAAATATATCAGTTCACAGCCCGAGACAATCATCAGTAACACAGTGTCAGCACTGCTCTTAATCCATCCAGTCCATTCTACTTTTGAAAATGCATTAACTACTGAAACTATGAGAGGCCTATGTGGCAGCAAGACCTGGCTAGCGAATGAGAATGAAGCTTTATCCAAAGTATTGTAGTAGCAGAGTAGGATGCTTATACAAGGAACTCTAGAGACCGACCTATTGAATCTCACTGAGCAGCTAGAAACACTTTGGCTATCATTCTATTTTTGATAGGCAATTGATCTATGAGGTCTGTATCAGAAATTAAAAGATTACTTGACGCACTATGTGCCATAAAATGTGTAGAAATGTTAAACCGTTTCATTTTATTTCCATTAACAAAAGATTTTGTAACTTTTGAGAATTTTTTTTTTTTTTTTTTTGGTGTATTGTTTGTTTGTTTGTTTGTTTTTTTACATATCCATACTTGAAGTGCAAACAGTATGTTTAACCTAAAGAGGGCATTGTGGCTGAATGATACAAAATGCATGTTTGCCACATATAATCCAAAGATGTCTAGAGAGAGTCATATTTACTTGTATGTACAGTGTGTAGTGTTAAAGAAATCATTATGGTGCTATGGATGAAAAAGAATGAGAATGAGAAAGTTATTTTGTAGGTCTTGCTGCTGTACTAACAATGATTATAAAATAAGTAACAATAAAATATTTTAGCTTTCCAATGTCTCAGTGTAATATGAATTTGTCATCACATATAGCCTACTATACAGAGAATAGGAGATGCTAAGACTTACTGTGCGTTCAGACCGAGACCGATAAATTGCCAAGAGTCGCCGAAGACTCCCAAGAAACATCGCTTGAGTACAGCAACCACAACGGCAAATTTGCCCATGACGTTAGCTTTCAAAGGTTCGATCCTGCTTCTCTACAGGCATCTCCCCAGTAAATCAACATTCTGATTGATAATCACCCAACCGCATCATAGCTCATTACATAAAGTTAACCGAAGTTTAACTTGATTTTGTCGCCCAAGTTTCGTCGCCCAAGTCGCCTGCCACTTTTGTCGCCCATGTCGCCTGAATCGGTCTCGGTCTGAATGCACAGTTAGTCTTTTTTTCACAGCATATGTTTTATATATCTATTTATATATTATATATCATTGCTGAAATGACATAATCAGGATCATCTAATGTAATTGGCAAAAGAGGTTTTTTTTTTTGTTCTTTTTTTTTTTTAATGGGAGGCTAAACACTCCAAATGCAGGCAAGCTGACAAAGAAACCCCATGCATGTGGATTATGTTAGTGTTCCAGGTTATGTTTCCATGAGTACAAACACATACAAACATGTGAACCCCCCAAAACCACCACCATCAGTGCCACAGACATTCACACTAAAGGGCTAAGCGAGCGTGCACAAAAGAAGAAAAGCTGAATGTTAATTTGAAGTCCCCAGCTGGAGCAGTCACTTACATTGTGACTCAGGGTGTGAAATGAGGTCATTTCCTTTGAAGGTGCTCACATGCCATTCTAATTGTGTTGTTGCACAAAACAACACAGAAATGGAGAGACCCTTGAAGTGGGATATATTGATTTTAATGTCATGGACTGTTTACAAAGTAGGAGACTTAACATGTTATGAAAAGTATATATAGAAACTGGTTGGGTTCACTATTGCCTTTCATTGCCTTTCAAGTCTTTCATGTCAGTTTAGGTTAAAGATCACAAAGCAATGCTATTTTTTTTATTTTGGTCTTATGAGGTTGTAGGAATTGAGTATTCTGCTGATGAATTATTGAATATTATGATGTGACAGGAAAGGAACCAACAGATGGATTGGCAAAAACTTTTCCCTTTACCACATTTGTATTGCTGTGGTAGCCTACAAGAAAAAGAAAGTAAAAGATCTTATTCAGGTCAATGTGGTACTTACTGCTTGGTTATGGAGGCAACTAAGAGTATTTTGGTTTGTGTTTGAAGGATTTAATGCAAATTTTGCGTATTTTAACAGCCTTCTGGCGTAGTCCTCTTCTTTTTTGTGATATTATTGAATGCAACCCTTTTCTTCTTGAAATTCTTAAATCTTGAATCAAGGCCATTTTGCATGGACTGTTACAGGTCAAATAGGCCACTGTTCTATAATGAGATCTACAGGACATCAGAACATAAGCCCAAACCAATTCTGCTGTCTTCATAAATTCTACATCATTCTTTCTCTACATATGCCTTCACACACTAATGCCAAAATGATGCCATGTCATCGCCAGTCCCAGGGCCGTTTCAAGGTACTTAGGGGGCCCCAAGCAAACAGGACATGGGGGTCCCTCACCTCCCATAAACACCTAGGTGAACCAGTGTTATAATTTTCAAGCATCTTTTATTGATATAATTATTTGTGTTGAACTTACAGTTTTCTAACTTAATTTTATTGAAAAACACCACCAACTAAATTTGTTCATACTAAAATGATTAAACAGTCAATCTTGGGGGCCCCTTGCAGACTGGGGCCCCAGGCAATTGCCTGGTTTGCCTGTCCTGTTGCAACGGCCCTGGCCAGTCCAAAGGTCTTTCAAAAGCACTTAAGACAACACTAAATGCAGTTGTTTTAGAGTTCCTTTTTAACTCAAGTTTTTTTTCCCCCTGATGATTTCCATGAGGGTCATATTTATGCAGGTGTTGATGCATTGTACACCATCATTCCTCTGTGTTAAATATTGCTGAACATCTTTTGTAGTCTTAAAGGGAGTTTAATTAACCTTTCCAGCAATCCTTTTGTTAAGTAGGCTACTCTCAAAAGAAATGAAAAAAAGAATACTGAATACTATGTTCAGTGAAACATACCAAGTGGGAAAACAGAAGTGGTATTGAAGCCTGGATAAATAGTGCTCTCTGCTGGATGAAGCATTTCTTTTTTTAACCCTTTAGGATCCTAACAGAGAACAGATGTGTGTGTCTTCTGCTGCAACACATTCTTTTTTTATTTTATCTTTCAGTTTATTGGAACTGGTCCTCAGCCAGTATAAACTATTGTAGAATTAGTTGGACAGGCTCAATAAGGAGGGTTAGATAATTAAGGTGAGCTTTTCAATGGATGACAGAAACGGAGAAGAGACTACATTTCTACATCTACTGGGGTGTATGAGATGGATTGCAGATGGCATGGTTGTCTTGGTTGGTTGGTAGGCCTAGACTTTTTTTTTTTTTTTTTTTTTTACAACATGTGACATTATTTTGTAACAACACACATAGACTTAGGGGCTGTGGGATAGTCTTAGTCTGTTTTTTTCTTCTTCTTCTTACCTCAACAGAGGTTTAGTCAAACTGCTAGCTGTGTATATAGGCCTATTTATTAAACGCTAGATGGCGCCAAAACCACAGAAATTATTCATGCTGCCCAGGTTCCCCACTGTGCAGCTCCATGGAAGAGCGCGACACAACTGGAAACTTTATGGTGAGTAGCCTAGTGAGTTGATGTGCAATAATAGCTAGTTCACTGTCATCGTGTAGTCCCCAAAGTGACAAATCTTGATGATAGTGGGATAAAAATATCGAAATTGCGAAGTCAAATCATTAGAATGAACCTGAAACATTATATAGGCTAGGCTATTGCTATGAGTTTATGGTGGCCTAGACTATGTAGGCCAGGCCTATTTCATTCGAGAAACGGACCCTGGCTTGGTGTTGTTGGGCTAATTGAATCACAGGTGGCGTTAGTTAAATGGATAGTTCCAAGGGACATTGAAACTCGGTTAGTGAATGTGCTGAAAATTGGCCAAGATATACTGCTTGCGACTTACCACTAGATGGCGACATCATGTCGGTATCATCAGAGCTCTGGGTATCAATGAGCGGTGTTTTTTGCTGCCACGAATTAATTAGTAGGCCTATGTTTTGACTAGCAAACGACAGATTACAGTCTTGACTAATGTATAACTGAAAGCTCATAACAGTCTACAATTTACAACTTAAAAATGAAGAGTAACTTTCTGCCTGAAAAAAATGACAGCTTTGTCAAATGCCTCTTACACCGTGTCCTAACTGAACGCGATGCGACTGCATTTGTGCGTCAAAAATTTGACTAGCAAACGACAGATTACAGTCTTGACTAATGTATAACGAAAGTGGGTGAAATGTGAATTTTGGCATTCTGAAAGCTCATAACAGTCTACAATTTACAACTTAAAAATGAAGAGTAACTTTCTGCCTGAAAAAAATGACAGCTTTGTTTGTTCAGAAGCAATGCTTGGACTTGTGAAAAACATAGGCCTAGGTAAGCTAGAGGGTGTTACCTGATGTGTGATATTTTAGAGGTCTTTAAAGTTAGTTTGATAGGCCTAGGCCTACTCTAAGCCTAAACCAGGTTCTCTCTCACACCACCAAATGTCTCTTAGCAGGGGGCAGTGGGCTGCAGATGGAATGGAGACCAAATATTTGATGTACAGTAGATTGCAGTCTGGCTCAAATGTGTGACCTTGTTGGTGATGGCAAAGTTCCACCTCTCACAATGACAATGGCACACAGAATCAAGATGAACAAACCCATTTAATGGATGATGGTGAGATCTAAGATGGCTTTGCCAATTTGGTTTGAGGAAAAATTATGACGTTTTCTGTTATGTCTCCAAGTTTAGTTCTACTCATTTTGATTTTCGTATGAACAGAACAAAGGGGTTTTCCTTTGTCATCTGTGAAGCTTGATAAAGAGATAATTTAAACGATTGTTTTCTTTTTTGCCTATATTAAACAATTAGGCTACTGTAGTGCTAGCTTGTACTATTACCAAGTACCATACATTTTTTTGTGAGACACTGTACAGTATATGTTTCTCATCAGTATGTGCACATTTTGTTCAAGGGTTTATAACAAAAAAAAAAGTAATATTTCCCCCTCATTCCACTTAGTGCCAGCTAGAGTTTCAGCAGTCAAAAGAGATATTGTGCCCATGCCAGTCACTGTCACACAGCAAGGAGAGGTTCAGTCTCGGGTCAAGTTTGTACTGCTGTGAGGAATGCTTTGCATTCTACCTCCATGTCACGCCCAGCATCACGGCAATTAACTCTCGACGGCGACAGAACATGACTGAGCGTGGACACATTTCAGCCATCCGTGACCGCAGACAGTGTGCTGTGTGTAAGTCATTGTGTGCATTTCTAAGTGGCTCTCAAATCAAACGCACACAGCCCGGCACAGACGTGCAGCCGTTTTGTCTTCGTACCAGTGGACAGTGGACCATTGACGAGGGTATAGGGAGACTGAGCGAGGTCATAGTCTGGTATTGCGTTACATGTCTAAAGTGTCCATTAGTAACAGCTGCGTGAGACATGCAGGGCATTCCTGCAGGACTGCTCTTGACTCCCCGAGTCTCTGGGACTCACTGCACACGCCTCATGGCTTGGTGTCAAGGCTGCCTGAATCCAGGCTCAAGACATGTGGGAGGTGTTTTATTTTTTTTCTCTCTCTCTCTCTCTCTCTCTCTTGTGGCAGGTCTCAGGAATGTGCCAAAAGCCTGTGGTTAAATATGGTGTCCTGGAAAACAGCAGAGGGCCTCACTGTAGCACCCCAATACACAAACCCAGGGAGGAGGTGTGAATGACACCCTTCAGAGGGTGAGTCTGATTTATTGGTGTTTGAGTAAGTGGTGCATGAACGGGTCTGGTTTTGGGACTATTTTGGACAGTGATCCAAGGCTGTGAAAGCTACAGTGGTGAAACATTGGAATTCTTGCCTCACGTGCTGTCAACTGAAAGTCCACAGGAAAGTGTTGGCGTCAGACAAACAGGAACACAGGAATAAAAAATGACTGGAGAAATGCATTCTGTGTATAGAGCATCAATGCATTCACTTCCACAGTACAATGAATAACTACTGTATGAAGTTATTAATTAAGCAATATAACAGAAGTGAGGTTGTTAGCAGATATACCCATGACTATTGAGCAACTACTGACAAAGCAGATGTTTCCACAGGAGTATTATATTTGTTTCAGTCAACATCCAATAATTTTCAGGGGCATGTTAGGAAACACTGAGGAAGCCCAGGTAGGTGTTTTGTGTCAGAATTGCAAGAAGAAAAGATTGAAGTGACTTTGAAAGAGGTACATGAGAGCACATGGATAAAAGTAATCTCAGCCTCATAGACTTTTGAACCAGCTAGTGTGAGTGGAGCCTGTAGAGAACTTCTTCCTTAGGGGACTGAGAATGTCAATGCAGGATGTGATCCGGCTGTGTCAGCAAGATCAGCCCATTGATTATTGCATAGAGAAGAATATCATAGTGGGGTTGTAGTGCATAAACTCCTTATTACAAAGATAAATGCACATTTGAGAGTTCACTGGCACAGGAGATAAATACATACTTGTGTGCTTGTGTGTGTGTGTGTGTTTGGAGGGGGTAGGGGGTATTTTGCTTGCTTGTTTTGGGTCCACTTGTTCTTTGACAGAGAGAAATGAGAATAAATGTGAGAGAATATCCTTTGTAAGAATGGTGCTTTTCCCCTTAGGACAGTTCCAAAGATGTGAAGAATCAATGCCAAGGCACATAGAAGCCATTTTGAAGACTAGTGACAGCCTAACACCTCACATGTTACCGGTATGTTGATTTTTTTCTTTAATTCTTTACCGTTACTAGCCTGGGAGTTCCCATGCTCCTTTGCACGCTTATTTCATTTCACTCTTCAAAGCAGCATGGTGACCATGACCGATTTTCTCGCCTGCTTTCGTTATCCTATCACAGAACAAAAAGGTACTAACATAGCCCTCGATTGCATTTAACGTCAAGTGGTGGCTCTGGTATTGGCTCCGAGCTATGTACAGACACTATGATAGACATTCGTAGAGCCCAATAAACGGCTCTGGACAATCGTTAACGTTGCTTCCGCTACGAGAGATGCAATAGGTAGGTCTCCAGACTAAATATCACTTGTGATTTTTAGTTTGGCATTCGCCAGGCTATACCGTTACTGTAGTAGCCTCTATGAAATTGCTTCACGTTTAGACTGGTAATATACTGTAATATTTTCATTGAGTGGTTGTTTGAAGTTTATCTTACCTTACCTAAAGCACCTGAGTGTACATACTTGTGGTTTGTGGTATCATGCAGGAATGGTATAATGTGTAAAATGAAGTGAACCATTATTTTCCTGATTTTTTTTGTTCTATACATTCACTCCACGTGCAGAGACACGCTAAACTGAAAGAATATCAAACAATCAATCAGTGAAGGCAGGAAAAAACACACATTCCTCACACATTCTACAAAAGTTCTGGTTGTGTCAAGATGTCGAGATTGAGGGTGTGTGAAAATAGCACTGATGGCCCTTCTGAATGCATATAAAATCTCAACAGGAGGTGGCTCTGTTCCATGGAAAATCAGCTCACGGGCGAAAAACACAGAAACACCTCTCTGTCCCTAATTGTCTGGAAAAATATGACAGGGTCCATGTTGTAAAACCGGGTCAGCTGAGGTGCAGAAACGCACCCAGTCGTCTGTGTGCCAACAGAGCTGCCTATATCAGTGCAAAATGGAGGAGGGGGAGCAGACAATAATAAGGGTGTTTCCAGACACACACACACACACATACACACACACACACACGTACAGACACACTCACACACTCAAATTTAATGGGTTAACACTCCAGTCGAGAGTCCCAATCTGAACACTTTAACCGGTTGTGTTCCTCTCCTCTCCTCTCCTAATTAGACTGCATTAAAGCCCTTAAAGCAGAATGATGTCTTTGTTCTTCCGCAATGGAGCTAACAAGGGGCCTGTGGCTGTGGCTGCGCTCCTCTCCCACACTGTTAATCACGAGCCCACGCCTAAGTGATGACATGGACAACACACCAAACAAAGAATGTCGCCTCTCTCTCTCTCTCTCTCTCTCTCTCTCTCTCTCTCTCTCTCTCTCTCTCTCTCTCTCTCCCTCCCTCTCTCTCTCCCTCTCTCTCTCTCTCTCTCTCGCTCCCCTGCTGGTTAGTGACACGGCTCCAAACATGTTTCGGAGAGAGGGAGAGAAAGGAGAAGACAACGTACCATTCTTCTGAGATGTTTGCTCAGAAGCTTAGCTCTCAGCAGAAGTTGCCAAGCTTGTGAAAAAGTAGCCATTAGCCAGAATGGAAATTGTCAGCGCGACTCAGGCAGAACAAACATTAATCTTACTGCAGACTGATAGTCCATTGTAAGGGGGAATGCAGGTGAGTTGAAAAAAAGAAGAAAACAGGCTGACAACTGATATTCCCAGACATTTGATAAATTCTGTTTGCCGCCGTGTCATACAGTCTGTTGACAAGAGTTTAAGTACATGCTGGAAGATGAGTTCCAGGCAGTCCCACCATTTTTTCTAGACCTCATCAGTCAACCTGTAGACCAGAACACTTGAGGGAAAGTGCCAAAACGTCAATGGTTCATATGTTAGTCAACATATTTGTTTCACTTTGTATGTCAGTGTCAAAAGGGCCCTTTGCAATAAAACAACACACTGTCCATCAGAGCAACGCCACTAGACGTGCTTCAGTTTCAGTCCTAGTTGTCTCTGCTCTATCTGAGCAAGGGAGGGCACTGTTGTCCTAGTGACAGAACTAAGAAATACCTGAGTAATGAAAAACTTCCATCCATCCAGTCGCTCCAGGGCCACACCATGATGGCGAGATAACACTGTCTGATTGTAAGACCCATTCGCTAACACAGCCCAGCTCGCACACACGTGTACACACACACACACACACACACACACACACACACACACAGACAGTCACAGACATACAAAAACAAGAAGTAAGCAGAGCAAACTCCGATGCTTTCCTCTGTCAGTGGGGCTCAACTGGAGGCGCATAAGGGAATAATTTATGTCCATTTGCAGTGAACCATAACCCTGCCTCTGACAAGGTGAACTGTCATCAATCACTGCTCTGAAAGAGTCTCCACTCCTCTCGCTACCTCAGATCTCTCACGCTGGCCTGGGCCGACATAATGATGGGTTGTGCTGCTCGCCGAGGCTGCCTTGACATAGAGACCAGCCTCTCCTGTAGAACCCCCCGATACTATTTCAAAGGTGCTGCTCCTGCAGCTGAGTGTAAACCATATGTGGCACAGAAGGAACACAAGGTTGAGAAATGGGCTTAAACCATCTCTTTTCAAGGTCAATATCTATGTGGTCTAAAACGTGTGCATGCAATCAGTATAGAAATCTGTAGTATGTGAACATGTGTTGGGATAGTGAGAATCCAACCAAGGGTCCCAAACAGCTTGTGCCAGGTGTAGTGAGGGTGCAAATGCTGACTAAATTACATGGTTGTGATTTAGCAACGATTGAATGGATACTATCTTGTATTGCTTCTCATTCACACACACTGTGGCATTAGAAAGAAGTTGTATAACTTTATTTGACTTTAAGATAGCATTGTTGTCTAACTAACTGGTTGTTTCAAGCATTGACGGAATAAGCTTTTCAAGCTGCCATGGAGTTACCTTGGTTAACATGGACTTTTTTTATAGCATTGTTGTAGTGTGGTGGATGCTAATTCCTGGTTTGGCACATTTTTCTTCCCAGTACCTGTCTAACACCCTGCGGTCTGTCATGTTCAAGATAGTACTTTCATGAAGATCAGCGTGTTCCTCCAACCCAGCAGGTTCATCTGCATGTCTATAGTATTACCAGAAACCAGAGAGAGTCTGTTGCCAAAGAAATTTACAACAACCCACACACATATACACAGTAGTGTTTATCCCAAATTCACAGATATTCAAGTTAGTCAAAGACTTTTCCTTCCCTCCTCCTCTCTCTCTCTCTCTCTCTCTCTCTCTCTCTCTCTCTCTCTCTCTCTCTTCTGTGTGTCTTTGTGTTCATGTGTGTGAGTTGCAGAGAAAGGTGAACTAACACCTCACCTCCACTGCCCACTCCTGCAGCCCACTCCAGCACACAGTCACTGCATTGTCCCCCCCAACCCCACGTCCACCTCAGCAATGGACAGACCCGTGGCCCTCTAACCCCAGCCTTCTCTCTGAGAGATGCTGCCCGAGTCGCCCCATTGTCTGGAGAAAGAAGTCCCGTCTGTGGGCTTGTCTGTAACTCTCACTTTCCTCCTCACACATTCTCTCTTTCTCTTTCACTCCCTTTTTGATAGGGTGGTTTCTCTTAAAATGTTGGAAAGCATTTTTGGCGTTTTATGGCCTCCTACTCAGTGATTCATCTTGGCGCAATGGGAGAAAGGATTCATTCATGATCTTGTTGGTGGGGGGATGAAAATGGTTTGTGGGTAGGCTCCAACGAGGGCTTTGTGAGCTGTGCTGTGCTATGCGCGGGCTGGCTGTTCTGATGTGGCACTGTTGTATATGGGGCAACAGAGGTGGTAGGAGGTGATTTGGAATGCGTTAGTTCTGCTCCCATGCACATAAGACTGAATCACACAAGACTGCCTCAACCCTCGCACATTCCAAAGAAAGGATCAACAACTTTGAGAGGAACCGCAGAACAAAATTCATAAAGAAATTTATGTCGTTCAGCTGAGTTGTGTGAGTCTGAGTCTGATAAAACATACTATTGCATCAGCCATTGCTCTCAACACAAAGAGGGAACTGGAAAATTAAGATGTCCGCAGAACAGAAAAAAGCGTTTTTTTTCCCTCTCTCTTCTTCTTGGCCCTTTCTTTTGTCACCCCATATGGCTCAAATATCTCAAATCCTGGATAGACACAGCTGCTGTCAACAACCTAATTGGTGTGATCATCCATGCTTTGCCACAGGCCGTGTTGTCTGAGGCGTCTGTCAGAAAGTGCGAGAAAAGATTTGTCAGGTGGCAGCAGATAATTGGCACATGAAAGACATTTTATGATCCGTTATTGGCAAATGAAACAAATTTTATTCAATTCATTCATCAGATAATGTGTACACTTGCTTTCATGGATAAATTGTTAAGATCTAAAAGATTGTCCAGAATTTTAGGGCATGACAAAAACAGTAATCATAAATGTGTGTCTTTATTCACTGTCACTTTAAGAAAAACAAATGCATTGTGTTCATCCTCCTTCACTTTTACTTTTGTTTTTACTTAAGAGAAAACACAAGAATGAGAAAAACACACACACACACACACACACACGGGTGTAGAACATGCAGGCCTGGGTTGTTTGTCTGGAGTTGAGTCATGTCTTGTTTCACTGGGTCTCCAAATAGTCTGCAGATAAGGAGAGGGTTGTCTCATCTCAGCTCAGCTGGCAGTGATCTTCCTCTCAGCTGGAGAAGGCTGCCCAAGCATCTGATCTGGGTACAGCTGAGATGAAAGAGATTACAGCAACATCTCCCCCCTTCCTAAAGAATATGAACGATAGGCCCGCACACTTTATCTGTCTGACCCAGAGATGGCTTGTGAGAACTGTGGATGGGTTATAGATGAGATGCTGAGGGACTGCAATGAAGAGGCTAGAGGAATATGGTGCATGACATGGTGTGATGCCTGTGTTTTTTTCTGTGCTGAGCATAAAGCATTGCTTTTATATTGATAATTGCTTGGGAGGGGCTGTAAAGTGAGCCGTATTTATCTTCAAAATTACACTATTCACAGTCCTTGGGCCTCCCATGGTCTCATTGTGACCCACCATCAGAGATTCTGTCCTTTTCACTGATCTCTCTTTCAGTGCAGTCCCCTGACAGCTGGCCATGTCACAGAAACACAGTATATGCTCCCATACAAAACATGCGTTACTGGTATAGCCAGTTAGAACCAAAGGTTTGTCCATTCCAAACATGGGACTATGTCTGCGAGAGAATGGTGGCACATCCAAAATAGGTTTTATCTTGTCGTAGCACAGGTGCTATCATGTCAGTTATCATTTGTGCAACTGAGCCCACATTTGCTATAACCATAGATAGTGTAATGTAATGTATTTCTACCCAAAGATCATCTCATCTTGCTGAACATCATGAGAGGCCACACAGAAAAGCCATTTGAACACCACTGATCTGAGACCTGATAGGCCTCTCATAGCCATAGCAAGGCTGTGTGTTTTCCCTCCCAACTTTGCACCTCACTCATCTAGGACCATTGTCAGGGTGGCTCATCCCTTATGTGCGGTAATGCCTTTATCAGTCGCACACAATACAACTTATGGCCTGCTTTTCTTTTCAGAGACTGAGCCTTTACTCGGGTACAAAAGCCCCGGACAATCCCAAACGATCTCTCTGCTTGGGGTTCATCAAAAGCCATCAGACCCACCAGGGGGAAATCATTTTCTGTGAAGCCAAAGCAAAAACTGGCACTCTATGAAGGAATAATCATGCCACATGTAAAATACAGGGGCGTCGCATTTTGGCCCGTGCTACAGAATCTAATTTCGAGTTGGCACGCACTTGGCTATCAGCAGGAATGTAAAATCCATCTTTGATGTTAGGTTAGCAGGGGCCTGAGAATGCTTATTATGGGTCGGGCTTGGAATTTTTCTACCATCTGATTTATTTCAGGTGGGAGCCCGTGAATAGGTGATTTTAATGGCAGAGGCGTTTTTATTAAAGAGCACAGGGAGGGTTTAAATGATAGCCCTGCTTATTTGTTTACTGAGGGCTGCTGCACTGTCGTTGTCTAGGGTTCTGCCCCAGGAGTGTTTATTCAGGCGCTTCCCCAAAATGGGAATTTCACCTGGAATTTCGATCGAGAGCCCAAATTATAATGCCTGCAGTGGCGCACCTGGGGAGTGATCACAGGGAAAAGCAGGAATCATCTGGCATCATACTACCTCTCTCTCTCTTTTTCCCTCCCCCCTCTGTCTTTCTCTCCCTCTTCCTCTCTCTCTCTCTGTCTCTCTCTCTCTCTCGGTCTCTCTTTCTTTCTCCTAGTTAAACTTCACTACACCCCCACCAAACATTTCAGATCATTAATCAGAAGTAGAGTAAATTTACCCGTGAGACAAGCCTCAAGTAAATCTACAAGTCTGGTTACATTCTACTTGCACGTGACGCATCATATGAACTCAATCTGTCAATGCAGTTATTTGTGTTGAAATACCAGACCAAATATAAGATCTGATCATGCCTTTAATTAGGCCTTTAATTTTTAGTCTTTTGAGTAGTAAAGGTCTCATCATCGTACACTTTTGACTCAGTGTTCAAGTTCCTAGCCCTATTGTTATGGAAACTGTACCACAGAGAAGGATAACAAAAGGAAAATTGCAACGGTATGCATGACAAGGGGGGGAGAGACTGAGAGTAAACAATGGAGATTGAGGAATTGGCCGCGCCGTTCGGCCTGTGACACAGCCCGAGGGGTAACTTAACGTTTTTCCTGGCAACAAGTGAGACATTGTCGGGGTGAAACAAATTAAGTGTTAAGTATTTTTAAGCCATTTTCTGGAGCCAGAGCACACGTTGCTGGGTCACACAGTCCTCATTTGCCTGAGGATCACCGTAGTGACGAAGTGAAAGCGGCACACGGGCTGCACAGGGTTAGGGGTCTGGATTTGCACAGAGCAAACCTCATCAATCTGCTTAAACAAATGAAGTTTGACTTTGTGATTCAATGATTCTTGCCTGTTATGGTCTGATGAAATACCTTCATGGGAAACTGTTGATTTTATCGTCAACAGCAGACTGAAGCAAATGCATTTGATTCATTGTCTAGGATTTCTTTGTCAGCATTTCAAACACATATTAGCAAGCAGGACACTATCAAACCAAAACATGTGATGTTTTCCCAATTATGTATCAATTATCAAAATATTCTCCAAATGCTAGAACTTAACTAAAAACAAAAGCTGTGTGCATCCCCTTTTTTCAGGAAATAAACACATAATCTGTCACAGTGCATCTTCACCAGGGACTGTCACGTTCTTTTGTTCGCTTCCAGTGACAGTCCTTCCGCATGGGTCTGCCTGCGACAAAGAACCGCATTGTTTTCCCAACCTCTGTCCTTTCATGGGCCTAATCTATGGCTCGGAGCAGCTGCTGTGGGATTAAAATTAAATTATGGGAATATTTGTTCTGTGCACTGTGCGTTGTGTCGGAGGCATTGATTCGAGCCATCCTCTCTTTCCTTTGCACAACCTCTGATTTTAATTTCCTGGACACATGATACGGTATCAAAGTGCTTTATGCATGCATTCCACACCCCACCACTTTGCCAGATTTTTCGACTCGGAGCGTTGGAGGTTCAGAGCTGGTTTGTGAGGCGCTGTTCAAATGGCAGGGTCACAGAGATCAAGCACGTCTACTCTCGGCCCCGTGGTTCCACCTCCAGTCACATCCCCCCATGCGGGACCAACTCCAAAAAAAGGGGGTCCTGCTTTGTTTTCCTGTAGAAGTATGAAGAATTGCACCAAGATCTTCGTGGAAAACTCTTTGCTTTTGGATAGAGAACTAGCACATAATTAGAAGGTGACTAGAAGCATTTCTTGCAAGCTCAAATAAGGCTGTTTGATCTCCACCCGGGCAACAAAGTTGCATGCAAGAGTTGAACTTTTCCCAATCTCTCATGGCCCTAAAAACACAGGAAATGATGGGAGAGGCAATCACATTCAGGGGGATCAGTGGAATGCAAAAGTTTCCATGAATCAGTTTTTTTTCCCTCTCTCTCTCTCTCTGCATTCTACTTTGTCTCTCTCTCTCTATCTCACTCACTCTCTCTCTCCTCTTCAATCTGTCTATGCAATTCTGCTGGGTTTACCCCACAATGTCTCAGCAGCATGAATTATCGAGAGTGATGATAGTGTCTGGTACAGAGCGAAAGAAGGTCACATTTGCTCATGCATCTGATGGGGATTTTTCCCCCCGACTCAGCGGGCGGTTCCGTGTACCGTGACTCTCCTGGCTGGCCTCCATGCCTGTTTCTAGGGAATGAATGAGACACAGTTGCTGTGAGTGCTGAATGGGCCGACTGAAGGAGAGACAATCCTATTATAAACAGGGATTTACCATCCAACCTCAAGCTGCCGTGACAGAGCCACATATGACCTATGTGTGTTATCATCGTGGGTAGTTCTTTCACTCACTCACTCACTCACTCTTTCTTTCTTTCTTTCTTTGTCTTTCATCCACCCTCTCTTCTTTCTCACATGATTCATATTCTGAACTGTTATAGGCTACAGACTCAGCATTCTTAAATATGAGATTGAAACTTGTCCTTCACTGGGCCCCTGACGGTTGGGTTAAGCCCATCTGTAGGCCAGGATCTGCCCAAGGTTTTTTCCTGAAAATTATTACTACTAATAGAAGGGAGTTTTTCCTTGTGTCTGTCATTCATGAGTGCTCCTTGTACTGTAAAGCGCCGCAAGGCAATTGTATATATGGCGCTTTACAGTGAACAAATCTGTAAAAGAAAGTCAAGACATTTGTTGAGTGGTCTTCACTTTCAACAACAGCTAAACAATTGCCTAGAAAGTTGTATTCATGAAGGCTTCAAAACCTTGACTTTGTTTCTGAAAAACTGACTTGAATATTTGAGTGAAGTGTTTAGGCAATATCAACCTGCAACTTAATTTAATTTAATGTTCAAGCATACACAAGATTGTCTGACTGCATAGACATGTGTAACTCTTTTTACACTGGTGAGGCCAAAGTCAGCCTTCCCACCTTCTGCCAAACTGCCAAACAGGAAATCAACATTAAGCTTGTATGGTTCTGCACCATGACGGAAATGGAGGTGTGGGTTGAGCTAAATTGTTCAGACCATTAGAATATGCACATGCACGTTTAGGAAAGTGTATGCAGACATACACAAGGTCTGAAATGATGCAGTCCATAAGACCACAGATACGTATCCCATGCAATCAGCAAATCATGGTCTAGGCTGGAAAGTATTTAGTCAACCAATTAAATGCTGTATACACCCCGTGATTCGCTGAGCAAACATGTTAATCCAAATCTATATGTAGTGCTGCAGAGAAACCACAGACCAGGCGGAGTTGGATGGCGAGATGGGCCCGCACAGTTCATTAGGAGAGCTGAAAAAATACATAAACAAAGAGAGTTACACGAAGAGAGATTAATGACACTGAATGGGATTGTCCTCGCAGTCTGGCAGGCTGAGATGGATAATAAACAGAAGCTACTCTCGTGCTGAGCACAGGGCCCCTCCGATCTGGAGCCCATACCCACAGTTTTCTGACTGTAATAGTATTAGTGGACTTTCCATGAGACTATATATTGTCCGAGCATCAATGCTTTACACAATAAAGCCTACTGTGTGCACAGACTGAAGGGGAATTGTTGGTTGAATTTACTATGGTTCTAATAAAATTAGAAGAAAACATAAATTAAAAGATAAAGTTTCATTATGATATAACTGGACTGAATGCCAGGTTAGCATCACTGCGGAGACAGCTAGTATTGATGACGAAAAGTTGAATTCACTGTTGGCCTGAAGTTGAGATTGACATAGACATAAAGAGCTGGTCCTGTAGCTGACAGCAACGTGCAATGTTGTCTGATTTCACTTATTTTGCTATTTTTGCCTTATCATAGGCTTGGCTAAAAGACCTCCACCCGACAAACAATAGAGGGGGAATTATCCTCTGCGTGTATATTTATCCTCCATGGGTAATTGACCCTCTTCCTGAACACACGCAGAGAGCGAGATCAAAAGTATACAGTATATCCTCAAGCCTTAAATGTCTCTGATTAAAACTGAAGTCAAGGTTTCTCGATCTTTCCCCCCTCGGCCTCCTCCAAATTTTCATTTCTTGGGCATAATGTCGAGCACGCCAATCCTGCGCACTTCACTCTGTGCAGCTGAGAGGCAGGAGAGAGGCTCAGGGAAGTGACGTGGCGAGCTGCCAGCCTAGTCTTGGCCTTTCAAGACGGCGCATGGCATTGTTCCAGGGCCCAGAGACCAGCTTTGCTCCCAAATCCCCGTGGCCTAGCCTGAAATTTTAGCCATGTACGGAGAATGGGAGCGGATCGGGAGCCGACAAAAGATGACATTGGCTTGTAAGTTTTAGGCGATGACGCTCTGGGGGGAACTCCATTATGCGGCTGTCACACTGTGTTAGGCGAGACACCAAGCACTTTCATGTGCGGATTAACGTTTACCCGACGCAGATAATAGATCGTTGCCTCCGTTAATCCATTCCCCCTATTGATTTTTGCCTTTAATAACTTCTTGCAAGTAAGCAAATTTTTTGATAAGAGCAAGAATGCTGACATCTAAGGAACCGGGACAAAGAGGTCCATCTGGCCGAGATAATCAGCTTGAGGTATTTGAAATATGTTGGTTTGATATATGTTTTTTTGCCAGTGTCTGAGTAGCCTATGATATAGTACAAAAAGTGGCCCAGTAGCATCGATTTAAATTCCCACCAATGGTCTGAGCTAATTACCATATTTATTACATATTATAACCACAATGATAAGCACAGCATGGTTTCCAGATGAATTTATTTATGAGCACACCCAAAAAGGGAACATATATTTTCAAAATGTATTCTGCCACATGGCCCCTCTCGGCTTTAATTATCTCTAATAATATGTATATGTACGTCAAATCATGCAAATGCATCTTCATTAAAAATAGCATACACTAGGAACACGCTGTTCCATACATGTCATCTAGAATAAACAAAGACGTAGCTGCAGACACGGTTTCGGCAGTCGGAACACCTGCCTGACATCAGGGGTCAGTAATAATTGCCAGCATACTTGCTGTGTCATCAGGAGTCACAACAGGAATAGATTGAACAATTTAATCCCAAATAGAAACTTAACATTTAGACACACCAAAAGGTTTTGATGTAGGGTCTACTTATAGTCTTTCTTGTGAAGGGTGATCAGTCTGTGTGATTCTGTTGGATGGAGATAGCAAAGGCCACAAGCTTAAACCTTGGACATCAAACCAGGACCCTGATGGGGTTCAGGAAAGAGAGGTACAGATCCTGTGTTTCTGGATGAACAGATTCTGGATTTAGGGGCCTCTATTACTGGCCACTTATCAGTCGGTCATTTAGCAGGCCTGAATAAAAAGAAAAAAGAAACACTGTTAGCAATCAAGACTTCAGTCCACAAACATACCCCTCAGTTGACACAGCCTCAATTCACCTCACAAACAACTCAACACATTACCCTCTTTTGTCCATAAAAATTCTTGCCTTCTAGAGTTGTCTTCATATTGCGTTATTCTACTTTGTTTCAAGATTGAACTCTCCTTACTTAGAGCTGGTCCCTGTAGCATCAGACATTATTCTTATGGGGGACAAGCTAGTGATGTGATATTGGGAGCTGTTGACAGACTGATTTTGTGGCCATTTTGCATTTGGCAGTTGGCCTTGACTGTGAAACAGGCCTGTGGGGAGATGAGTGGGACTGATTCATCCTCCATGCAGAATACAGTATATGGAGTTTGAAGACTATTAACATGCAAACAACAGCTAGGCCTTTATCACATCATGTTTCAGCATACTCTCACTACAGATCTCGAGTTTGAGTCAGTCAGTAGCTAAGAGCTTGTTTATGAAAACAAACCATGAAGTGAAAAGTTCAAAAATTGACACATTAACCTTAATACTGTATCTTAATTCTCTCCATGCCATTCACTGACCATGAAATCCAAATGGCTAACCTGTCAGTCATGTATTCCCAAGCTCCTTATGAACTTAATTGACTTTGAATAACCAAATTCTAGAGGATAAGAGAGGCGTGTTTGGTTCTGATTGCAGCGCATGTGACAATCAGGTGAGAGGCACAGAGAGCTTAGCGTGTCTGCGCCAACACTGCGTGTTCGACCTGCAATCGGAGAGGTGCAATGTTATTTTCAAGGGGGTTAAAAGAGGATTACAAAACACAATGATTGCACTGAAGGCTGAGAAATAGCTTTTCCACACCAAATCATCGACACCCAAGAAGATTAGCGAGGTTGCACCTCACCCTTTGGCTGGAACTGTAGACATGAACCTTGCAGAAAGTATGATCACCGCAGGGGGGCATGAGACAGCCCTCACCCCCTTCCCTTTTTTTGGATGGCTGACACTGTATGACCACAGTAGTTAATATGGCATCTCTGAAATTGTCTCAAGATGTGAACAGCACTGGTGAAATGAATGCGTGCGTGTGTGACTAAAGTTGCGCCTCCACCAAAAAGGCCCCCGTGTTACTGCATGTGTTACTGATGCTGGCTAATGAAAAGCATAGTCTCCCACAGCGGAGCCACTTCCTTCTCCAACTCACTGTGAGTTTTCTCCCTCACTCAGTGGACCACATGCTGAGACTTCAGGGATGCTCCTCCAAAAACAATCCACCCATCCACCCCCTCCCCTCATCCAGAGCCTTATGTGTCACACAGAAGTTTTGCTAATGTATAGTTTATTGTGTTAGCCTCTACCACCTCTCTCAAGTTCCTGGAACGCTGTCATCATCGGTAACAGAAAATCTTGTTTGTGAGTTTTTGAAGATCAAGTAGTTTTCATTAGACAGCTAGGAAGTGTAGAAAAGGTTTTTGTTTTGTTTTGTTTTGTTTTGCGCTCGCTCGCTCTCTCTCTCCCTCTTCTGATTCTCAGCTCCTCAGTAGTGCCTGTGCAGGCCACCGGGCTCGTGGCCACCTCTGCTGTTGGTATATTCTCAGGACCCAAAGTGGGACAGTGTTATGAGCAGAGTAATTAGAGTATGCCAGGGGAGATGAATGGTATTATGTTTCAGAAATAACTCGAATCCAGTTTCAGCACTTTATAGCGGACAAAGATGTCTCCCTGTTGGCCTCTCTTTTAAAGCCGTAGCCAATTGGCTTCACTGATGAAGAATTCACATTCTCATCATCTAAATATTGCTATCCATGTCATAATGTTCGCACTAAATACAATTTTACATTTTTAGCTTAGTATAGAGAACAGGAGCCTAAGTCCTTGAAAAAAAATGTTTGTACATACATATCTGAAGGCAATACAATTTTAAAAAAAGTCAAGAAAAACACATTCTATTTCATCTTAGACACCCCTGTAAAGGGGCTAAACATGCTGTAAACTGAACTATATCTTTAATGATTTCAAAACCTGACAGATAATGGAGGAATTGTTTTGTCCTCCTATGTATTAAGAAAGATTTGCATAGGACAAAATCCTCAGAATTTAAAGTCTCAGGGAAAACAAACTGATGAAAATAAGCCTTTTTTACTTCTAGCTGAAGCCTGTTTAATATCCATTCCAATTTTATGCAGTTAGCTCCACTGCTCAAACAATTTTTCAAAATTCATGTCAATGCATTTATAGACTTGAACACCTGTTTTCTTTGGATTTAGAAAAGTCCAGGCCCTGCTTTGCCCGAAGGGAGTTTACGGGAGTAGAATGTTGGCTATTTAAAAGGCATTTGACAGCTGTATGCAATGAATTCCCTATTAAAATGAAGACTGTAAAGATCATATCTTCAGAAATGCACACGAGTCCAAAAATGGAAATGTAGGTTTGCTTGGCTAGCATGTTAGGGAGATGGAGAGGCATTCAGAGAGAAAGAGAGAAACAGAGAGAATGTTTTTCAGTTCAGTAAGGACGAGAAACCATCTGACCGACTGTTGATGTATGGGCTTGTTTTATCACTAAGCAAGCCAGTTGAACTGCATATTGTAGCTGCCCTTTACCACCTGCCACCTGCTCAGATAGAGGAACAATTTGTTTACTTGTTAATCCCTTAACTATGGAACAGTGGTACAAATGCGTTAACGTCAGTGTACAGCATAATGTGAAATGTAGTTTTAATTAATTCATTTCATTCATCTGGTCTCATTTGGAACCAGAGAAAAGGGTGGCATATGAAAGAGTAGTCAGAATTCACAATTTGAGATGTGTTTTATGAATCTGACACTTGCAGGAGTTGAGAGGCGGCCAATGTGAGAGACAGACAGACATGCCCCTGGCCTTTTAGTGGGCCCACGCACTGCCATCCAACAGGGTCTGGCCACACACAGCTGCAAAGCCTTGATAACATAGTTACTGAATGATCCAATTTCTGTAGTGAGGGAGCAAGGCTTCATACCTCTTTTAGTTATTTTGATATAAATTTCATACAAATACTGTATGTTTAAACTGTTGACCATTACTAAAATAGGTTTCCACATACTATAGATGGAAATTAATTGTATACTTGTGTGAGCCGTTGAGGTTAGACAACTTTTCTAAGTACAACTATATTGTCAAATACTTTTCCCATTGGAGTGTCTGATCCATTGTGAGACCTGCTTTTCCTCGTGTACTAACAAGTGAAGTCATTAGCAGTCCAGTAAAGCTAAAACTCAGCTACATGCCAGGGTTGGCTTAATTCAACACAGATTCCCTCTTTGTAGATGACGTGGTCAGCCACGCTATGCTGCAGTTTCTGGCGCCTGATGGAGGCACTTTGATTCAGGTCCCCTTACAGATGGAGGCTTTCCAGTATATGGCGGTGCTGCGGGAGGCGTTTCAGGCCAGCACAGCTCAGCTTCGCCTCGCCTGGCCTCTGACAGGACATAATCTCCAGCTCGCCTCCGACACCAGGCAGCCTTTGTGGCTTAGTTGGGGGGCCCTGGCCCCGGTGACATGTGGGTTGCTGTGGCTCGCTGATCTGCCTGGCGGTGATGTCACCCTGCACTCGCCTTCCTGCCTGCCTGCTTGCTTGTCAGTCTCTCTCTCTGGCACTGTGGGATGGAGGGGGGGTTCCGGGCGAGGCACGGAAGCCTGTTAAGCCCCCATGCACAGCAGAACCAACACCTCTGCAGTCTGTCACCCCCTTTAGCCAAACACCCACTTCCTCTTTCCCCTGTTACTAGGTTGTCACCTTCTGCATGATGGGAGATGGAATCTGATGTCTGTCTTTAGCCTTGTCTTGTACAGGGTCTGGAAAATTCCAGCCAATAAATGCTACATTGAGACACATAAGTAAACACTAAAAACAGGTTGATTTCAATTAGACTTATTAATCAAGCAAATGTCCTCAAATGACCATAAGAGTATTAATCATTCCCAGCAAAGCCTGCTGTACATATGCAGTAATCACTTCCTCATATTAATTAACATAATACACACTAATCCCGAACACAGTTGTCTTATCTTGTTAACCCTGTACAGCACCAGGTCGAAAATATTGGATGCCAATGCTAGTTTGAGTGTCAACACGTAACGTTCTGTCACGTAGCTATCTCTTTCAGTGCAAATTATACCCGCAGTCCAAATAAACATTGGGTTCTTTTTTCTGCAGCGAAAGAGAGGGACAGACAGCGAGAGAGAAAGACTCAAAGTAAAAACTAGCTTTGAAGACTGAGCAGAATCCCACTGGAATTATGAATGTTCCTGCAGTCTCTCTCACACACCCAGAAGCACTCGTAAACTAGACACAAGTTTCAGCACTTGTTTTTGTAGACTGCCTGGGAAGTCTAGAGATGCGGTCCCGTATGTGTGTCAGACGAGAGAATGATGCGGATAAAACATGACCAGGTTTTAATTTGCCATTTGACCTTGACCTGCTGCCATAACTGTGAGACAGCTGTCTGAAAGGATGTGGCCTCTAAAACACATAACAGGATTGGTGCCTCCTCTTCTCTGTCTGGTATTATTAGGGAGATAAAAGCGTTCTTTATTTGGAGAAAGTGAAGATAAAAAATTAATGATCGCACATATTTTTTTTTATTATTTTCTAAATAAATTTCCTGTTGGCACAGAGCTATAAAAGGGATGTGCTTACGCTTGATCATTTATTAGGAACATTGTTCCCGATCCATTTGCATCTTATTGTTTGGGCTCCCCTGAGTGCATTTGAAATGCACCCCAAATACTGTAAGTGCTTTCCTTGATTGCTGCGTGTTGTTTTTGAAGCAGGGAAGACAAACGAATGTGTGGTGGGTGCCCTAGAGAGGCAGTCAGAGGGAGAGAGGCTGCCTCTTAGGGACCCATGAATCTGATACATGGCCCAATTTCACTGGAGTTGTAGAGGTGTGTGAGTGGGGGAGATATGGGGAGGGGATGGGGGGGGGGGGCATGTGTGGGGGGTGGAGACAAAATTGCTGCAATGCATGTCTACCATGTTGGCTCTGTGTGGTGAAAATGTGTGCGATTGTGGAGCGGATTACCGCCGTATCTCACCACACACTCTCTAAAACACGGTGGGGGGCTGTCGTCATGACTGATCTTCTCTCAGCCCACAGTGGACCCGCTCCAAAACTTACAGAAGCAGGAGAACATAATGCCACTCCATACTCGACATGCTGAGGTTGTTCTTTTTTTTCTTCCTGTTTTTCTTTTTCTCTTACTGTTTCTTCTTTGTTTAGTGTAGGCAGTAATGTATGGCTCTTTTCTCTTTGTTGCTGCAATATTTCTGCCATCGCTGTTTACTGCAAGGGAGAAATATTCCACCGAAAAAGGCTTTTGGGCTTGTGCCATAAATTCAAGGACATCCCTTCCTAGTGGAAAAAAGACAGAGAGGTGTACAGTAACAGTGTCTGTGAAGGAAGACGTCCAAGCTTGTAGTGGTTTCCCAGGCATGTCGGACCCCTGGGAGTGAAGGTCATCCCGCATGCTTTCTTCTCTTCCTGCTGTTTTCCGGCCTCTTGTCTGCTCAGGACGCCAGGGTTGAGTTTTAGGCCTGGCTTGCCATCACCAGTAAAAAAAAAAATCCAGCAAAGTCCTCGGCACTGCCGCATTTGGATTCCAAACTGTCCAGCTGTTTCTTCTCCATGAATCCACAATCAGCATTCTGCTAACTCCAACTGCCTTTGATGTGAGACACGCACTAGGGAGCTGGATGTTTAACCCCCCAACCCCAACCCCAACCCACCCCAACCCCAGACCTTATCTCCAATCAGATGGTTTGAATTAAAGCCTTAAACAAATGGAAAGCATCCTTGAGTTTGACCAAAATTCCAGAAGACCATCTGCTCTCTCTGGGTTTCATTGTTGTGACAAACAGAGAGTAGAGAGGGATGTCTCCCCCCCGCCATCCTCCTGTACTCCTCTCATGGAGAGGGGGATACAACTGTCAAGGACGAGAGCTATGTCGTGTGGTGTGGAGGATGGCATGCAACAGAAGGACCATCCAGTAAGAAACACTCGGAGCAACTTGAAAGGCTCTGTAAGGAATTTCGATTGCTCAGATGAGGTAAACATGGCGGCTTCTGTCAGAGGGCCCTCTTTGTCTCGGACTGCCAGGGAGAATGAGCAAACACTTGTTTCTGAGGCCCCAGAAATGATTATGTCATCGGCCCCCGCCAGAGGGTTATCCTGTGGTCTCGGCCGGGCTTTTATGACAAACTTCTCCATAATCTCTACCAGATGAAGAATTGCATTTGTTCCAGTACGTGTGCTTGTTTCTGTATGTTTTTCAGACAACATGGCCAAGCTTTGAAAGAACGTGAAGATGTTGAGGATAAATATGCTTTTGGTTATATTATTTTTTTACTTTCGAACATCATACATTGTAGCTTACACCTTTCTCAATTCTTATTGGCTTTAGCACAACTATTTCTCTGACAAATGTTCTTTACGAAAAAAAGACATTGTAGTTTATGATACATCATTATGTGATCTTTGTATGATAATAAACATGATAACTAGATCAGTTTATCAAAATGAAGAAAAAAGCAAAGAACGGATTTTTGTGACCGCATTGTTTGTCGCTGAAATCATCTACAGTTGAGGAGTTGCTTCCAGTTCAGTTTGTCACCTGTGGCATGCAATTTATATGGCAGGTGCATTATTAGTCCATAAATCATCACACTAATACGCAGGTGAATATCTCAAGGCATGAAGCACACCTGAGCAGATTTCATCAAAACAAATGCTTAGCATTGTCACGGATTAACTCGAAGAAAACATACTGTTACTTGAAACTAGGGGAATTCGCTTTAGTTTTGGTTTGCGCAAGCAAAATATCAACATTCTCAGAAAACCTTATTCATCAAATAATTTAACAGGCTGTCATGCATAAACACTTGGAACACTGTAGGAGCTATTGTTTACACAAGTTATTTGACTTGATGTACTTTTAGTATATACTGGACTTGCACACAAAAATTAAATGTCAAACTTAAGTAAGTGTGTAAGTTAACGATGGCAAGTTTAGACCTACTGCTCCATTTTACATGTCGTATTTGTTTTAGAGGCACATAAATCTTATTTCCTGGCTGCCTAAGGGGGTGGTCGGCAAATCCAGGGTTCTAACTTACGTTTGTGTGGAAGTTGCCTTTTTTTTGCTGCTGAAAATAGACTCCTTTGTTTAATTACACACGTCACAAGCATGTAACAGTGTCCATTAGTATTTTACAAGAAAGCCACGTACAGGGGGGAAACTTATTAAGTGACTGCAAAAGCTCCACCAGATCAGGGCTAAACTGCAGTTTCGCATTACATCAGTTTCCAAATCGGTTTAAGCGGCTCAAAAACCACTGCACTCTTGATGTCAGGTGAGATAGTTTGGCTTGAGCCACAGAAACCAAAGACTGAGTGGCTGAGTGATTTTATCAGCTATATCTGATACAAGGAAGATCTAGGAATGCAACACATGTATAGCTTTAAGGACGTCTGTGGTTACTGATGTTAGATGAGTCATATCTTTTCTTTTTTGGGACAAGGAGGAGAATTCAAACCCAATAATGCATGCTGCATGTAAGTGAAGGAGGTAAGGTTAGTAACATGCTTATCTGATCAAAACTCATCTTAACTTTAACAGGCCTCTTCTTGACCTCAGATATAGATTAGATGGGCTATAGCATAGACTGTTTTGGGGAAGAGAGAAGCTGTTGTCTGAAATCTATTCTACACAATAGACAGCTTGCCCTTCCAATAGTCAGGAGCCTAAAGGGGATGGAAAGGGAGAGTTGGGCACTCTGCCCAGAGCCATGCTGTCACTGGAAGACTGATTGAGGGGAGACTGCCCCTTCAGCTCTCCATATGCAATGACAGAAATCTTCAAGAATAAGATTCTCGGATGTATCCAGGGAAAGGCAGTGTTAGTGCTGATACTGATATAACACGACAGTCAGCGTTTAACCTGAAGCACAATGTTATTGCAACATGAATTAATCCTTGTCATTGTACTGCCACTACATGAAAATGGATTGCTGGACATATGTACTACATATATCAAGGTCTAATAATTCACAGAGCTGAAAACTAATGAAATGTGACAAGCTGTTTGAGTCATGTTTTTAGTTGTTGTGAATAGTGAATTCTGATTGTGTGAATTCTTAGCGAGTGCATTGAGTTGCATGTGTATTAAGTTGTTTTTGTCCCCCTGGCCTCTTGTCAGGTAACAATGCACTTACCCCTATAATATACTGAGGCGCTAGAGGGGATGAAAGCGCCTCTACTGAGGCCTTGCTAATGGCATGTAATTGTTTGGAAAGAACACTGAATGCACCTTTAACATGCTGCGTCATTGCAGATGCCAAATGAGATTCTATCAGCTGTTTTCAAAGGGACAGAGGGCAGACATCTTACTGATTATCTGACGATCTCCTCCCTCCCCCTAAGATTTACACTCTTTAACTTTTCAACTGCATGTGTAAATCACCTGGAAGTGGCAAGCTCTCTCCACTAAAAAAAGGGTAAACACACAGTTGTGGAGGGAAGCACATCACCTGGCAAACATGTATGGAATTTAAAGTGATCCAGATAAAGGGAAAGAGTAGTGCATGTCAGGCATTTTTCTGACCAAAGTTGGAGACGTTGGAGCTGCAAATGGATTTAGCATGTGCTGCATTAGCCTGTTAACAGGGCCCGACAGGCACCTTGAGACCACAAAGTCTTTTTTTTTTTTACACGTTGTGAAGGAGTAATTTTTTAGGTGGACCTCAGCTGAGCTGGGATTGTTTTTAACAGTGGTCCTAAAGGGTCACCCAGTCGAGTGACTGACTTTTACGTTTCCTTCCTGGCTCTCTCTCATTTTGACAATAAAACCCACGAGAATAGCCATTTATCACGTTTGGTATGGCTATATAACCATTTGGAGAGGAAAAAGCTTTTTGACATTTAAACGACACCATTTAGTCACATTTTTCAGTGCTTTGTCACATGCCTATGGATGGTCCATGACATAAAAGTGTGAATGGATTTGAATAGATTTATTATTACTATAATTAGCCTGTGAATTTTGATCTGTGAAGTTAACTGCACTTATTGTGACTAAGAGGTGTTCTCACCACAAAGCGAGGCCTTGAAACTCAACCTGAGTGAACAGCAGCATATTCACATTCTTCACAGGTGTTTAGGCCAAGAATGGATGTGCACTTATGCCACCATTTAAGGGCTCAGATTCCATCAGAATGAGTGGTTATAGAAGGAAAAAAATTGCAGTGTGACATAGAGTTGATGGACCGAACAGATATTTAAGGTAGAGGACATTATCCCAGGGACTGGTAATCTTCCTGGTCATGGGTAATAAACTGTGGCTGCGTGCAGACATTCCTTGAATGCCCTACAGGAGAGTGACATGATGAGAATGACATGCCCTTGTCCCTTTATTTTGCTCTCAAGTCTGAATCAATTTAATAATAATAATGTTCCACAAAGACCGTTTTGATGCTCAGGAAAAGTAGATAGGGATGAGCAGACTAGGAGGGAGGGAAAAAAAGGGAAATCGGAAAAACAGGGATTTTCAAAGAGGATTTTCCTTAGGCAAGGCAGTGTTAAAGTGCCATCAAACAAGTATCTGACACCCTCGATTTGCCAAACACATTATGCCTGTTTTGTTAACCACAGAGGAAAATCCCACAAAGTTTATCCACTCAGAAGGACAGCGTCAGCATCTTTAAGCAATTAGAGGGGGTAAAAACTTTCAAGCTCGATGAAAGCTTTGCAAAGTGGCAGCTCACAAGACATTTGCCAATAAGTTGCCAGGCAACTCAGAGATACAGGCCAACAGAAAGGCCTGCAAACACTGAGAAATGTCGTTTGCCACACGTTCACCACTCATTGACTGTCAGAGACTCACGATGGATTAAAACTCTTTTCCAAGACCAACAAAAAATTTCATCTAGAGTATACTGCAGATATTTCCTTCTGTTTCTAACCATCAATGCCTTCACAGAGACCTACTTTGTAGTGAAAAAACAAAACAAAACAAAGCAGAAACTTCTCCTGATGACTTGGCAGAGTGTGGAAGAAAGGGAGAAGCTTAGGACTCACTAAGGGGAGAAGACAACATGCACTGCCCCTCGAGGCAACGCCTGTCACTATCCCTGCCCCCTCTCTGCTCGGCAGGTAATTAAAGCCAACCTCTTATGTCATTGCTCATACTGTCAGCGAAACGTACAGCGCAACTAAAACAAGCTGCGGATCACATGGCAGGGCTGAGGGAGAGGGAGAAAGAGGGAACGAGAGAAGGAGAGGGAGAAAGAGGGCTGGAGTTCCAACGTTCTCTTGCGTTGGGAAACAATGGAGGATGAGTGGTGATGTCAGCTATTTGTTTTAAGAGCAGCGGGGGGAGATGCGGCCATCCCACGTAATTGAATTCATGTGCTCTCTGCTGTGCTTTTCATTTACCAACCTCAGCTGTAACGCACACTCGTAGTCCTCCAACCCAACTTTTGAATAGAGACTGGAAGAGATTAGATGGGTTTTAAATACTCAGGATGTGGATTTTTACATGCAACAGCAGCAAGTTGGAAGTGTCCCTGTCTCCCTGTCATTATTTGTCACAGTCCTTTAATAAATCCACATTGTGATACATTAATAAAATGAAGATATATATTTTGTAATTGTGTGCATTTGGGCATAGTTGAGCAGTCTTTTAGTGTGGGCCTGTATACACCCACAGCAGTTCATCAGAAAGCAGAATCTCACATACGGGCCCAGAAAGATATGAGAGAGTGTTTACGAAACAAAAGTAGGCCTCTGTCTCCTAGCCCACAAAGACTGAGGTGATATATCTGACAGTAAGACCTCTTCTGTGGTGTGTGGAGCCCTATCTTTGCTCCCCCTGGCAGAGTTGCTTCTTGGGTCTTAATAGCAGAAATGAGAATCTGAGTCTATGGAGAGCCTGTAAGATATGGGGTCTGTCAGCAAGGGTAGAAGAGATACTCACACACAAGTTATTGCTTCACGTTTTTTGTGATACAAGTGAAATGCAAAAATACAGTGTAAAAATGCCAGCTGTGCCTGCACACAGCCTAGAACAAAATACACCTTTTTGTACTCTCGCTGTGCCACATAGGATAAGACAGCACCAACTGATAGACCTATTAGATGGACTGCTCTTGTAAGTGAATAAGCCTTGGGTTGCAAGTGTCTGTGGTGTCATACTATATGCTCGTCAGCATCTTTTGTCGCCTGAAGTGACGGAACTCTAGTGTCTTTGCTCTAGAACCCACAGGCACAGAATGTGAATAGGTCATCCTGTGTACTCTGCAATTACCACTCAGAGAATGTTGTGTCAGTTCGTGGGCACTTTCATCCCAACTGATTTACAGTCGGTTCACAGTCAGCCTTTAAGAAACTTTATGGGAATTGAACTCATGACCCATTGCTTAGCCAGCCAAAACAGTTAATTTATTTTAAAAGTAAAAAGTTTTATTTTATCTCATTTTTAGAGTAATGTCTGATAAAATTAAAAGTGTAATACATTACTGGAAGTAAAGTCTGATACAATATTCCATTTTTTTCATATAATTGTCTTCTAAAAGGAACTGAAAAAATCAACCGTCCCAAAAAGATTTCATTTGAATTGGCTGTTATGTGTAACCGACTGTGGATGGTCTTTTCAGTTGGGGTCAGAATTGAGTGACATATGGTATTTTTGCCTCTATTGTTGCATATGAGAATCCACAGTCACAGGTAAATGAAGGGTCAGGGATTATCCTGGTATATCCCAGGACTTATGCGCTCAACGTGTGTGCAAATCCGTGCACTGCCTGCTGTGTTTATGAAAATATTCCCGAATCCTTTGCTAAACATTGCATACGCCTCCAAAAGAAGCCCGCGGTGGCCTGATGTTTTCTCAGCCGTACTGGGCTAGCCGTGAGTGAATTAGCCCTCTACTGCCCTTGTGCTGCTCTCCTCCAGCGTCCGTTCAGCTTCTCACTCTACTAGAGAAAGCTGTCCATGTTTTGATTACTGTTAGCGCACATTGGCAGCAGCCTGTGGAGTTCAGCACAACATATGATGGAAAGATTTTCACAGATACAATAGTGAGACAGGCCATTGGCCATTGATATTACAATCAAATAAACAAGATGGACATTGTAGATTAAAGGGCAGTAGATATTTTAAACTGTTATGGTTCTCTGTGCATGACAAAAGCATTGGCTTCTGGAGTAATACCAAAATATTACTGCTATGTTACTTTTCTTATTCAATCATCATATCACTTTCATTCATCAAATGTATTTCCTCTCATAAATGTCTGCACATCAGTATTGGCTTAGCAACTTGTAGTAATATGAAATTAAAGGTGTAAATACATTGTAATAAAGATACTCAAAGTACTCTTTTTTGTCTTTGAACATTAGGTATTCAAAGCGTTGTCATTTAAACCACATGTACTCTACATCAAGACTCAGACATGAAAAGAGCAAAGGCCTCATCCCTTGCCTCCTCTTGAGTTATAAAGATCAGGTTTCACCTCTGCTTGCACTCTGTCCCACCCTGTACGCCCCTCGGCCCTTGCGTCTGCCGGCCGTCTGGCCCGGGCCAGTACGTCTGGGCTGTCAGCGGCGTTATTTAAACTCTGCGGCTGTGGCCGTCGCGCTGCCTCGCCGTCCTCTTAGTTATCTCCCCCTCACTGTCACTCACGGAACAAAGTGCCGTCAGTAGGATTCCACGCCTGCAGGGTTAACAGGCTTGTTGTTCCAGGAGTCAGTCACAGTGTGCTGGCATCCAAATGTCACGGTGCCTTCATCATGGTAATGAGACTGCCACAGATGGTAATTAACTCTCCATTATTTTTAATGCAGAGTGGAGATAATGGAATTAATATGCAGAAATAGGAGGGTTTAGGGAGTGATAAAACTCAATGTTTTTCTCTTTGTGTGTGGATGGAGATACGTGACTTAACAAGCTTGGCCATTGTACTGGTCATTATGTGAGTCTTGTATGAGCTCTAATGATAATCTTATTCAGTTCAACGCCTTTACAGCGCTTTTGAGTTATTTTGAATGCAATTATAAGCCAATCCTAGGACTGTATTAACTTTAGGGTTTCAGTGGGGTTATGGTTTAACTAGATTAAGTAAGCAAGTTTCAGTCACACACACACACACACACACACACACACACACACACACACACACATACATACTAGCAGAAGTGCAGCCAAAAAAACAAACAACAACAAAAAAAAAAGACTTTCATTTCAGCCTGACAAGCCAGCTCCAAAACCACCATTTCTTTTGCCATGACATGTCCTCATGTCAGTTTGTGTTTGTTTTCAACATAGTCAGCATCTGTCCAGGAATTCATTCCACTGCTTGACGGGTCTGGGAATGTTTCCATTAAATTATTTACATTAAACTCTGTTCTTCTGCCGTACTGACAAGAGCTCAGGAGAGAGAATGAGCAACAGACTGAGCTCTGCATTAAAATGCATCCCGCTGCTGATAAACACAACCGCTCTAGACCATCATCTAAAAATCATGTGATTAGTTAGCAAAGGGAACTCATTTAGTGACAGGAAACACATGCCGTGTCACTCAGTGACATTTCAATGCGTGACATTTCGCCCCATGTGAAGGTGATTCAGTCAAAACTATAAGAGGCCTGAGGACCTAAAAGAACTTTAGTGTTTTATTATCACTGTCATGAGAGGGGGACTAAGTTAAACAGGCTTTGCCTCTTTTAGCCAGGTTTGGCTCCAAATAATTGTCCTTGTGAGGCTTCAAAGGATTACCAGCCATGAGTGACCGGCCACTGATACCGCATGTACCGTTGACCCCACCTGACCCTGACCCTGGTTCCCAACCTAAACATTACCTCACTATCACCCGAAATCTACTTTGCATTCAGCTCCACTTCCCCGCGTTCAGGTAAGTGCGACCTCCCCATGACCCGGGGCTATTTTGTTTACAGCCCTCCGCCCAACACACACGGATGGATGTTATGGTGGCGGGGAGGGGGGTGGCCATCCATACCGGTGAAACCCTGAGGTCAAGCCCTGGATGTCATGCTCTAATTTTGACTGTCCGGGACCAATTAGACATGGAGACATGCAGCCAATTATCATGTGAGCTGGGCGTTCTCCACATGCATTGCACGTACATTATAGCTTTTTGTCTAATTAGCTGCTTTAAAGAAGACCTTTTAAAGTCTTGCCTCTTCCCTGTGTTGGAGGAAAGCCATGCAGAAATGTGTGTGTCTTTCTGAGGTAGTGGAGAGGAATTCTCCTCATGAATGCCTTTGAGGAAACTCTGAACAGAGCAGAAGCTCACAAAGGCATATGCTGTAAAGATGGTGTTCAAGTCGGAACTTGACTAGATAAAAAAAACAATAAAGTCTATCTATAATCGTTACAACGTTTGTCCTTTTTGTGTGTGTGTTTATAGCAGTTTAATAGTCTCGGCTTTGTTTCATGTGTATGGACATTTGGAGGGGAAAAAAAGCATTTTTGGAGTTACATTTTGGAACTGAGAAACCGCCATAATGCAGCCGTTTTCTCAGGCATACAGAGACTTTGGAATTTACAGTTGGTTCAGACAGTCTCATAATAAAATCCACGTGGCCACCGACTCCAAGAGGGGAAGTAGCACGAAGCAAAATAGAAGTTTATTTATTTTGCATGAAGGCTGTATGTTTTAGAGGCACTGAAATGACTGTGGAAAAGAAAAGAAATAATGCCATGGCTAAAAAGACTATAGCCACACATGGCTTTGGAAACAGGATGGTTGAAAGAGAATGTGACAAATGAATGAGGCCCGATTTATCTGGCCAGGATCCTTGTCGTGTGTGAAATGAGAGAGGATCATATACGCCTTCCAAAAACCCCTATTATAGTCACTCACGCCTCCGATTCATCTTGGTTTGAGAGAGAAAACGCTGTGAGGACCCACCCATGCCCAAATCCTTGGAGCGACTCTCAAATGGACATGTGCATTGAAATAAATCTTATCTTTGGCTGTGCAGGAACATACAGAAACCATACCTTCTCAGCACAATTCGAAACCCTGTGTATTCATATTTTTATCTCTAATTGCATGTTTTCCATTGGGTCTGACAATCTAATTTAACTTTGTGATGAATGATAGGATAGGTTAACACTATTTAAACAGTGTATGTTTACATCAGTTTCACAGTGTAGTAGGTAAAGACAAAGTGAGATGCTATTCTTGTCTTCCCGTACACTGCAATAAAATGAGAGACCAGACTTGCTGCTGAGCCACAATTCAATCTGCGTGTTTCAATAGGCAGGAATGTGCCTTTGGGAGAGAGCAGAAAATAGCCTATCTGGAGCAGGCTAAGTGCTGAGAGATAAAATCAGATCAGGAGTTGATCTGAGGCCCTTCGTGCGGAGAGCGAGAGCCGGAGAGTGAAAGCCACCCAGCGCTTTAAAGGCCCTCTCACTCACTCAGGCCCACCCTGACCACTTCCTGACGGGTATCTCCCCTGCTCCTCGCTCGGGAATGCGACCCCGCCAGGCTCGACTCGGCTCGGCTCACCGGCCGGCCGGCTGTATAGATGCTCCACGGCTCCCATTCTCAGACCCCCTGCCATCCAGGCTGCCATTCAGCAGGCCCTTATCAAAGGGCCATGGGGATGAGATGGGAGGGGAGGGGAAGGGAGAACCAGAGCTCCAAGCTAATGAGCCCCGGCATAATTGTTGGGGAGGCTTATGGGTCGGCTTTACCAGCGCTCCCGCAGGCATCTGGCATGATCAAAGTTGGTCTTAACCTGGCAATACCTTAATCCTCTCAGCAATAAACAATCTGCGGTGACACTTTGCTCTGGTTTGGGTATGGCTTACAGAGGGCTCTGGAAACCCAGCTAGGCTGCCACACTCACATCCCTGGCTCTTTTCTCTGCCCATGAGGTTAGCCTCCAAAACCATTTCATGCAAATGGCCAGGATCTATCTATTTCACTCTCTCTTTCCTTCTCTCTCTCCCTCTTTCACTCACTCTCTCTCTCTCTCTCACTCTCTCTATCTCTCTCTCTCTATACCAATGGAAACCTGATGCTCTGAATTCCAGCCTTATTGTGTGATTTACTGCAGAACTGAAAGAGAGAGCTATGCGGTGAAATATCGTTTTATCTCGGACACAGGAAATGTTTTCTGGTGTTGCTCAGTGATGACAAACTCTACATATGGGGGGAAGGGCCCTGTTTTTGGCCAATCAAAGTATCAGATGAGAGGCATGGAGCATAATCCTTCAGAAACAGAGTGAAAGGAATGTTCTTCATTATTCTTTGGATGATAATCCAGTTCTATCATTTCCATATAGGCCTACACAGTAAATGCAGTAAATCTTGTGTTACTACAGATTTGCATGTACTGTATGTATGAATGGGGATTACATTTAGAGAATACATTTTTATTTTTGTGTTGAATGCATGAATGTGCATGAATAAATTGACATGTGTGGGATTGGTACGTCCAGACAAGTGTAATTATGACCGCCGCTGCGTAGCAAGCGTAGCGGTCATATAATGATTGTCAAAGTTTTTTTTTTTTCTTTTTTTTTTTTTTTTTTTTTTTTCTCCCGTCATCTACTTCCTGAATTTTTGGTCAACGATTCCCGGGACACCGTAACACCGGGGCACATGAAACTTGGTGGGCATGTAGCCCCTGTAGACTTTTACGGAAAAATTTCGTTTGGTCCCCGGGGGCCACTCCATCTTTGCGCTGCGCCCCCCGAAACCCCAAAAATGTAGTTTTTCCTAAAAAACTACCTGACCCGTGATATTGAGGATGATGAAATTTTTATGGAATGTTGGTCTCAAGAGCCCACATCAACTTAGCTCATAACCAGTCATTTGTGATTTGCCCCCCATGGTAAAAAATTAAAATGCAATATTATACGGCTTTAATTGCCCCTATCTTTAGATCAGATGTTAGGAACTGCACCAAATTTAATGTGTATGATGAACCTGACATCCTGTGGGAATATGTCAAGTTTTGTGGAATTTCATCCATGGGGGGCTATAAAACAAATGAATTTATATGTACATTTAATGACTGTACAATTATTGACCTGTAGATGGTGCTATTAAGCCAAAGCGTTACAGGTTTGGGGTGATAGGCCTGTCAGTTCAGTTCAATAAGCTTTATTGGCATGAATGTAAAAAAAAATACAATATTGCCAAAGCATTAATGTATAATAATGACAATAATAATGAGAATTACAATAGTAAGTAGTGACTAAATAAATAAAATGCAACTTAAACAAACATATGGAATAATAATAATAAAAAAAAGATAAAATTAAGAAAAAGCACTAGTGGATATTTTGATGATGGTCATGTGGACTCTACCCTTAAAATGTGGCAAGACTGTAAGTAGTCTGAGGCTATTTGAGTAAAAGTATCAACTTCCCCAGGAGGAATGGTAGTTTCAGTTTATTTTCTAAGTCAATAAATCCAGGACTGATGTTTTCTATGGCAAGCCGTTCAGGGAAAAAACCTTGAATGAAACTCTGAATATATTGAATGAAGTCCTGAATATATTGAATGAAACTCCGAATATATTGAATGAAAGAAAACCTTGAATATATTGAATGAAGTCCCGCATATATTGAATGAAACTCCGAATATATTGAATGAAGTGCCGAATATATTGAATGAAACTCTGAATATATTGAATGAAGTCCTGAATATATTGAATGAAACTCCGAATATATTGAATGAAACTCTGAATATATTGAATGAAGTCCCGAATATATTGAATGAAACTCCGAATATATTGAATGAAGTCCCGAACTATTGGTATAACTACCAACACATCTCATGATGGCCACATTAGCCTTTAAATATGCATTATTTTCTGCTCCCTAAATGTTGTCTTGTCCACTTTGTCTTAGAGGGCAAACATTGTTCATCTGGAGGCCAGTATTACTCAATTCATTTCTGATATCTTGATATCTTAATCAAACTAGTGCAAAGTTTATTTGCCAGAGAGGCTTTTCGGACAGTGAGGGAAACATGAAATTCCCATTGAGTGTAGTGTGCTGATCCGCTAATTTCCAACTGCTTTTTTAAAATCAAATAAACACCAGATGATGTATTTCCTGTGAATGAATGAACAATGCTTACTCACGCATGCCGTGAAAGAACAGCACTTACACCACCATACTGTACTAGGCCAAGTGCACCTGTTTCCACTTTAACATTACAGAATTCACACACTTAAGCCAATAAACACTCTTATCCTGTTGCATTATGGCCAATCAGTATGCCTTTTTGCAGAGCACAAGAATGTTAATATTTTCTTGCAGTCGCAGAGAGCTTTCATACTGTGCACTAGGAGAGACTGTTGACTGACTCTAAGTGCAGTGTAATCTATGCGTATGGGAGCGGCATCTGAATATATCCACTTAAATTCTCAATGCTTCGCTTTATGCCTGTGCTTACATTTTTGGATGAGTGGAAGTCATTGAATTTCCTCACTCATAACTGTGCCAACACTACCGACTGAGCTCTGAAGAACTCAGTTTAACGAGTGCAGCTATAATGTCACATTGCTGAAATAACTCTGTATTACAAACTGTAAATACTGCAGCATATAGGGCCCCGTTGTATGTTTATATCAGATTAGACATAAACTACTGTTATTTCTCAGACCAAAATGAAATGAATATTTGAAAAGAATCCCGTGGGTGAGTATCCAGCTCCACTGCTCTGTGCCAAGCAGTCATGAGCTCTGGTCTGATTTTACATAAGGAGAAATCTGACCTCTGCTTCCATGAGGCTAGCATGGACACATGAGAGGTTTTCAAGGCTAGGCAGAGGGGTTTGATCTTTGCTGGTCGCGTTTGGAGCGGATTCGTTATTTAAGAGGATCGAGTTTCCCCAAACTCATTCCTCACAGACATTTTCACTTGCTTTGGAGGTCATTTCAGATGGCTTTGACTGATTTATTCGCAGTTTAAAAAAAGAATTTGCAGGAGAAATATTTTGAAGGACATGTTTTGCTTAAAGTCTTTGCTCACGTTTCCAGACTTGAAATTGTATCTGCATATATAATGGCTACTTGTCTCTTTAATATACTCAGGATGTCATGCATGGAAAGTTGTCCTCTAATCACTATTTAAGAGAGACAACGATGGATGAATATATAGTGATGAAAGTAATACAGAATTGCATAAAAGCAGATGCCTATAGGAATACATTTCTACAGGACAATTCATTGAGGACCAGCCTGTCATCACAGCCGATTTTCTTTTTCCTGAGATTCTATGGCACCGATCAATGCACATATATCTAACTGAGTCATCATGATGGTTAACCAATCAGCAACCAGAGGAAATTATGATAGTCTTAAGCGATTGTGTTAAATCAGTAAGAAGTGCCAAAGGATAGCTGTCAGAAGCATTCAAAAAATAAACTCTACAGGGAAGGTAAATTATTTTACCGGCACCTAAAGTTGTTAATTATTTGTTTACGAAGACTAGTGGTGAAGTAAGGAGTAACGTTAGGAATTCCGAATCAGTACAAAAGGGTTAGACTGGACCAATGAGTTGAAAGTTAGTGCAAACAATGCCCTTTACGATGCGGTCAATGGAAACATTTGCCCATCATGAGTTACCAGACTTCACAAAGTAGATTTAGGTTCACAAAAGTACATGCCTCTGGTCCTCAGACTACATAAATACATCCATGATGACATAGAAATCTATGAATGACTATTTGACCTCCCACCTCTCCTCCTTCCACTAATCATTCTCTAGAATAGCAGCGCTTTATGGCACTCTGACATCCAAGTTGTCATGTCAAGTGAATACCCACTGACTGTCTATACTGTTGTCACTCAGTTTTATCACCCAGTGAGAATTGTGTGATGGTTATAGTAGGTCTATATTTGACTTACTATGGCCTCCAATCCAGCTGTCCTCAGATATGTTCCTAGCTGACCTGGGCATACAGAGGATTAGCGCCACTCAAAGCTAACAGGCAATTAAATATTTATATGCCGCTCTGCTCAGGCAAACAAAGCTGGTGTTAGGGTCAACAGGGCTGTTGTGTTACACAGTGATGAGCAGATCTTTGATCAATGGCACCTTGCCTCAGGTCATCATTTATGTTTTACTTCAGGGTCAGGGATCCCAGATTGAAACACATAGAGGTCCTTATGGCATGTAAATGACATATAGCCCTGAGTCAACCCCCCACAGTGTGGATTGGGGTTAAAAAAAAAATAAAAAATCAGATTCAGATTCCCCTTTCAACCAAAAGTGTGAGTGCTAGCGAGGCTAATCCCATTGCCGTTGAGAATTGAGGAGGGGGTCGGGATTAAGAGTTTAACCCGTGGCTCCCGCCAGAGGAGGCTCCACGGCTACTATAGAGGTCCTCCCCCTGGGAAGATGCGGCAGAAGAAGAGAGCAGCCTGGCGCATCTCGGCTAGGGCCCCCCCCCTCGCTCGCTTCACTCCTCCTGCTTTGTGTCCCCCCAGCTCCGTGGACCAGCTGTCACCGTCCCTCTGGATGGCGAAGCCGTGCGGCGCACAAGTCATTCAGGGCCGCGTCTGCTCTGCTCGCTCCACGCGTACAGAGAGCTGGGGCCCTCGCTGTGGGTACTCGACGGGGCACCAGCACGGGATAAAAATAAAGATTATGTCATGGCCATATGCAACTTCACACAGCGGACCATGTGCCTGAAGCCTTGTCACAATCATTAAAAAATGGGGGTGGTGTGGCACGCTTGAATCTTTAATGATTACTTTTAAGCCTTTCCAGATTAACCCAGCATGTTGCAGTGACAAGTGATGTATTCGGCATTAAGAGTCTTGCCTTAGTTTACTCTCGGTTAATTATTAAAATCATTAAAGAGGCAGTGAATTCATCATTGTCTTCCAATGATATAAATAAATAAATCCATTCACATTTTTCAACATCAGTTGCCAAGAAGGAGCTGAGGGAAATAAACAGACAACAGACAACAATTACTGATCGCTTGTTTGTTTAATGCTTATTTGCATTTTGTAATTAACAGTCTGTTGTTCTAGTGCAACTGTGATGCTCTAACAACAACACAGGGATTTGAATTGAGAGGGTTGACATAGAGTTGACAATATTTACCCTGTCTCACCATAAAATAGGTAATTGCAACATAAATGAACATATACAAACGTTAGGCTAACACATTTAGTCGTAAAATCTACAGTGTGTACAGTTAGGATAGGATTGAGGTATAAATCCTTTTGTGAATCCTTATAATGTTATACTGCCCTGTAGCAAAATGCTAATTCAGTCGCTGTCCCCATGTTTTGTATTGTGAGCGAGCATTAAAGGATCTCCTTCAGTCTGTGACAAGCAAACATTCAGCAGGCAGCCACTGAGCTGCAGACTGAAACATTATCTCCTACCTGAGCTGTCAGGTAAACTGCTGTCGGCAAACTAATCCAACACAACAGAGCACTTCAGAGAAAACTAGGCCTTTAAAACGACTTGATCAGACAGCATAATCCCCCTATGAATTACAGCCACAGAATAGGCATTCATTAATCATTTAATTTTTTTTCTCTCTCTCCTCTAACTTTCATTCTTGCTTTGGCGGCTAACCAGGCGTTGTAAAAAAAAAAAAAAAAAAGGCCTGGCTGGATTCCAGCCGTGTCTTTTAGCTGCCCGGGCCAGCGCATACACCTGCGCCGTCATGAAAATGAGTGACAGGGAGAGTGACTATGAGCCAGGGCCCCTGCGCTGCAGTTGGGTGGTCCCCTAGCACCTGCCTGACAAGCGCTAGGGGCCCAAGCAAGCAGCTGCGGCACAACAACAGGGCCCCTGCTCCGGTCTCGAGGAGAGAGTTAACGACACTTTTTCACACCGCCTGCTTGCTTTGCTTGCACACATGAGAGCGCTTAGAACGAGGTCTAGGTGCTGTGTGCTGCTGCTGCTGCTGCTGCTGACATCATCCCAAAGCCCTCACTACTTGGTGGACCCAGAGATGAAAACAAACGGCAGATAAGGCTTGTGTGACAGCATCAGGGTTACAGTGGTCTGCGGGCTTGATCAATGAACCAGTGAAGCAATTGTTTTCTTTTATCGCAACAGTGTCACAGGATGATCGGAATGCTTTCATAGCGCAGATGTTCCGAGAGATTACTGCAATTGTGGCACAGCTGCAGCTCATTTGCCGTGGTGCGGCGGGCAAGCAAACTCAGGTGTGCTTCATTTGCAAACTGTATTTAAACAAGGTCATTTACAACATACATTACAGTCGTTTTGTCTGGAGCCTTTTATGGGTATGTGAAGTTCAGTTGAGACCTTAAGGACCTCAAAAGGTACATCATTAATTCTTTTCTCAGACAAATATTTTCAAATTCAGTGAATGACAGTTTCTAGCCGTCTGTTTAGTGTTAGTCGGGAAACAAAGTGGGTCATGGCTGTAGACCATCCACAGGGACACAGAAGGGGGGAGAGTAATTTGATTGGCTCTCAAGCTAAAAAATCAACAAGCAATTTAAGAAATTAAAACTAAATTGGTGTGCATCTTCAATCCTGATGAGGGTCACTTTTCAGTCAAAGGACAATTCTGGAATTATTCTTAGAAGGTCAGCCAGGTCATTCTTTTCAGATTGGTGGATTCAATGTATTTAAGATTACATTTCACTAATTGTAAAGTAGGTAGCACGTGTTTCTGTTTAGGCAGTCATTACGCTCCTTTGACCTGGTCTTTGAGAGGAGAGAGACACTGGGAGAAGGGCAGTGGGTTATGTTGTGTGGGGGTTAAGGAGGCGGGTGGTGGTTGGCGGGGTGTGTTGTTGGGGGGTTGAGGAACACCTGTTGTCCCGGTCAGAGCTCCGCAGACCCTGTCTTCATGGTAGACACCGATGTTGACTTGGAAGTGAGATCTGCTGTCAACGGCTCCAGTGAGTGTACGGATTCCTCCCTTTCATCCTTGGGTGACGGCACAGGGAAAGAAACGTTCAGCATTCCGCTTGACACCAGTCCTCTGACGCATTCCCCCTAGCTCACGGTCTTGAGTGAGGGGAGACAACACCCTTGTAAGAATCGCTATAAGCACATTCTCCTGCATTCTGTTGCATGGGCATCTCTCTACAACCTATGGAGACTTCTTGAACTGCAATTTAGCCGAAGAATCAACAGACATAATTGTTTTCATGTCTCTGCCAGTATAGCAAGAAAGACCAATGATTTGTACAGTTAAATTCTCTCACCACTTTGCCAAAGAAGTCCTAGTTGCCCTAATAGTGGCGTGATTGAAATAGGGAGATAGTTGTTGTAGTTGTCCCCGCACCCACATGGCCAAAACAGCATGAGTGCTTTCCATTTGTCTCTGTGGATCAAATATCCAGGGTCTGCTTAGAGAATCACCCAACCTCCATATAAGGCCAAAACTGCGAGAGCCCAGGCCTGGCAGAGCCCATCAGAGTCACTCTTTGTATTTACATATAGACTGTGTGTGTGTGTGTGTGTGTGTGTGTGTGTGTGTGTGTGTGTGTGTGTGTGTGTGTGTGTGTGTGTGTGTGTGTGTGTGTGTGTGTGTGTGTGTGTAAGCATGTGTGTGTGTGTGTGTGTGGACACAAGCATGGAAAATTCTCCCTATCTGACCTACTAGATATGCCCGAGGAGCAGACATGTTCCTTTTAAACCATAACCATCTCTTTGTAATTAAAACTTATCGTCTCATCTGGACCAAAACAAATCCTATCTCAAAAGAGGCGAGCAGAACTATGTCCATTTTTTTCACCCAGATTATGTGTGCACTGTGAGAAATGATTTTCAACAAGGAGCTTTTTAAGTCTCTTGGCAGTGGCTACATGGCCAAGAAATGCATGTGTACTTACAGACTGATTCATTCATCCACACAGAAATAGTGTTCACGTTCCCTTGTATAAACACACAACATTGATGGACTACACTAATAACGAAGCCTTAAATTTACAACACATATGGTTCTACAGTGAAACATGGGACTAAAACTGTGGCCAACATATTCTCTTTCCTCACAAGATGAAGCGAATTTGCTCTGTTACAAGATTGTTAACTCGTGTTTTCAGGTAAATCTTTCTCAAAAATGACATTTTTTTAGTATTGCCATGTGACCTCCTGTATAAATATTTACTCAGAGCCTGGCTGGTGTGAACAGTAAGCTTATTCAGACTCATGGCATCAGTCTGCATGCATCTCTTGCAGGAGCCCCTACCATATATACTGCCTAGGCTATATGAACTTCAGTTTGCATATTCCCTATATATGAAGTCCCTGTATATGAACTTCAGTTTGCACATACAGAACAATTTTATTAGCAATATTTATGGGTCTTTGGGAAATATTGATGTTGCAATGAACAGGATGTCTGTTTTTGGGACCTTTCCTTGATGAAGATATACTGTAGTATTGATATAAAGTATCTCAAACTGCTATAAAAAAAGGGACATTCAAGAATTTCTAATGGGGGAAACTACAGTCTAGAGTAATAGTTCATTCAAAGAGATAAAAACAGATATTATGTGATAGACTACAAACTGCCTTTAAGTGAGGGTCCGCGGTTGCCCATGAATGAGTCATTGAGGTAGTCTTAATGTCTATAATGCAGGTTTGAGGTCAAGGGGATATCTAAAGCCAAGGCAATTGTCACTGTTTCCAGTGGCTTAGCAAGTCATTTGCGAAGCCCCTTAAGTTTTAATTATCGCAGGCCATTGTCCAGCCTGAGTTGGTTAAAATGATGCATGGCATCATCAAGCCCAAGAAACAGACATCCATCAAGCTAACAACCAGCCCATTAGGCTCTTGACAAAACACTTAAGAACTGTTTGACTGGATTGGTTGACAGCAAAGGAAAGGGACTGACAAAGAGGGCAGTATAAATAGTGGACAAGCCCTTGTGGAGCTTTCATTTTTGTGGGTTAAGGCTCGGTTTCAGAACACTCATTTATTCCACATAAACCCCTGAATGAGGTGTTTAGATTGTTATTTTTTTTTTTCTTTCTTGATGACCACATTGAATTGTCATTAAGATTCGTGTCCATGCAACGAGGTATCATCTAAGTAGAAAATAAAAAAGGGAGGTGTGTGTGTGTGTGTGCTGGTTGGGGGGGGGGGGGGGTATTTTGAAGGACACAGCTGGAACATTGCCATTATGATAAGAGAGAGTCACAAGGGGAGGGATCCCCTCAGAAATGGAATATTAAATCCATCCAAAACCCCAGGTGCTTCTTTGTCCTGGCACAACCTAGAACGTATACCCACATAAAAACCACAACTTTATGAGCATCCCCTGAATTCAGTCTCCTGCAGTTCCCCTTCTGTTGATCCACCAGCATGACTCATGTGCTCCAGGGGTGTGTGTGTGTGTGTGTGTGTGTGTGTGTGTGTGTGTGTGTGTGTGTGTGTGTGTGTGTGTTGCACATACTGACAATCTCACACAGACAGACACGGTGCGGTTTACAACACCTCATGTCCTGTGTTGAGGGTGGCCCTGATGAAACAGTCTGAGGGGAGAACTATTGGCTCCACACAGGAGAAAAGTTATTGCTCAAAAATTTCACCACATTCTACAACCCCTCTCCTGTGTATGCTGTTGCACAGATTTTGGTTCAGTGGGAATGTGCAATCATGCTATATGCATGTCCAATAGGCTTGCAATCTCAGTTAATAGCTCTTTGTGCAGTAATGAAACAAAATAAACAAAAAACATTCCTGCAACAATCTGTTGGTCAAAGAGAGCAATAAATCGACCACTTTAAAGTCAGTCGTTGCACAAGCGTTCGTTCCGGTGTAATTCTGACCTCCAAGGGTTCAAATGTTTAGCATGTGCCGAGCGAGACCCAGCCGGAGGGCCGATGGTCCCAAGCAGTCATGCTGAGGTCACAGACAGTAGCACCCCTCAGAGAGAGCGGAGCCAGGCCCTGGACAATCGCATCAGTGTGCACGCGGCAGGCAGACAGACGCTAACACACAGCGCCATGTGAGCAAGCCCCTGCATCACCCACAGGGTCACTGCGGCCACAGACGCCAGGGCGGAAAACAAAAGCTCTGCTCACCTTGACTGTTTCACCTCATGGAAAAGGCTCGCGTCCAACTCTTCTGTCCTTAAGCGCACATTATTTCTGGAAGTGGACAGAGCAGTACAGCACACTGCCAGGTTGAAAAAAAAGAAGAAAAAAAAAGATTAAAAATTGGAGACAAGAAAACTCCCCGAAGCTGCACCATGTAACATTTAGCTAGGAGATAAGTCATAAGGGCAAATTGAAACTGAACTGCTTTATAAATGTATGGAATTACGATGTCTCCTTAGTAAATTACAAATTATACCTCTGTTACTTAACCACGTCGCTATAACAATTAGCAAAATGAATGTTAATTTCATTACATTAGAGTACAAACCAATCAGAGGAGCCATGAGGGTTTGAGCTAAGGAGTCAGAGGTGTTTCATTTCTCACCAGTGGAGACTGATGCTGTTTTGCTACATTTGACCACTTTTACAGGTCCCTGGCTGCCAGCTCTGGGGCCAGGAGGAAAGCTCGCTTCTTTGTGTGTGTGTGTGTGTGTGTGTGTGTGTGTGTGTGTGTGTGTGTGTGTGTGTGTGTGTGTGTGTGCAGTAAATGAATGCAGGAGTGCCCTGGGGGCGTCTGGGCAATTACATGCGAGTCATGAAGGACAAATGGAATGTTTACTCTACCCTGGGGTCACCAATGTTATGGACATGCTCTCCAAAAGCTCAACAAGATTTGCATTGGGCCCACTTTTTTTGTTGTTGCTCTTTAAATGGTCATTAACCTTTCGCCATAATTTCACCAAAGCACATATAAATAACACAACATACAGGCAAAGCAGCCAGAACAAATACACGGCGAAAATCAAGTTATGCTAAAGGTTCCTAGACTATAATCGAATAAAATAAATAAAAAGAAAAAGCAAAAATAAATGTTATTGGTAAATTTCCACCTAATTTACCGGGTGCATTAATCTTCTGTCCCGTTTCCCAGAATCCCTTGTGTCTCCCTTTCAGACAGCGGTCCTGCATGGCCACAAGGCTGGTGACCCCTGACCTCTCTGAGTCACTGGGTTCACTCTCTGTTGAACTCTGTGGCACAGAGGGCAGCTAACACTGGCTGGCTGAGAACTAAATAGACCTTGCCAGAGAAGTGAGACATAGACCAGTAGACAGTCAAGCAGGGTTAAGTACTCTTGGTTTGGTAAGGCTACAGAACTGTTAGGTCCTTTACTGCAAAGCAGTCTAGTTGATGATTCAGGATTAGCAGTGTTCCACTTCATTTATAGCATACGCCATTATGGCTGACAAAGAGAAACTATTGGAAGATAATATCTGATTAATCGCTTAAATTTGGCAATGTAGTCATTTTTTTATGGATTACTGTGCAATAATAACAAGAATCAAAACACTGTGTTGCTGTGGAAGAATTAGAAGTTGTCAAGGAGTGTTAAAATGATCATGTAGTCATGAGTTGATGTTTTTGGCACTAAATGTTGTAAAAAATCCAACCCAAAGTCTGTGTGGTCATAGGCTCTTCCCAAATGGCCCCACATCTGCATCATTTCAAGGTTAGAAAACCTTGTGTCAGGAGGTTCTTTGAAAGCTTTTATCTACCTTGGTTGTTTTTCTCAGTGCTTTTTTTTTTTATTTCATTGACGCAACTGAAACGATCTCTGTCTAGTTGCATCTATGATGGTTACACATCGCTCATCAGGGCCCAACCCGGTCTCACGGTTGCAGGGCCATACAGTATCTCCTCTGGGATGAATTTGACTCACTGTTAGGCTGAATGCATTCAGTGTCTTCCCAAATGCGTGTTGTGATGTCACATCCTTTCTCTCCCAAGACTGAGTAAGCCCTCTGTACATAACCATCACACGAAATGAGAAAAATATGGGCACACAGCAGCCATGATAAGGAGATGGGATCAGTTTCCGCCCTTGAGGAAGTGTGATGGCATTATGGCAACCAGCACAGGTTGCTGTTTTTTTTTTTTTTTTTTTCAAAGGCGCTCTTGTTGGACGCCTTGAGAAAATCCTTGACTTTACTAGAGAGGGAGGGAGAGAGAGAGAGAGATGGCCAGTGGGATAGCAGTGTTTCCCTCCACAACAAAGCCCCACGCTGCCTCAGTTTCCAGGCCAGCTAGCAGGGAGCACCAAGGCAGACATCCGCTGGAAACAGAGCTGTGAATGATATCAAGATTCTGCTCTGGGAATATATTTCCAACATTTCCATATTCCCCTTTTTGGAAATTTTCTTGGGGAGGACTTGGCATGCAAGTGTGTGCCCTGTGTGTGCACAAGAGAGTGAAATACCAGATGAAAAAGCTCCACCACTGATGTTCACTTATTGCCATTACTTCTCCAAAACAGTCTCCCCTAAAGCAACAACTTCCTGCTACAGAGAGCCCAAAGGGTTTTTCATGTACCTCCAATTGTGCATATAAAATAAACAAAGAGACTACAGAGACCATGTGTCCTTCTGTCTGTGTATGTGTCTGTCTGTCCATCTGTCTGTGATTGTAAGTCCATATGTGTGTGTGTGTGTGTGTGTGTGTGTGTGTGTGTGTGTGTGTGTGTGTGGATATGTGGTACCCTGCTGACAAATAAGTCATTATAGCATATCTTTGTGGCGAGGCATTTTTACCCTGTGCAACTCTTTCCATAGGGGTGAGGCTTTGTGTAGGGCAGCAGTCAATGCGCACAGTCATGGAGAAAAGATCAGGATCAGACTATCTGATGTCTGCCCCCTTCTCCCCCACACTCAGAGAGGATGTCAAGTGTCATCAGTGCATGCAGGTATCAGGCAAAGCCATTTTGGGAGTTGGAGGTAGTGGTGGGGAAGACAGATGATTCATCGCTTGGTCCTTGTGGGAACCGAGATGTTTATTTGATGGATTGGCGCTTAAGAGCACCAGCATGAACCCTCTGACTCCAATATGGTCATCAACGTTGAGAAATTCAAACAATGTTGACTAGATGAGCCTTGAGCTGGAAATTGGGTCGATTTGGGATGCAAGCATAGCATTACCTCTTCAGACAGCAGACAGCCTCGGGCGCGGAGGTGTTTGGTGAAGTGCTCCTCTGCCGGTTTGCCGAGGACAGTCATGTAAGAGTTTGGGCAGTGGAGGAGATGGCTGTGGGGGGGTTTGTGTTAGTGCCAGTGTTGATTCATGACTTACCAGCCAACCATATACAGAGCTGCAGGCAAAATCCCATCACCGTGAATCTGCATGCCAAGTATTTTCAGACACAGTGCAGGGATTTTTTTTTTTTTTCTCCTTTTTTTTTTTAAGGCGAGGTACGTCTGGATGTTTCGAAGAAGGGCATAGGAGATGAGGACAATCCCAGATAATTGTTTTTGCAGACATTATGGATTGTATAACCCTTCATATTAACTAATACTTCTGTGGAGTTGATTACTCAGCACTCCCTCAGAACTGATTAATTCATTCAGTGCCTTCTTCCACTGAGCGCACTGTCTCACTCCAATGAGATGTTAATTTGGAGAAAATTACAGCGTTGAAAGCCTTAACAGCCTCAATTCGGTAGAAGCAAACCCAAGCACAGCCTTGCAGACTAAACATGAATTAAAGATACACAGAGGATTTCATTTTAAAACACTGTTTATACAGTCCATTGGCTTCCTTTCAGCCCCCTGATGTAGTCTAATCCAAATAGATGAACGCGCCTAATGTCGAATTGCATTCGGCTGCTCGGAGGATCCAGACAGACTCCCTTATCATCCCATGAAGCACCCGGAGAGCAGACTGTCAGTATTAGTCACAATCAGATGTGCCCTTTGAAATGCGAGAACGCCTCACGCCTTGGTCCCAACAGATGTAGTAGATATCTCAGCTCGATACATAATCCCATTCTCTGACATAAACCCCTGGCAGCGAAATAGTCAGAGATTAGGTGCATCTGACGAGAGAATTAGAGCGAAGTAAATGTTACATGATACATAGCGGAGGGAGAATCCAAAGTAAGCTCCCAGTAAAATAAACCAGGCAAAATAGTTTACAAAGATGTATATTTGTGTTATTAACTTTATTTTCCCTTTAAATTACATCTTGCAGTGCTTCTGAAACGTCTTTGGCGAAGACCACATTGGTAGACTGTTCTAGGCTAGAGCCTCTATGCACTTATCTAACCGTGCTAGTCTAAGACAATTTATTGTGACATGAGGGGCTAAGGACAAGTTTAATTAATGCATGCCTCTCTCTCTGTGTGTGTGTGTGTGTGTGTGTGTGTGTGTGTGTGTTTCTCCTGGTCTATATTAGTCACAAGAGGTCCTAACTTGAAATGGGCATATTCTTGGCCCCATACATGCATAAAATTTAAAGTTCATTGAATGAAAGGTCTTGATCCAGGTGTGGGTGTATGTATGAGTGAGCCTTTTTTTTTCAGCCGTGCCACAGCTAGTGAAAACACACTTTTTCTGCCCATGCACTGAGAGTGGGGGAATGAAAACAAAATTGAATGAATGGTGGGCCTCAGTGCAGGCGGCCCGGCGTGTGCTGACGAGAGCCAGTCTAGCCTAGGCTAATCCAGCCACCCAAAAGGGCACACACACGCACACATGCACACGCACACACACACACACACACACACACACTAACTAAACTATCCAACAACGGCATTGGACCACACTATTGTACCCCAACAGGCTGTGGGGATGCTGAACGTCCTTATAAGGTATCATTTACGTCTGTACCCTCCCTATCAGGGCCATGTTATATAGACTCTCCAGAGCTGGAAGTCAGAGGGATTTTATACACTCTCCAGAGGCAATATGTCAGGACCATACCAAAGCCAGTAATTTCAGACACTTTCAATTAAAATGTTGTGGCTGTTACTTACTACTCCTTAGTTATTTTTAAGAAATCAGTGGAGTGGTAAATAGTAATTAGTTGAACAACTGAATGAAAGAGTGTATATTTCATTCACCCAGTCTTTTTTGGAAATCCAGATGCTATTTTTGCATCACTGTGATTTGGGTTTTTTGTTTTGTTTTGTTTTGTTTTGTTTATTTTTTTTGCAGTCAATCTCATAGGGGCAACTGTGTGAGGAGACCACAGCGCAAACACAGTGGTCGAACAAAATCATTCAGGCTACCGTGTGAATTTGAGCTGTGATGCGTCTTCTTGTCACTGACCTGTGCTGTTTTTTTGTTTTTTTTAACATGATCATATGCTCCCGAAGCAAGCTCTCTTCTCCGAGGGCATTACCAGCAGTAGCCTACACACTGAGACCCTCCTCTCTGCTCATAACCTGTAAACCACAGCCTTTCTACATCAGCAAATACTTGGAAGGTGGCCTGCCTGCTTTGATAAACACATGTCAAAGCTCAGAGTCCTCGCATTCTCCCAACATGTACTTTGTATTACCTATATACGCAGACAGGAAAACGGCCAATGAATTGTACAGGTTGAGTTAAGGAATCTTGCCTTAATGAAATCAAAATTGAAAAATGTCATTTTTTATTTCCTACTCTGCATTTTCTAAAATGTGGGCATGCAACGTTTAGGAGCACTTTCCCCAGCCTTATTTGTTTTTATTGCAACAGAAATTTCAATAAAAAACACTAAATGACTTACGCCTTCTCTCAACCGCCCCAAACAAACACACACACATATACACACACACACACACATACACACACACACACACACACACACACACACACACACACACACACACACACACACACACACACAATCCAAGTTAGTTCACATGAGGAGCTATTCACATTTTGTGGCATAATGTAAATGTAAGCTGACACGCCTCATTGCAGTTGCTATGCAGTTCGTAAAATCCCTCCTGACTCTGAGGATAAAGGCTCCTCGTTGAGTTCTGTTGTGACCTAAATAGCAAACCACACCTACAAGAATGGAAACAGGAGCTTTGCAAAGTGCATGTAGAAAGAGCATCAGCTAAGTGGAACCATATGAGATGTTACCCGGCCATGTTCTCCACAACATCGCCAATGGAGACAGAGGGAGAAAATGTGCATATTGTGTGTGTGTGTGTGTGTGTGTGTGTGTGTGTGTGTGTGAGAGAGAGAGAGAGAGAGAGAGAGACAGAGAGAGTGATAGAGAGAGAGAGAGATAGAGGCAGAGAGTCTGTGTGTGTGTGAAGGACACCAAGCTATTCTCAACTTGAAGTGTACTGTTTGACAAACTCCAACTGCAAGTTTACGTTATGCATTTCACACATTTGAAAGAAGGTGCGCCGTGTCTTCTGTTGTGGTCGTTTAGTGATATTCAAGTGATATTCTCAGACCACAACGTGTGGAGAGATTAGATCCTTGGTGCATTTGGTCGGCAGTTGCACTGTTTACATACTTGTGGGGGATGCTGACAGATTGCTGTCAAAAGATATGGAAATCTGAAGCCACCATGTACACTTGACTATTGCGTGCCCTGAGGGCATTGCTTCTACATGCTTCCATGCAAAGCCAAAATGCTTGACGCCATGTCAAAGGTATTCCAGCATTGTTCCATGGAGCTGCTAAAAGGAGATGAGTTCCCAGAACTGTCAGCTTGTCATATTATCAAATGTCCCAAGGGTGTAACTGTCTGTATCATTTATATCATCTATATTATCATTTTATAACCACATATCACATTATAAACTGTTATAAAGGATTTATAAGCCATTTTCACCTTCTGAACGGTATCACTCAGCATTTTTCATACAACAGTCCACTGTTCGGAAAAATCTGTATATGCTATAACTCCAAAATGAAACAGTGAATTCAGACCTCATGCTCTTGTGTGCTATATAGAGTAATAACTCTCAGTGATACCTGATCCAGAGAGAGAAATACACTGCTCCAGTGAGCTGTTGAGCTCTCTCCCTCTCTCTTTTTCAGTCTGTTTTGCATTTAAAGTATTTTTAGGAGGGTTCTTTTCTTTTGAGCTTAGAGCTCATGCATCAGTGCCCCTTTGGCAACTCTCTTTCCAACGCAGGTTGCTCTGACAGGGCAGGGGACTATGAGCAGAGGACTAACCATCATTATTCATTGGTGACATTCAATTTGTCAAAGTCACACTCCCAGTCATGTTGTAATTTCCGGATCCACCTCCATCCAGATGCTGATACCATTGAGGGAGTGGGGTGCTGTTGTTTTGAGGGCATGGTGGGGGGTGTAAGGGAAAGGGAAGAGAGGGCGTTACGCCCTCCCCCTTCTTTACCACTTACCCGGAACACAGATAAGCCATTTGCTCATCAGTGTTTTGAATTAGTGCTCCCATGTTTACGTTTGCCATCCACCGTGTTTGTTTTCCATCCTGCATCCAGTGAAATGAGAGGCAGCACATGCTATCTACTCTGGTCTAATCATCTCTTTTCCCTCAGCTTCTTTGTCAAATGAGCCTCCTTGTTTAATTGAGCTATGGGCCTTTCTGACGTCCAGTGAGGCCTGGCTTGGCTTGGCTTCTCTCCCCCTGCCTGCTGCTGTGACTGTGACCCAGTGACTGGGGCTCCTGGTGGAAGCAGAGCATGGAAGAGATGGGGGGCCTGCAGATGTCCACAGCAGACATTACTGTAGCATGACAGACCATGTATGGGCTTCATGGAGGCCTGGAAACAGAGGAGGAAGGTGAGGAGGAGGAGGAGGAGGAGGAGGAAGAGGTGTTAAGGGACCCAAAACCACACCTGCTGGTGGGCTTTAGGTCAAGAGGGAATTAAATGTCATGAGAAACGTGCACACTTGTTTGACAGAGCGATGACACTGTTAAATCTTCTAAAGAGAAACTAGAACTCATCTGTGAAGAAGAAGAACAAAGTTAACCGTGTGAGCGGAGATCTTTATGGGTAACAGAAGGCTTTTTGTGCTTCCATTTTTTCCAGCTTGCTAACTTTCACAATCCCACCATGAAAACAAGCTTCTTTTCTTTTCTTTGAAAAGTCGTTGCTATGCTTTAATGGCAACAAAAGTACAAGACAATATTTTAAAGTAAATGTAGCATTGAGCAAGCATACTTGAATTCTCCACAGAAACTGCATTGGCCGCTGAACAATTCTGATCTGAGCCTTTGAGAGGATATTGCAACTATAAATCAGCATTTGAAACAGAGGCCATTCAACAGTCACAAACTCCAAATGTGCGATAACCTTTTCCAATGGTGTCTAGTTTGGTCTGTAGCTGTACTTACTGCACATGCCCAGTGTCAAAGTCAGTAAACAAAGGAGTAAATCTTCACTCCCATGTCCCTCACCACACTCATTAAAACACCCACAAAAACACACACACACAAACACAGACATACACACACACAAACACAGACATACACACTCACTCACACACACACACACACACACACACACACACACACACACACACACACGTCTCTCACCCATCTATTCACAGTAAGAAGATGTTCTCATGGCCCTTTTCTTCGCACAGACTTGCTCATCTTCCTCTGCCCCTCCCTCCTGGGTTCCTGGCACTCTGGTGACCCGGCTCAGACCTTGAGTCAGAGCAGATGGACGCAAGGCAGTTTGGATGTGCAGACTCAGAGAGAGAGAGAGAGAGAGAGAGAGAGAGAGAGAGAAGAAGAAGAAGAAGAAGAAGAAGAAGTGACTCATCCAGCACTGCAAGATTCACACTGCCGCAAAAACACATCAGACGCCCGAAGGCGTGGAGGGAGTGGAGAAAATCAGGCCAGAAACCTTGGCTGACATACGGATCAGCATGAAAGCAACTTGATTCTTCCACCAGAACCAGATCCGCTGACAGACAGACGCCCAGGCAGAGTGGAGCTGCCTTGTGCTGCAGTGTTTTTGTTTCAAGAAAACTCACACAAAAATTGTGAGCCAGACCTACCACTGCACAATGACAAATCATTTCCGAGATGCCTGTGATGTGTGTGTGCTGCTGTGGTTGTGCGTTCCAATGAGACCAGCGCAGAGAGAGGAGGAGGATTCTTAACATCCATTGTTTTTGCATGTATTGGCTTAGCTTAAAAAATGCAAGCACAGCCATCTTTCTCAAATGCATCAAACAAGACACATAACTTAAATGTGGCAATACTGACCACAAACTCCACCTAAAATTCAAACAATATTTCAGGCTTGTTAGGAGGAGACATTGGCCTGCAGGGCGTATTTCCCGTATGCTTCAAGAGAGAGTGGGCCTCGGATTTGCTCATAGGATTGCAGCTCGGGCTGATTATAATACAAGATTGGGTGGACTAGTTCCGCCATTCTCAGCTTGACTTTGGCTGTTATGGGATCCCATGCTGAGTAAACAGCCTCCAAATATAGCCCAGAACAATGGCTCTGGTCTTAGTTTTAAAAAGTATTTCCCAAAAATGTCATGAAAATGCATACATACATTTTCAGCCTAACATAATTAGTTTTTTTTCCGTGAGCTTTCATCGTGTAGTTGTAAGAACGCTCACAGTGGAACACTCGCATCCCATGAAAAGACTTCTGTGCTGAATGTGTGGTGGATTTTGTTACAGGACCCCTCTTTTTGTCAGGCTCAGCTTTAAAAATGCAATGTCTATTATATTGCTGACAGGCTGTATCCCTGATGATGGACATCCCCCTGAAAAGGACTTTGATAGCTGACGGAAGAGGGAGCAGAGTAGGGGGGTGGATAGGCTAGTCATATAGTGCCGAGCCTCTCAAGCGTGCCTCACCCAAAGGGGCTCGAGACATCTTTACCCCTAACGTGGCTTTGGGTTCTCTAAATGAAGCGCTCCCATCTATCACTGCAGTTTCAGGTTCAGTCCGCACGAGGACGGATGGGGGAGCTAAGACGGGGAGGGCGGGCTGCTATTTTGGCATGATGAATGTGTGTCTTTAGAGCCGGGAGACATCCATTGACGGGGAATGTATACACAAGCGTCATGCTACACCACCTGGGTGACAACACCTTTTGTGCTCACCATAACTGATTTTAAATTGCTCTTCGTCTTGAAACTCGCCGTGTCTATCGGGTTCATTGACTGGGTCTGTGTGTCACGTTTCGGATGGAGGAACCCCCCCACACACACACACACACACACACACACGCACACAGACAGACACACACACTGAGCTGCACATTATAACTCCACATATATCAGGGTGCAGGTGTGCTGTGTCTTTGTGTAATGAATGACATTGTCCTCCTAATGCTCACTCATAAGGATTCACACAAAGGAGGTGCTATCCTCTAGGGTTAAATGACTTACCCTATCAGGACCACACATTAGGCGTATGGGAAGAATCATCTAGCATACAGAATAGAGTCATATAATCTTGAGGATTATCTGAATATATATATATTCAGGTCATCTGGGAAGTTTATTTCTATGCTGAGTCATGCCTGGAGTAATTTCTTTTGTCAGAAAACTCTGACGTCAACAAGACATTTAATGCGCAGACAATACGATTTCCTGATATTGTTGTTTTGCTTTGCCATGGTACTGCTATTGGAGACCAGCAGCAACACAGTAGCAATAAAATGATCCATCTCCTCGTAATTTTCCTGAGTCACACCTGTCTGTTCTGTTTTCCCAGACGCGGCAGACCTGGCGAGAGTCATGCCACGTTGTGTCAGCGTCTCTGAGCCATCGAGAAATAGGATAATGACTTTAGGCTCCAGGCGTCACAGGACACTGACACAGCCTGGAAGAGGGCCACATCCATCTTACTGCACACACACACACACACACAAACACACAGAGAGACACACACTTGGAACAATGAGGCAAGTCAGCTGGACCCGTAGCACACATCCACACACACACACACACACACACACACATATTAGCATCTTAATTCAACACAAGGCTGTGTCATTTGAGGGGCATCAGTCAGCTTATGCTGGAGAAAAATGTGAAGAGCAGGCAGAATTACGAGGGGAAAAAAGAAAAGCTATGTCATCCTGACACCAAGTATTAAAATGAGTGATGTGGAGGTGCTCTGGTAATTACCGGGGGCGGTACTTGGTAAATAGTGAGCGAGATGGCCCAGAGCGAGAGGCGATGCACTTGAGTGTTACCAGCAGATGATTTACTGTGAATCTGTAATGGTGCACTTAAGAGAAGGCCTTCTATTTTTGCACACATCCATTTCATTTTATTTGAAGGAGGAGCTTGATGTCAAATTAGATGGGTGCCAGCTCATATATTTTGCCATCAAAAAAATGAGATCATCCCAAACAATTCTGTAAACTTCACAGAAAAAAGGGACCATTACATGTGGACTCAACTCAACTCAAAAGTTACGAACTGTGTGTTCGTAACTTTGAACAAATCTTAAGTATTTTCAGCTAATTGTTTTTGGGCAAATAAAAACCAGGCTCTTAAAGGGACGCTGTGCAGTTTTTGCAGTAAAACTAGTAAACTAGCTGCATAAAAGGCATACAAAACCCTCTAAACATTTTCCACCTCATGGCACTGCAAGAACATGCTAAAGATGATAGCAAAAAAGTAATGCAATGTCATGCTTTAACTAGGTCTTCTTTTAATTTAAGGACCACCAAGGAGTCCACAGTGCATATCCTGGATGATATGCTAGTGGGAATAAAACTTGCATTTGCCCACCCTTCATATGACTATATATCATCCAAATTAATAAGAAGATGGTACTAAAACAAATTGCCTGATAAAAAGGCGACTCAAACAGTGGTGAAAGGTTGCATAGTGTCCCTACGCTTGAAGCTGGGCTGGCCAGTTTAAGTCTCATGCAGCTCCAGTTTCTGCACTGTTGGATGAGAGCCCTTATGTCAGTGGCCACAACCTTTGAAATATATACCTATATAATATAAGATGATCCCTAAATACTCAAGGAGCTGCAGTATATTTGTATTTCAGTGCCTGTCGTTAGCTCTTCAGCGCTTGGTAGCCTTGGCCTTGCATGTGTGCATTTGGTAGTGTGCCACCAATTCAGCAGCGAGAGGCTTCCAGGTTCCTGTAATGAAACCTGATTATGCTAGTGGGCGATTAGGAGGACACCTCTGCTCGTAGAGGGATTAGCCTTCCTCCCGCGGCCCCTTAGCGCTCCGTGCAGCTGCCAGCGTGGAGCAGCATGGCACCTTGAGATGGAGGAGGGGGGTGGGGAGGTGTGTTAGGGTGTGTGTGGCGTTGCAAGAGAGTGGCACCTGCCTCTGCTGGTTACGCCATGCTCGGCAGGACACATCTGTCTTTTAGCGCGGAGCTGCTAGCGCGCTAGGAGCCGTAGCGCCTCATTTGCTCTTAGCCATGCGAAGCTCAGGACGCATCAGCGCCAAAGCAAACAAACAGCTGCTCATCTGCACTTCCACCATCAGCCAAGCCCAAGTGAACCAGACCTCTTTGTACAAGCAGTCCCCTTCACACAGTTTATATAGGCAATGAAGCACCTTTCTTAGCAGGCACTTGACCATAATTCCAACTATTTCAGTCTGAAATTGGCTATCATTAAGCAGCCCTACAATACAAATGTACTTATATGGGTCATAGAGAGATTGAGACAGAAAGGTCAATTAAACCCTGAATGCAAATGCATTTGCTGTGCACAGCGTTGAGTGTTGAACAAACTGTGAACCGTTTTCAGTTTCCCCCTATTCACAGCCATGAGATTCCAGCTGCGCCACAGACACCACACCGCCACACAAACCCACGCGAAAGAGCACGAGAGGGAGACCTCACGAGACCACAACGGTAGGAAAGAGAAACTCTCCCACGCTCGGCGGTTCACACAGCCTCTGCATCACCATCACGGTCGCCGCCGTCGTCCGATGACTGACACTCCCAGCTCCACAGGCCTGCTGGGACAACCTTGTTGTTCTCGGCTCGCGCTGAAGGGGAAACTGCGCTATGTTATCCGGGGCCGAATTAGCACAGTGTTCCCTCAGGCCTGGTCACCATTGGTGGGCCTTGTTCAGTAATGCCGTGCCACCCGCTAATCAGTCTTGTGAGTGACAGCGAGTCTTCTCCCCCCAAGGGCCACTCAATCTCAGCCATGTCCCCAAGCCCCCAAACACAGAGTGTAACTCGACACCGGCCGAAGTCAGCGACGGAGAGCCAGAGTGTGTTATATATCACTGACACACTTTCTGTCCTACCAACCGAGGGGAGGAGAGTCACATACACAGAACAGGTCAGAGCAAGTAAGACCACGAGAGTGATCTGTCCTCCCCCTCGCAAAGGAGCTGTTATGACAATCTGTTTACATTCTATGGGTGACTAATGCCACATTTGGTCATGCAGTTTCGAGGCCTTGCAGGAATCGGGTGCATGAGAAAAGGTGAAGGGAAACAAGTGTGTGAATGTGTGTATACGTATGTGTGTACGTGTGTGTGTGTGTGTGTGTGTGTTTGTGTGTGTGTGTGTCATGAAAACGGTTTACTGGTCCTTCATAATGTGATGTGCAGGCAAATGAGTGCACGCTTTGACCACCTCACCTAGGTCTGGGGTTAGATGCAAAAAAAAGAACAAAGGGAAAAAGGTGAGTCTGTGTAAATAAGCAAGAGTGATGATGGTCCGTTAACACTGTGGATTTGCATAGAATATTTGGGTAATTGGTGACCACAAAATTTCAGGTAAAACATGCATGCGCACACACACACACGCACACGCACACACACACACACACACACACACACACACACTCTTGAGAACCCACTCAGCCATGGTGAGTGGTGGAGCCCCATCAAAGGCGAGAAGGAAGGAGGAACACATGTTCGGAATGGGAACAGAGCCAGGAACGTCGGGAATGGAGAATGGGCCGTCTCCTCTTGAGGACCATTACCTTTACGCCAGACCCCCTCCTCTTCCTCTCCACCTCCCTTCCTTCTCCTCCTCCTCCTCCTCTTCACCCAGCCCAAGTCTGGCTTCTCCCCAATATGTGAGGTGCAGACAGAGCCTCCCTGGCCCAGAGCCAGGCTGATGGACCTCAGGATAGCCATGGACAGGAACAGCAGATCTTCTGGTGTGGAAAGACACATTGCACTGCTTCATTCCACAAGCAGCACACTGCTGTTAAAAGAAGTAGAGAGAGAGAGAGAGAGAGAGAGAGAGATAAAAAAAAACACTCCCTGTATCCCCCTGCAAGGCCTGATACTGTGAGGTTAACAAAGAGCTCCAAATCCAGTTATTTGGTTTCGCCACCATTACAAGTTGGTGGAATGTAATGTAAAGGGCGCTAAGGAGGCTGCCTTGCAGTGCCACTGTCCTCATCTGATGCCTTGAGTATTTTTGTGCCGGAACAAAGCTGTTGATGGTATTTTTTTTTTCTGCAGGAGCAGTGAGACCCTGCAGTGAATTCCGGAGGCACACTTTTAAATTACAGCCTGCCACTGCTGAAAGCTGTACACGATTGCAGCCAAAGATATACAGACAATTTTATGGGGGAAGCAGAAAATGGGCCGGCAATCCATGTGAAACGAGAGGCTGTTTATTTTTTAAGTCGAGACAAGAAAAATTGTTTGAACGAGCTATTTCCACCACCACAGCCTTTGGGCTGGGAAGATATTTCACATATATATTGTGTTTTGTACAGTGCATTCTATTAAGCAGATTTACAACTGTTCCAGAAGTGCTTGACCTGAAAACTTAAATTACACACCCAACAATAACCAGTGTGGTTTCTAAAAAATTAATATTTACGAGTAAACGATCATTTTATCTCTGTAATTTACGTTGTAAGTCATTACTTTGCACTCATGGAGCTGCAAAAGTTGGAGCAGCAATGCAGTACACTCCCAGTGAATGCGGCGCCTCGACGGTAAGCTATTTCCTTGACAAAATACTGGAATTGACAATTACATGAGACTTCAAAGGCCATACTTCAACTTACAATCCAAAAATAATCAATGCCTCCATCTCTTGGCTCTCTTCAGATGGACCTCGCCCCTTTGCTGTTTGTTTAAATTTAGCCCAGACAAGCATGCACTATTCAATAACATGACACTGTCTACCGGTACACAGATTCCTTTTAAGAGATTTCTTCTGTTTATTTTATTTTTATTTTTTTTTTATTTTTCTAAGTGATGTTCTTTTAATAGAGTATACACGATATGCCCCATCTGCACGATATAGAATGAGCGAGAGAGAGAGAGAGGGGAGAAAAACAGACACCCCAGCGCAGAGGTAGGAGAATGATTTGGCGAGGTTTTGGGAGTCGTGAAGAACAAGTTACAGTGAGCCTGAACACAAACCCAGGAGGAGAGATTTATTTACTCAAACCCCCCCTGCCCCAGCTCTTCCCCTGTGCGGAGGCAGAAGATGGGCGGAGAGATGGAGAGAGAGAGAAAGTGAGGAGAGGAGAGGGATAGCAGAGACCCTTTGAACACATTTATCGTGGTAACATTAGGAATCTTAATTGTCCAGCAGGTTCAGGGCTGGCCCCAGGTCTCTCAGGTGGCAGTGTGGGCCGTGCACACAAAGAGATCTGGTGCCCTTTTGAGCTTTAATGGCAGAACTGTTGTGCTGTCTGAGGACTGAAACTGAAGACTGTTCATGGACCAGTGGAATTCCTTCAGTCTATCAGTCTGGCTAAACATTGTGCTCAGCAAACGAAAATGGGCATTTTATCAGCAAAACACCTTTTAAAAAAAACTTTAAAATATACTGGCTGGAGAAGTAGAGCTATAGCCATTCCATCTGTTTTAAATGCCGGGAGTATGTTTAAGCAAAGCATGCTGCGTTGAGTGCATAACATATTTTTCTTCCCTCCTCAACCCACTCCCCCAGCCACCACCCTTAGCCATACCCCCCCCCCCCCCATCTCCCTGATGCCCTAACTGAGGGCTGTGCAACGTGGGCTGCCGTGGTATAGGGGGAGCATTGTGTACCCTCAGGTCCAGACCTGAAAAAAATGCACCCCCTCCCCCCCACACACACACACACACACACACACACACACACATATATACACACCTCTTCTACTCTCAGTCACAGCATGGAAAGTTAGACATCAGCGGCAGCAAATTTGTCAAAGAGGGCCAAATGAAACCAGAAAAGTGCTGGATCAAAGGCAGAATATGCAAATGGTCCGACGGCAGTCAGAGCAAGCGTTAATAAGCGAAATTTGTTTAAGTGCTCGAAAAATAAACAGTGACCCTCATGTCTGTGTGCCTTCTATGTAAGTTGCCCAGGGCTGAGATTTGCTGGTGTATGATCAGAGTTGACTGTTTTAAAGGCAACAAAGATCTTCATACAGAAGTAAAGTTTATATAGGTGCTCAAATATTGCACACTGATCTTGGTGCATATATGTTGTCTGAATGTTCTCGTAGTCTGTGCTCATGCATGTCCTTGTCCATGCCAGACTTTGCACAGATTTAGTCTTCATTTGCTAATGATAACAGCAAAGTCATACCATTATCTTTACCAATGCTAAAACCAAAAAATAATAGCTCCTACAGTTCTCTACGGGATAAGAAAATAATAGAATAGAATAGACTTTATTATCATGCCAGCATGAAAATTGCCTTTGGTCTCACTGTACAATAAAAACACAAATACTCATTCATTCCAATGCTCAAAACAAAAACACATACACAAATCATTGCATCCATCCCCTCCCAGCATACACTTCATATACAAGTCAGGCACCACTTCCAGACCCTTGGTTCTCTCTACACCTTATTAGCCTTTCCAGTACTAATTAGGAGACTAAAACTACCCTCAGTTAAGCATAACACATCACAAGTAACAAAATGGCAGAGTCCACTGGCAAGAGTAGAGTGACACTATGACTTCTGGTAAGCAGGAGCATAAAGGTGAGAAAGGTGATTAATTTTAGGTGGCTGTCAAAACGATTTACCTCTAAGCCGTGCAGACTTTGCCAAGGGGAGTTTGGGGAGGGAAGGGGACGGGGACGGGTGGGGTGCTGCTTCTCCACACTGCATCTCTCAGCCTCAGGGAATCATGCTGGGGTCCAACAGATGCCAGGTCTTTCTGCTGTGGAAACACACTGTATAGGGATACAGTAGCATTAGATTAGAGGGAATTCAGAACAAATTACAATTATATTAGACATTTTTCTTTTTGACCCAGCCATAAGTCATACTTACTGTGTATGTTTATTACTCAGTTATTCAATTCAAATGCACTTGTAAAGACAAACAGTTCTCCAGACTTATCACAGTGTGGAGACCCCCACCCTCCCAACACACATCAATGCAACTACATTAATGTATTTAACCAGGTCATTTGTACCATAATGTCCAAAAATGTTTCACTATGTCTACATATTTATTTGCTTACCAGTACATGTATACGTGCTTCTCCAAGGAGCACAAAGCCATTTGTTGTCAAACAACTGCATTAGTTGGTTTGTTTTAAAGTAATACGAAGCCATTTGTCATTTAGTGACAAAGCGCTGAGCCAACAAATCTGGTAAATGGACAGAGCTGGGCTCAGCATGGTTGCGCTTAATTGGCCAGTGTTTGAGCATGGAGCGCGGCCAGGTGACTTGTGTGGGGGGAGGCCAGCTGCCAAAGGCCGGCTTTGGTCGCCGCTCTGCTCCCGGTTCTGTTTGTTTGTCTTCCTGCTTTTGTTTGTTCTGCAGATTTCCTGTGTAAACTCTGAGCCATGAGATCCCTTTCTGTGGCATAGGATTCCGTCCATTACACTCCAAACGCCAGAGGGGTTTATTTGGAATACTGCTCAGGGGCGAACGTTCGCGTTCACTTTCCGGATAGAGATGTGTCTGATTCAGGACAGCTCCAGCCAAACTGATGGTAACTAACTATAGTATCTGTACTAACTCAACCTTCTGGAAATGGCTCCAGAAGTTCTTCCATGCAAACATTTACATTTATGCATTTAGCAGACGATTTTACCCAAAACAACTTACAAAAAGAGGATTAACAATCAAGCACAATAAAAATAAATACCCCACTAGAAGTGTGCACAGAGTGCAAGAGTTAAAAAGTGCAAGAGTATGATCTTGTAAGTGAAAAGTTATTGCATTCAGAAAACAAAATTTAACATCCAGACACCTGAGACACCCAGTGTTAAATGTTATGTCGAGGGAAAAAAGCAAAAAAAAACAACAAAAAAAAAACAAATCTGAGATCATTATGTCATACTAGTTCATTTAGGATGATTGGTATGCACGTGGTAGCAAACGACAAACGACACACACAATGCCTTCTGACAGAGTGTGGGGGGGGGGAGCTTCTCATATATCTAAGTGCTGTTACACAACAACACAAATAAACTTTCACTGATATCACATGACTCATTTCCAGGTCAGCGCTGTTGCATTTCCAAGTAGACCCATAACAGTTTTATGGGCTTGCCATTGTTTTCCCTGGCTCTTTTTTTTCCACACATTTTATACTTGTGCTAAGCATGTCCCTTTTAAAATATACATGCTCCTTTGCTTCCTGTGTGGTGGACCGCTCTTCTCCCTCAGGCCCTGAACTGGGGCAGAGATTTATTGTTAGCGGCTTGACTTGGGGCACGCAATGCATGTTATTGTCTTTGTGGTAGCACGCCAGATTCACACAGATCTTTGCTCAATTAGATATGTGGAAAGAGCGACAACAAAGAGTTGAAGAGCTCCCCTGGAAATGCAGGAGAAAGGAGAAGAGAGGCAGTGGTTCCCCCACCCCCACCCCCAAAAAAAGAGTCTCTTCAGAGAGGGCTCTTGCGTCAGGCCTCCAAATGAAAGTTTTGGGAGCGCTCCACGGTGAAATGCCATCCAATTCCTAATTAGAACAGGTTAGCCGGAGCGCTATCACTACGGGGACTGCCATGAGCTCCTAATCTTGTTAAAGGGATTAAAGATTTAGCCAACACATCAGGGAACCTGGGCCAAGTGAGTTGCACACTTTTGTTTTTGTTGTTTTTTTTAAAACCACTGAAACAGAGGTACCGGTATGTGCACACTTGCAAGGACAGAGGAGTATTTTACAATCAAACATACTTCAAGCCCTAAAAGTGTAATGCAATAGTCTTCTCGAAAATTCTCTCACATACAGTACGCACAGCAATTTGGTGCTACTATACAAGCAGGACCAAGCCTAATGTATGATTATGAGGATTAGGAACTTCATAGATGTGATTAAATACTTTGTAGAAGAGCCTCTTGCACGGCACAGCTGGGGATGTTTCAGGAATAAACGCATTTTCATCCCCATCCACATCCAGAGTGTGGAAATAGGCTACAGCAGATCACATGTACATGTAACATTCTCTTAGGCTTTACTGGTCACTTCATTAATTAGATTTATAAGGTTACTTGAAGGAGTGGTGGTCTAGCCAAAAGCATACAAGACCCCACATACTCATTTGAATGAATTATGTGGCAAATTTGTCGGAGCCTTGTAATTTCTTTGTCACTCGTTAAATTGTGGTTATCTTAACCATTACAAGGGAAGTAAATTGAAAAGTAAAGCAGGCAGGGCCATTTAAGGTTTACAGCTCAGCTATGCTGTTGAAAGCATTTTTACAGCGCGCGGCCATAAATATTAAGGCAGATAAGGTCAAGATAAGACCCAAAAAGAGAGTAAGGGAGGAGATAAGAGGCAGTGAATGAGAGTGTGTTCAAGACTAATGGTTTAACATGTTCCAGGGCAGATGGGCCAGTCTGGGTCTGCAGACTGACAGATATGATATCTGCTGCCCGTGTCATTTCTGACTGGAATGGCTGACTCATTCAAGCCAGTCGGTGGATTTGTGACTTATTCAAGAGAGCTGCCAGTCGCCTGCAGGTTGACATAGCATCTTGCCAGGAAAAATACTGTGAGAATTAGCTCGTATTCTTCACTAAAATCTTGGTGACAGCAGAGATGGTATGTGTGTGTGTGTGTGTGTGTGTGTGTGTGTGTGTGTGTGTGTGTGTGTGTGTGTGTGTGCACGTGTGTGTGTGTGTGTGTGTGTGTGTGTGTGGGCACTGGGCTAATCACACAACTTCTTAGCTTGCTAGAGGTTTTCCCCAGAGTACGAAATAGCGTGTGGGAAAAACAGCAAGTTCCCCAGTTCCCCATCCTGCATGAAAGTTAACAGGCTCAACTCTGCTGGCACAGAGCAATCTGATGCTTGATTGACAGGTTTTGGCTGGTCAAACCTGGTCTCATTTATGAGGCTCTGACACAGAAGGCAGTGAGGTGGTCAATGGGTCATGGTCCCGGTCTGCCCCCAGGCCAAGGCCTGCACTGGCATGGGAAGACTCTGGGTTTCTGGGTTAAAGGCCACACAAATCCAATAAGTCATTTCTCACATGCAGGATTATCTCTTTTCGCGAGAAAAGCGAGAGAGGCATATTGTTCCGTGCCACGGCACAGAGACCTAATGGCCAAGTTCCTGTGTGAGTTTCAAACCACACAGCCACTTAATTAGATAGCCAGATAACCACCCGCCTCATATCGGCTTGGACATGAGTCATTTTGTCAATCGTTTGCATGCTCTTTTCACGTCCACCGTATTTGTTTGTCTAGCACAGTTGATATTGAGACTGATTGATGAGCAGTGACACTGGCAACTGTAGCACTTAAATCATGCCGTATCATCTATCTAACCTGCAATGACCAGGTCTGCTTTGAAAGTGTGCATATAGGTTTTCCTTTCATGTGGCACTGTAGATAGGTGTTGTGTTACAGAGAGAAGTGAGGGAATAAAGACCACTGTGGCCAGCTCGTTTTGGTGGTAAGGAGCCTCTCTCTGGACAAGTGAAAAATGGTTGACACAGCTTCTGAACGTGATCAGGTTTCAGCCTGACTGCAACTGAGCATCACACTGTGTTGTGTTGTGTGTGTGTGTGTGTGTGTGTGTGTGTGTGCTGGGGGTGGGTGTCACAGCAGGGCAGCCACTTCAGAGATAAGCCACCACAATCAAGCGAGGTGAGAGAGAGAGAGAGAGAGAGAGAGAGAGAGAGAGAAACAGAGGAGGAGGGGGTGCCATGCAGATTTGGCATGACTGTTGTGAAAATATGAGTGGTTGGATATTGTGGGCAGGCACATGAATATATAAATAAATATCCTCATAAACCTGCAATAATAACAAAGAAATTATAATCAGACATTTTCTAAAGGCTTTATACCTATACTGTGCATTTGATGATTTTTGTGTGGTCCAGTTCATTATTTCAGGGAACTGGAAAAGTGAAAATAAACAGGTTTGAGATTTGCATAATTAGCCTAATGCACAAAATGTAACATAAAAGAGAAAATTAGGAAACTGTGTTTGGAAGAACTTACTGTGGACTATCAGTGACTCATGCTTACTGCAGTAGGCTACAGTCATGTTTACAATATTATCCACTGCAGAATTTGAAATCGGTAGTAGCACACGTTCACGTCAACCTACTCTAACAGGATTTCGTTTCGAGCTGTTGTGTGTCTAAAAAGTGTTATCCCTAGTTTTCTCTGTATGAATTAGTTGAGGGAATGTTGATCAGTTATTAACATCAATCCCCTTTAAAGGCGTTGTAAAGTGACCATGCTCACCAATGTGGATAGGTAACTAGCTCACAAATATCCAATCGTTTGGCGTCTCAAATATATCATAATATGCACCTATTCCAAACGACCAAAATGCGTCTCTCTCTCTCTCTCTCTCTCTCTCTCTCACTCACTCACTCACTCACTCACTCACTCACTCTCATTCTCTCTCTCCAGAGTGGAGGGGGTTGCATGTTTAAACCAATAGGCTGGGAGCAATGTTAATGTCATTTCAGTGTGCGTAAAGCCCTGGGACCACTGGCGAGTTGTGTGCTTATGAATTCAGTGACATCTGAAGTGTTCTGCGTTTTCGTGTAATTCAAGCATGCCATGTCATACATTTAGTCGATTTTGATATCGGTAATAATTGTTCGGAGTTGATAGACTTTGTGGACACTTAGATCTCAAATGAAACCCAAAGTTAACTGCGTCGTCAATTAAGGGAATATCTGGCTCAGGATACTTTGACTGCCGCCGAGAAACAAGACATTATAGGTGAGTTTATCGTTTATATTTGGCATTGAGAATGTTACGTAAACTTTCAGTTTTCGGATATCGGAATTGGGTTTAGGCTGAACTATTCCTAATTTTATTTATTTATTTATTTATTTTACAAAAGAGTGAGATATTGTTTGTGTCAGTGAAAGTAACCTACAGTACTCCTTCTGCCATTACCCTACCACACAACCTCGTGTTGAATAATTAAATTATTTTCCTTTTTCTTCTTTACTTGAGTTTGTGCGCGCATTCGAATGCCTCGCCACATGCGTAATTTGGGTGTAAGTAGGCGAATTTAAAAAGTTTTTCTTTAGCGGGTAACTTCAGACTGGGTGTTAGACCATATCGGGTGTAGGCAAGGCTGTGCCGCTGCTCGGGGTTCCAGATGTATGGACTCAGCTGTTGCCTGTCACTTTGGTGACAACTGGTCGGTACAGCGAGCTCGCTGTCTCTCTGCCGTGTACTGACCTGAAATCTTCACTAAGTGGATGTGTCCCTTGAGAAAATTGTACCCAATTCAAAATAACTTCACATTAGCACGTGCAAATGTGAACAAAATTCCAGTAGCCTCTTCGAAAATATATGGATACGGGATAGCCTGTAACTTAAACATTTAAACCGCAGCTATCAAGAAGAGGCATTGGAGGTCTTCAGCTGCAAATGCTTTTATGTCTGTGGCCGAGAATGTGAAGGAAAAAACATCAGTGATCCGCTGTGAGTCATTTAAAGACCCCTGGATACTGTGAACAGGAATATGAATATGTGCGCTGCATGTTTTCCCCGTTGGATGTCCTTACCACTGGCCCAAAATCTGTCACTACAGTCGCAGCTGAAGAGCCAGGAGAAAGAAAATTGTTGCTCTGTAAGTCCCAGTGCAACAACGCGGAGGCTGTTTGCCGAGGGAAGTGAGAAACCACAAACCAGTCTCTAGTCTCCGGAGTGCTCTTTACTGTACAACCAATTCTACATTAAATGTTTGGTATATGAACATCTCCATTCAGATTGGGATTACATACACTTCTTTTAATATATATTTTAAATATATCCTTTTTGGAACCTCACACGTTTCCATTCTGTTTAGTTGGATAACTTTTCAAGCCTGTGACAAACTGCGCACGACTTTATGACAAGCAGTTGTTCATGGAAACGGTGAGATTGTCTGAGTGGGCCAGTCAATGGTGTTGAAGAGCAGAGTCGATGAGAAGCCAATATAGTAACGCCCCCTAGTGGACGAGTGGCAGCTAACGTCTGTTTCTGATCCTCAGCATTTGTTTGGAGCTGCAAAGAAGCCTTTGTGGAGTAAGTCTTCCTTGAAGAGGAATGAAAATAATAATTTCCTTCACATTGTGCAATCTAAAGAGTTTTACCCAGATATCATATCTTATGTTCTGGTCAGAAGCTACTGCTTTTCAAAAGGAAACAAAATAAATGTTGCCTTCTCACATTTCTGGGAATTTCTGGCTTTTAAATAGGTTGCTCTTCCTGCAGCTTAAAAAAGCACGTCTTAAACTTCTATTCTGAAGCTTATCACTATAAAGTAAGATTAAAAGTTGATAACCCTTTGATATTGCCCATTTTGACTATGAATATGACTGAGGGAGTGAGCAAACAGATGGTGAATAGCCATGACCACATTTGACAGCAGTTCTCTTGAAATGTTTATCAGCTGTTTAACAGCCATCAGGAAAGCGATAACCCTCTTGATTGCAGATGTGTTTTGTTTCGTATATATGCCAAGTTGAGCAGTGGATGCACACAGGCAGGCACACCATGGCTGTGTGTGAGTTCTTTTGTCTATGTTAACTGTGATATGTGAGGTCTCACCGAGATTACAAAAAGTAAGCTGGACAGGGGAATATAAACAGAAGGACCCATGTCCTTGTGGGCCATTGAGCTATGCAGGCTGTGTGTGTGTGTGAGTGAGAGAGAGTGTGAGTGTGTGTGTGTGAGAGAGAGAGAGAGCATGCATCAGTATGTGCATATGAGAGTGATGAAAGTGTAAGCACAGCACTAGCATGTATACGCTGTTGATTTAGGGCCTTGCACCCACAAGACGCACACAGAGGCATGTTTGTGCAGAGCCAGAATTAATCACCTAGCAGCCGTGTAAATCGCCCTAAACCCAAACACTCTGGCAGGCTTTTATCCCAAGATTGGGCTCAAGCCAACCCAGAGTAGAAGTGTGAGTGTGTGTGTGAAGAAGGTTTTTGGGGTGTGTGTGTGTGTGTTGGGGGGGGGTTGGCAGTGGAGCCAGCCGGGCTCCACTCGGACCTCTGAGAATAACACTGTCTTTCATGGCAGAGATGAGTAGTGCTTGTGATGGACAGCGTGCTTCCGCTTGACGGCCAAGCAGAGGGCCTTGGAGCTCATCGCCCCATAAATGCCTCTCTGCAGTGGGGCTGCCGCTAAGACCCCGTAATATGTGGCCTGTCAAAAGCAATGGTGGTCTGTGTGTGCGGGCGTGTGTGTGTGTGTGTCTGTGTGTGTGTGTGACTGCACTCACACACACACACACACGTGGTCATCCCCTCCACACGTCAGCTGCCACGCTTGGCCCCCTTTAAACGTCAGGCGTGGTCTTACACTGTGGTCACTGAACCGGGAACAAAATAAACCCAACATCAGATCCTGGTAGCGTAATCACTAGTGGTCAGGCTACAAACATACAGGCCCTGACTCACTTCACGCTGCACACGGCATTAACGACCGACTTCCAAAATGGATGTCTGAACTACGATGAGGAGAGACAGAGGGGGGAAGAACCTCCATGTTGAAGGCACATGGGGGGGAAGAGGCCTATTATTTGCAGCTGATTAGAGGTGGCCAGTGATTTAGCGCTTCCAGGCTTGGCTGTTTACGAGCACTTGAAAGTTAATGCTGCTGGAACACAGCCTTGGCGGCGAGTTTAATGTCGCACCAGGTCTGCGGTAATCCAGCGCTGCGCAGCATAAATGTGGCTAAGTATCAGACCACCATGGTGATGAATGCTCCACATGTGCAGAGAGCCATGCCCTGGAGGCAGCAGCTGACTGGGGCTGAAGTCAATCCCCAGCAGAGAGCCAGCATATCATATGCAGACTCACACATAGTTTCATAGTTCATAACCATGCACAGCTCACATTAAAACACTGTGTTTTTGTTACAGTATCAACACTTCTAAAAGTAGGCTACACCTGCATGCGCTATGTGCCAGTTGATTTTATGGTGATCCCTTATCATGCTCCAAAACGCATAAATTGGACAAGAAGAGTGTGAGAGTTAAAGGATTTCAGGGAGGATTTTTTACACTGGGGGTTGTTTGGCTTTCTCTTTGGGTATGGAAACTGGATCTGACGAACAGCAGCACAAAAGTTCACACCAACTACTGTGAAAGTTGTAATTACATCGTATCAGGGAGAGACCAAAAAAAGTAAACATGTGGCCTCCAGTGAGGAATAAAACACACACCGAGCTATCCGCCGAAACAGAATCATCCGGCACTTTCCGGACCCCTGGCTCAAAGTACTCCAAGCTTGTGTGCCCCTCCCTTTCCTGTGCTCCTCATTCCAACCTGCATGTTGTCATTGTCAGAGGGGGGTTCTGTCAGGCCAGACTGATGATATGGGAAAGGTCAGTTGTAATCAAAATACAACCACCTAAGGACTCCACTGAACAGGGGCTATGCGAGCAATTTCCTTGAAGTTTTCACACTGAGTTTTCAGGGTTGAAACGTCCAGCTAAACACAAAGAGTGTGTGTGCCTGGTTTAGAATTTTACAAATTTGTACCAAAAGCTGTTGAAGATTAATGTTCAACATGTCAGAATATCAAAAGACTGGAAGTGTATTTGTACTACTACTGAATAAGTTATACTCAGAAATGGATAGGCCCTACCTCAGCACAGCATAAGTTTGACCTCAAATCCCAAATGTATCAGTGTGTTCTCATTGCGAAAATAACTCATCAGTCAAATCCAACAGAGTGGAAAAATGAATATGTAACTTCTCTTTAAAATCAACCACGTTGCCCAGCCGCCGGTCTGACATTGTATAATGTGTGTTTCCATGTGAAATTCGACTATTAGCATCATCCATTTCTTATGTGCCGAGTTATAACCAAGCCCACTTCATGAAGGATAGATAGGTCAGTGGAAATTGGATATTAGAAGCTGGGCCACACAGTAAACATATCGGGTCTCACCAATAGAGCTCACTATTGTGCTTCCTCAAATACTGTCCAGAGTCCACTGTCTGAAGTTAATATGTTTGGTTCAAAATACACTCACATCTGTTCACTGAAAGAATAATGTATACAAGTTTCAGAATTCATAATACTGTCAACTTAACTAGTCATATCAGCAGAGTTATTACTTGTTTGATATGGAAAAGGTGCTGTAGTTGCTATTGCCTTAAATAAGGATGCTACCAGAAACATATGATCATTTCCTGTTATGTAACTGTGTGCAGAGTGAGGCTCCTCAGAACACCTGAGAGAGAGACATAACAAGTAAAGGCCTGCACTGCTCGGCCTGTTCCTTATAGCCTCACTCGACATCTGGATTGTGCTCACCAGTTAGACAGGGGCCGGTCAACTCAAACAAATGTATCTTTACTGCGGCCACTTCAAAGCTTTGGAGTATTATGTCATTGGCTTTCTTTGTTTTTGGACTGCGGGCTTCCGCGATGCTGTAGATGCATGTGGTTTTATGGTCGAGGCAATGGTGGACCCGAGGCCGGGGTGGACAGGTGGGTCAATATTGACCAAGGCGAGAGCAGAGCAGAGCAGAGCCTAGCAAAGCGGGGCGGACGACACATAGCTTGCAAAGCAAACCCCACGGGCCACAATGGTGCGGAGGGATGACAAAGGCCGGTCTGTTTGGCCACGGCCCACATGGCAACCCTCCGGGGGGGTGGGGGGTTCAAAGGGAGCTGTTTGTGTTTGGAATGCTTCTGCACCATCTTCCTGTTGGAGGCCAACGGATGAAGGAAAACAGCGGCGAGGAGACAGGCAACCAGATGTGCACTTGCAGGCATCATTGTATCATCACAGACACACACACACACACACACACACACACACACACACACACACACACACACACACACAAACACAAGCACATAACTGATGCAGACACATACTCTCTGCACACTACCAGACGAGCCTCAATAGGACAGTGTTGCATGGTTCTGGAGTTGAAAGCATGCCTGATGCAGGGTAGCATGGCATGTGTAATCTGTTCTCTGTGATAACAAATAGCCCGGCCTGGTTTCCATTCCCTTCCCACAAAAGCCCCTACAAGACGTGTGGTCACTCATGGCTCTGGTTTGCATTTAGTCAACAGAAAGCTGTGTGCTGGGATTCTTCAGCCAAAGCACATTTTGCTAACGGGATTGTTAACATGTAGTGTCTGCCTCAGAGTGGCTTTAAAGTTTTCAACTAGAAAGCACAGTATGTGACTTAAATCTAACGTGATTTTTTATTTTTTTTTTAATAAACACGGCTCCTTAATTTCACTGAGAGCCCGAGACTGATAAGAGGATGGCATGGCTATGAAACATGACCCGTTTCCTGAGTCAGGGAAAAAAGAAGCCCATCGGCCGCAAGTCTAATAAAAGAGGCCCTTTTTTGTTTGACAACAATGGCTACCACAGCTGGTTACTTGGCAAGCAAGGTCATCACAGACCATTGCCATGGTCAACGCGACTGTCTGCTCCCCCCCTGCGTGCGTGTCAGGATAAATGGTCCTAATCACAGAGCTGTTGGACTCACATGAGAGGCCCTTTTCCCCGCAGCTCTGAAGCGGGCATACCTGCGATCCATTTCCACATTAAAAGGCTGAGGGGCCAACATCAGAGTCTGGGATGTTTCTCTTAGGGGCCCCCGGGTATAATTCAGCCACTTTAGTCTTTCTCTCTCCCCTCTTCTTCTTTTTTTTCTTTGGACTTTACCACCACCCCTAATGACTTAAATTGTGCCCAATTAAGCCGGGCTAAAATGAAGCATCCCCACTTACCCCAGTGACTGTTCCCTCTGTGAAATGCCACCGGAGCATGTGTTTAATTAGCCAGTTATAAAGCACTGTAGTGGAGAGCCTCACCAGGAATGTTAATGATTAGTGGGATCCCGACTGAGAAGCATTTAACTGTTTCATACTATTGGCTAAGAGAGTTAGCTCGCCCCCCATTTCCCCTCCTCTCACCCCCTCCGAAAGCTGTGGCTGGAGGTAGTGCTCCCATGTGTGGGAATCAGAAGCAGCCATCTTGATTTTTATTGGTCCCACCACAGACTGGATTCTCAGGCACAGACACCCACCTACAAGCACACACAGCGCTGTGCCAGTTTCGCTCTGGGCCAAACACGAACAGGAAACGCTCTCCTTGACATGCTTGGATATAGCACTTAACATCGAAACAAGGATCAAGGGAGGGAACGGCAGAGTGCCAGATGTTATGTATTTTGTTGAGTCATTAAGTTCTGTCTTGAATCATTTAAAAGAAACATATATCCTCTATTCCAGTGTCACCAAGTCAAGTGCTGTCGTTTTATGGGGATCGACTTTCCCTGCACTTGAATATTTTGTCATTACGAGAATCCATTAACCTGGAGCAGGATCTGGTTTAGGCATGTTTCTGTACTACATCCCAAAAGATTTACAGTGGTTTTGCAGGAACAGGGGTTCAGTAATTGAGATGGAGTACAACATTAAAGCCAATGAGAAAATCATTGCACTTCATCGTACCATACCGAGATGCACTGTTGCAGTACATAGAGTTTGTATACTGTGATTTGTCTTAAACTTTTAAAGTGTGTGTGACCATGTGTGTGTGTGTGTGTGTGTACAGTTGAAGAGGTCATTCACCAAGTCTATGTGTGTAGACTGCCACAGTCTTTGTGAGGTTATAGTGTCAGCCAGTAAAAGAGCTTCCTCCTTTTAATTGCTTAGGGAGCTGTGACGCTTCACTTCCCATTGTCCCCAATGAGGTCTGGATTTTACAACTGGGTGAGTGGGTGTCAAATGAGGGCTAAAATACGATGTCCAAATCTCATGTTTTAACTAAGACATCTTTACCAATACAGTGTTTTGTTTTACTAGAAGTTAAGACTCACTATATAGGCCCTTGTAAGAAAATAGCTATTGACTACTGATACTTCTGAAACCTTTTTCCAACATGGAAATCACCATCTTGTGCTTTTGGTAATCATTCAGATACATTTCAACTCTTTGTCAAAACAGCACACAAAGCTCATCGCTCACCGGTATTATTCTGAAATGCACCCTTGGTTTTTCTTTGCCATCCCTCCACCATAAAAAATAAAGGCCACATGTAGTAATCTCATAATGTTTGGATTTATTAAAATAAAAAATGTGATTTGGTTTGGTTTTTGGCCCCAGCATTAATTGATTATAGGTCTTTTATTTCTGCTCAGTCTTACACAAAGCTTTATTTATGGTTATGGTATGACATTTCATCTCCTTGACTGATTTGTGAGATCCACTGTTGGGATGAAATGACCTCGAACAAGGTCAAGTGTGGTTTTCCTACCTATTCATTATTTGACGCTGTGCTTAGACATAAGTTTGTCAGGGGGAGAGCTATATCTGTCTGCCATTCTACCGAGTCTGGTCTTCATTGGGAGATATTGCCCAAGGGGTTATCTGAGGGTTATGGTGGTATCCACCACTGTCTGACCTAAGTTTGTTAGTGCACATCTCCCTAAGTCAATATCAATGCAGAGAGCGCTCCACCAGTTGACCTTTTCTTCTTTCAGGCGTAAAAGAGCTGTTATTACAGTAGTGATAGGCTTTTATTGCCCTTTATGACTGGACCTTTTGTTGTGGCTGCCCCCTGATAATGGCCATTGGCAAGTCATTTAAGACTTGAGACAGTCCTACTTTTATGATAAGATGGCTCTCTCATCACTGGGTGCTGCACTCAACAAAGACAGGACAGCAGTAAATAGCAGTACAATGTAAGGGCATACCCCACTATGACCTTCCAGCACACCGTCCTCAGTAGTCTGGTAGTTACAGTGAATCTTGTTTTGCAAGGAATAAGGAATTGACTTTTCTAAATTAAATTAAATTGAATCCATCAGGTTATTACAGTAGATTATCCAAGTTCCCATGCTTGTGCAACCTGAGGAACCTTGGGAAAGGAGAATCCTGCCAGAAAGAAAATTAGCTTCAACTTTTCTTTTTTATTTAGTAACTTTTTTCCCCTCAAATTGCAACATTAGGTCAGTGTAATTGTAAGGTCTGATGTTGTTAAAAGAGTGACTCCATCTGATCACTGATCAGTGATAAAAGAATGTTATCACTGGGATGCCATGGCTCTGAGCAAATTGTATTTGTGGGAGGATTAAGATTTTTCCCTTCAAACATCTTATTTCTTTCAAACATCTCTTCCTCAAAAAAAGCCTGAGGGACTATATTGTCCAAGAATCCAGTGTTATCCTTAGTGGTAACTTCCTTAACTGTTGGAGCATGTTGGTCAGCAAGATCTTACGGGCGTTGGGACATGTTGGGTCAGAACGTTGGTTTTTGCCTCTCTCATTCTTCCTTTTACAGTTGAGGTGAGGGCCAGGTGTGAGGTGCTGTTGGGGTCATTGCAGTCGTGACGGGGGGAGGGTCATAAAGCAGGGGGGAGATTTACGATTCGCTGGGCGCTCACAAAAGGTCAGGGGTCAGGGATATGTGGCTTGTCTTGTTTTATATTTCACAAGTATCTCAAGTGAACCCTGAACTGTGAAACAAGACCCCTCTCTAACAATAGTTCTCCACTTTTAGTGTGCTACCAGCAACCCAAACTCCCCTCCCCATCCTCTTTAACTGGATGTGTATTTGGATAGACTTGGGGGCAGTCACCTTTTCTTAATGACTTCTCTTTCTTTTTTTATTAAATGTGTGATGCTCACCTGTAAATGACGGGTACAAAAATAATGTAGTCTTACCCGAATTGTTTCATTTGAAGTACACTGAGAAGTTGTTAGGGTGGTGTTGGACAAATTGTTTGGTGTCAATGGCCATTTGAAGAGGCTTTGTCCTTCCATTAGAACCTGTTAGATCACTGTGATGCATTTCACAGATCTCTTTAGTGTATTGTCATTCATGTTCCTCTTTCTCCCCCAATAATTTCCCTCTTACAGCAGGCAATAGGTTTAGAAAGCTAATAGTATTGGTTTATGTTTATAATTGAAGTGCTAACTCATCAAATTTAAATCACGTCATTCCAAATGAGAATTTAAAAGACTATGTCACCAGCCTAAGCATTTTTATTTTTATTTTGCAGCCATCTTGCATGGTTTCTCTCAATGTTGTGTTTACTGGTTATTCATTTAAGTATTGCTGCACTGCAGTGTTTCATTTACCCCTATGCTTACCTTACAACACATAAAAGCCCCCCTCCCTCGCAGGATGTGGAATTGTTTTTCCCCTCAAAGACTTGCTAATGTAACAGGGTGCAAACTAGGGCTTTAACACAAAGGACTGCATTTCAGCCTGGACTCTGCTTTGAATAGAACTCTGTGGCCTTGACTGCAACAATGGCTTTGTCACATACCTCCTTACAAACCTGAAAACTTTTTTTTTTAATCCTTCTGTCCTCTTCCAACATATTTTGGAGTGTTTGAAATTTACACACAAAACTTCAGCTATTTTACAAAAAACAGTCGAAGTCAGACTTTGAGAAGTCACTGTGAAATACTGTTGGAATGTGAAACGATCAAAAACAAAGTTTTCAAAGGCAACTTTAGTCTTCTTACTAGCATACAAGCACCCTTTGCTAACATTGTTCACACAGCATGATGCTACTCTTGTAGCTTTGCTGTGAAAAGTGAATTGTTTGGGGTCACCAATAAAGACCACCCTGAGGAAAGGGGGATTGGATTTCATAACTTCCTCCCCCGTTTAAGAGACGTGGGCTCTAGTGGCCACAACCTGAGCCTAAACTCTGAGCTTTGTTTATTGAAACAACAGGAAGGCCTTCACCTTTTTCACATTCCACAGGAAATGAGGAAGAGAGGATGAGGTCAACTGTCCCCCTTGCTTTCCAATTCTGGGGGCTTTGCCCTCTCATGCTGCTGCTCTGTAAATGGAAGGAGTGGTTGGCTCCTCTGTTTGGGTGGAATTTAACTCAAGGCCAAGTCAGATGCAGCATGCATGCAACACAAGAGGCATTTCCAAGGCTCCTCGAAGGCTAATCTATTTTGTAGCGTCAATGGTTGACCTGTGGTCATTTTTCTTGGGGTACCAGATTTGGCAGAAGACAGAAAGGCTGGTTTTGTTCCAAGTTTGGCCTGAAGCTTTTGTCAAGGCTCACAATGATTCCAACAACATTTGTCATTTAATCCTGGGGTGGCAATTCAAGCCTTCAAAATGACTAATGGAATCTGGTTTCTGTGGAGTAAGAATCACAAGAAGGCCAATAAAATATTTTGGACTCATTTTCCCCGAAAGCTATCCCAACAACAGACATTTCCTCCTTGGAAACACAACATTGGTAATGAAACTTCCTCATGGAAGTGCTTGATTTGGATAGGGATGCGTCTCATTCATATGTTAAGCAGGGCTCAAGATTCCATGGAGAGCAATTCTTCCATCACAGTGGTGTGGACCTGCTGACATCATTGTTGACTTGGGAAGTAAAGGATGGACTTTAGATGAGACCCATTCAGGCTCTTGTAAGGGAGCACAGAGTAATTCTGCCCTTTGGCATTCACCCCACACTACGCTGGTTCACCCATGTAAAGCAGGGATTTAAACGTAAAGACAACAATGCAGCTGTATGGAGAAAGCCACTTCATTTTGTATTGTTTGCAACTTCATAATTTTTTTTTTCACAGCTCTAAAAACTTTAGGATTTCTGCATGAAGGGCAATTTACAATTAACCTGGTAACATGTGTGAACACGTTAGGGAACTAGCAACAGGCGCCAAGAGAGGAACAGTTTTAGGTAGAAGGGAGTTTCTAGGGGAAAGCTCTCTAATATAGGAGAAAAAAAAAACTGGAGCTCTTGAGGAGGGGCGGACTCCTCTGGTAGAGCTCATTTGAAGAGTGTTTGAAGTGCGATAGGCTGGGTCACAAAGGGTGAATGCCCTATCCTGACTGGCTGAGCCCTGGTGGAGGGGGTGTGACTCCGAGCCGGCACGGTCTCACTGGGACAAGTGGAGTAAAGGAAACAGCCATCTGGTTGACCTGCTCCCCCCTCCGCACACAGGCACAGACACACAGGAAAGGCATAGAGGCATCAGTGTATGTGTGTGTGTGTGTGTGTGTGTGTGACACTCTCCCTTTGATATGGGATGTAGTCAAGCTTTGGACAACTTTGGATGCAAAGGTTTCGGACTAAAGGCTGGAGATGAACTGTGTGGGATGTTGACAACTGTACATCTGGCTGCTCTGAAGTCCAAAGACATGTAGCCCAAAGACTCTTGGAAACATACAAAAGAAACTTGAAAGCCTTTGCCAACCAGGTGTCGTCTTCTGCTCACAAAGGTAAGAAAAGTATACGAGAAATTTAGTCTAAGGGAAAGAAATTACAACACGGGAGAAGCATTGTACAGAGCAACATCATATACTAAGCAAATATTTTCAATTATGTTTCTGATAACATCTTATCAAACAAGGGCCACAGAAGCAAGCTGAAACTGTTACATATATAGGTTGCTGGATATGGCTTTGCAGCACACGGTTTGACACGAGTAAGAGTTGGAAGTCCATTAGCCGTGGTTTGAATGTGTCTTTGTAGAGTCTAAGAGGTGTCATGGTGTTGGGGAAGGTGTGTGTGTGTGTGTGTGTGTGTGATCGCGCTGGCAGTGTGGCTCAGCTGGATGGGCTCGATGATTGCGACCAGAGGGTGCTTGTCAGCTGTCTGCCGACAGCACATGTGTGTGAGGGGCAAGCATGCAGGTGGTCCCTCTCAAGCCGCTTTGCTCCACAGGGGAAAGCCTCACGGCCATTTGGCCTTGGAATAATACTCTCCATGACGGATGAGGCCATGATAGGGTCGGCCGAAAATGCGTCCTCCTGCCTCTCCACACTAAGACAGGCTCATCTATCCCAAATGAGTCGTCACATGTGCCTTCTCTGTGTTTTTGCTCCTTTTCCGTCGCTTTGAGTTCAGCCTCCTTTGAAAGATCTGATATTAAATATTTAGCTGTGGCCACACATGGGAGTCACATAAGACATACATGTCACACATTAGTCTTGCTTTGATGATACTGTTATACTCATTTTCCATTTCCTTCGTGTCAAACCTTGTAAGATTTTTGGGCAAGCTGGGTCTGCAACATTTTTGGGATGCGCTGTAAGGGAAAATGGCATATGGACTCCATTATGATTTGAGCTAGTTGGCTCTCATGATTCTGTGTTTCAGTTTTTCTATTCTTACTATTGGAGCATGAATCCCTTCTTTTACACTATGATGTGGCAAAAAGCCTATGGTTTTCTCCCCAAAAAATCTGTAAATTGGGTCCAACCGAAACAATCCCAACATGTCTAAATGCAGATCTAGTGTGAAACTGTTCCATTCAAAAGAAGCAACAGATATGTCACAGAATATGCCAGGGACGCCACAGGAAGTCTTGTGTCATCTGTAGCTCCCAGACAAGTCGTAAAACACTTTTGATGAAAAGAGTAACCATCACAAGCACTACATTTAGCTTCCCTGCTTCAAATCTTCACTGAGAGTCCTTTCTCATTAAGATTTTCAAACTTTTTGGCAAGAGCTAAAGCTGTGTTGTAAAATTGTATTGTAACAACTGCAGAGGATTTCTGAATTCTGATGTACTAAATGTAGAACTATGGTTTCTGAGTCACGCTTTACAACAACCCGAGGGAAAATTTAGGGGAAAATATGTGTCTATTTACTGAGGCACTTTTGTTTAGTATATGCTGCAGGGCTTGCACTCTCCTTAGTGAAGGTGAACACAGGCTCATCCATCGCAACTGCTGACGGATTTCCCCCCAAAGGAATTACTTAAACAAATTAGATGCAATGTTGAAAGATTTTCCCTGAAGGTATTACCTAAACAAATCAGATGAAACTGTTGGAAAGTGGAAGCAGGAATGAGCTAAAATGAAAGGAGTCTTGTCTTTAGGCATTCTATGCTCACTTCAACGCGGTTACAAAACATCATTTTCCCATGCCTTTGTGTAAATGTATCTCCATTGTTGAGAGGGTCTATTACCATATGATTTAGGGCTAGTTCTCAGGCTTGATCACCCGATTACCCCCTCAAGGGCCCATGGACCACCCCCCACTCACCCACTCCTGCCCCTGGCTGGGGTCTATAAGCCCCACTGTGGGTGGACCTGAAAGATATGCATCTCAGGCTCCCAAAAGCCATGTTAACAAGTACCTCTACAAAAGAGAGGGCCTGTTAAACACTTAGTACAGCAGGGGTTCACAGCAGTGTGGGAGGACACACACACACACACACACACACACACACACACACACACACACACACACACACACACACACACACACACACACACACACACACACACAGGAACTATCCCCCAGCCTCTACCTCCCATCCTGCAGGGCCTACGCGATCACCGTTGCCAGCAGATCATTAAATATATGTTTGTTTTTCATTCGGTCCAGCTGCTAGTCTATCCCCACACTGCAACAGAACACGGTCTAATCTGTCTCCCATCTCTAGTAATGTTGATTGAATGTGGAAATGGAGGAAACGCTGTGGACAACTGCTTTGGATAGAATTAGCATACTTAAGGATGTGGTTCAAGGGAAGGGCGTTGGCCTCCCACTCTTTATTCTTTCCAACTCAACTTGGTGGGTCTGTCTGCATATCAAGGATGAAATACAGTATCTGCATATCCCCCAAACAAAAGCTGCTAAAAGATTTCTTTTTTCTACCACATTGGTGCTAGATACACATTTGTTTAATCCAACCTACGACAGTTGGCTTAATTCAACATTCACTTTGGCTGCTGTTACTTGGAAGCATGTTGCAAATGGAAAAAAGGCAATGGCTGGTGCTGAAAACTGAGAAACCCCAAACCCAGGGTTGTAGTTAGCACATGAATGCCCATGGCTACAACAAAAGAATCCTCTCCAAACCCGCTCAGGTTTGGGGTCGGGGGTGTTGGGAAGGGGGCTCTAAATACCAGTGACCAAGATAACAGACCTCATCTGCCAGATTAAACTGACAAAAGTAAACAACTTGCCTGATAAAAACAGGCCTCCTTGTCTTCTGTCACTTCTCAATGGAGAAACACATTAGAGTTTTCTCACAATAGCCAACTATCAGTCTCTCGTGAGGTCTTGGGAGAAATGAAATTCTGTCAGGGCATTTATCATTTTTCCCTGCCATGTGCTGAAAGCTGATGGCTCCACGGAGGACATAGGCTGTTGTTATTGTTGGTGGGTGGTGGTGGTGGTGGTGGTGGTGGTGTGAGATATGACTTGAATCTGTTGCCTGTCCTTGAGTGGCCGGTTTATGAATAGCCAGTAGCGGCAGCCTGGGAGGGAGCTAATCATTCATCAAGAGGGCAATGGCATGCGGGGCTATCTGAGAAAGACTCGTCACCAAACGCTGAACACAGGGTGCAGCAAATACAGCTGACACTGTCAACAGTTTGCTCTTGTCATGTTTTTCTTTTTTTGGTTTATCTATGTGTGTGTGTGTGTGTGTGTGTGTTTGTCGAAGGGTGTGTGTATGACCCACACTTTCAGGCAGCCAGTACATGGACAACATTCCAAGATATTTTTCAAGCCCTGACCATCTCATGTGTTCTTCAAAGCCAGCAGTCAAGTGTGGCTGGTTTTTTCAGCTGTCTGCCAGACCCTGGGATGGGAGGTGGGGGGGGGGGGCAAATGGGTGGGACTGCCAGTGCCCATTCTCTATTGAAGCCTCACAGTTAGGAGCCTCCACCCTTGAGCAACAAGCACAACTGGACAGCCATCTATTTTTCCCCAATATGCATCATGGGGCTCCTATATTGCTCAGCTGGCTCACTTTCCACACAAAGGGGCCTAACTCATAACAGGCACTGACGCCAACATTGTATGGGTCTATCAATTTAGCCAGGCTGCAAGGACATAGATGTCAGAGGAACTTTATTGCAGTCATGAGAAGGTGGACACAAAGTAAATCTCTGTGCTGATTGAGTCATAGTGGTGGCGGCGTGTGTGTGTGTGTGTGTGTGTAGGGGGAGGGGTGTGGGGGTGGTGGTTAGGGGCAGGGGGGACTTGAGTTGAAGGGAAGAAAACAGTAGCATCTCATTCCAATCCGGTATGCAGCATTGATCTCAAGTGTGGCCCTGTGCTCTCTCTGTGTGTGTGTGTGTGTGTGTGTGTGTGTGTGTGTGTGTGTGTGTGTGTGTGTGTTTTCTGAGGGGGTGTTTCTCTTTGATCTCGCTGGGCTCTGTATCCACCACCGCATTGCGTCAGGGTCTGATGACCATGTCCGTGCACACACACACACTCCCCTGCCCGGTCTCACCTGTTTGCCCGCACCCCTCCTGTGAGGCAGGGCAGGCAGGCAGCCCCCTAGAGATGAAAGGCAGTGCAGGAATGGGCCTCTGCCCGCACCCCCAGCCATGAGTCTTTCTGGCAGGTTGGAAAACAAGGCCTCAGGCACACAGTGCGCTCAGCGACACAAGAGAAATCCACTCTTCTCTTCGAGACTTTCCATATGGGACTAGATTTGTGCATATGGGCCTTTTACTTCTACTGCAAGGCTATGTGGTATTGGGGGTGATCTTCATTTGAAGAGAAAACCAAAAACATTTTTCTTACTTCTTTGAAATCCATATCCTGGATGGTGCTAATTATGCATGGTGCATGATGAGAGCTGATATAGGATATCAAAAAACAGGACAAACTATATGGAAGAGGTATGGTAAAATGAATTTTAGTCCATTTCAGTCCAATGAAAGACCAATGAAAATTCCTGACGAATCTCATCATGACAAAAAGAACTGTATTAAATTGCCCTTAAACTAGACAAAATGTCCCTGCCTAAATGTGCTGGAACGTGGGAGTGTCACCAAAACCACATCAGGCACGACCTCTGGGTGATGCATCACCACACTGGCTATGACAGTAAAATGGCAATCTTTTTATAGGCCCAGCCTTTTTATAGGGCTCTCTGCGGAGGAGCCAGGTTTGCAGGGATAATTGTGCTTCCAGTGGTGGTGACAATACAGTCACAGCCCTAATGTGGCATACTTCAGAAAGAGTGTGTGTGTGTGTGTGTGTGTGTGTGTGTGTGTGTGTGTGTGTGTGTGTGTGTGTGTGTGTGTGTTGGGGTGGAGTGTGCTTTGTATTTGACTGCTTTTTTCTTTTGTCTTTTCTGTGGTGCTTTATAGGTCGCTCTGATGAACTTGGAGAACGTAGCTGGTTACCACGGCGCCGTGAGGCCGGTGGACATGGAGCAGAAAGTCAGCAAGCTCACCTTTGGCTTCCAGCGGAGCTCCACGTCGGACGACGACTCCGGCTGCGCTCTGGAAGAGTACGCCTGGGTGCCGCCCGGCTTGCGTCCGGAGCAGGTGAGGTCACTGCACCTGTGTGTTGTTAACACATGAGAAACACAGCACTCCATTACTTCACGCTTAAAGCACATTACCTTCCTTTTGAAATAGCACATATGGAAGCTAGTGGAATGCTTCATGCCGTTGCAAGACACCAGTCAAGGCATCAAAACAGGATTCAGTATCCACAGACAGTTCCAGAGTGGTAAAAATATACGTTGCCCTACTTTTACAGGGCTGTGTGCTACAAATACTGTTGAACAATGTTTTCATTGCATTACCATATGTCCGTAATTAATCAATTTAATTGGAGAATGCTCCATTAATGTGTTGCAAAGAATTTAGCACAATAATTAATTATATCGGTTGCACAGATTCTATTTCCAAGGCCTTGGGAATGTTAATCTGACCATTGGTGATGTCATGAAGCTTACACACTATTTATAACCCCAAATAGTTGGTTATGAGGAGGTCAGACTCAAGCACACACTTACCCTGCCACCATGTGAATTTTAATAGGCTGCAATAAGAACATTGTTAAAAGTCGCAGGAGAATGGTGACATTTTTTTTACTGTGGAATGGACTATTTTGTTCCCCGATGGACTCACTGGAAAACTGACAGCCAACGGTAATAGGCAGTCCAGGCCCGGCTGAAAACATTAATCAGTATTCCTAGTGGCCCACTGTACAACAGGAAACGACTTGGAAGTGTATAAAACATTTCATAGATGCAAGTGGACTTTTAAATGATCAAAGTGTTGATTTCCATCAAATCCTTGGACAACTCCCAAAACAGATGATAAAAAGCCTCGTCTAAAAATACAATTTTAGTATCTAGAGTCAGAGAACAGAGTATGTCTTGTTCTATGGGAGGTTTCAGAAATAGTATATTGTGCCAAATATCTGGAACATTACATTTAATCCTTACAGTTGGCACATGAAATCCATCAGTCATCCGAGCGTGGTTCCAATAGCTATCAATTTACACAGCCAGCGCGAGAATGACTCGCTTGGAAAGGCATGTTTTAATTTATAGGAATCCGTGTCCATCCGTTTCTTTTTCTTATAGAGCAACTCCGAGGCACCCCGCCTCCAATCACACAAACACACTCACACTCACACACACACACACAGGATGTGTGTTTTTTCCTATTTACAAACCCCTTCATGGAAAGTCTGTAAGTGATTATCACGAGCTGGCAGACTCTGAGCCTTGAAGGCCGAGTACCAACCGCTGGCTAACAGCGCACTAAAGCACTGCAAGCCACGTCGTTTTTTTTTTTTTCTTCTCCCCCTCCGTTCCCCTCTTCTTTTACAGGCCAGTCCGCAAACACAGTCTGCTTGTGTCTGGAGGCGCTGTGTTGTGGCACTCTCCCAAAACAATAGGGGAGGCCCACGCACTCTCCCCTGCTCACCCTTCTGAGAAACCCAGCAGTGTTCTGGGCCAGAGAGAGAATAAGGGTGATGGGCGAGAAAAAGGGGCCAGAGCACCAGGAGACCCCTAAAAACCCAAACGCGCTTGGGCTTTGTGTAAAATGCAGGGGATAAAGTGTTATGTCTTTATAGCAGCCATTCCCTGGATTGCCCTTCTGCACATTATGGGTGATCATTGCAGGGGTGAAGGCGCAGACACGGGGGACTGGTGCAGCACAGCCCTGGGGTGGTGTGGGGTGGTGGTGGTGGTGGTGGTGGTGAAGGGGTTAAGCATGAAAATGTGCATAATTTACGACGATGCCTGATTGTCAGCGAGTAAATGGCATTCCAGCAGCTTGTCTTAGCTGCAACAGGGACGGGCGCTCCTCTTCTCTCTTCTCCACTCAGGCACATTGGGCTCTTTATCTGAGGCCTGTAATGACCCAAGCTCGTAAAGCACTCCCCTTCACTGCGCTCCAAGTCAAACAGCCAGCAGGGCTGAACAGGCAAGCAGTTCTGCACAGGTCAGAATGACAACTGAAGCCTGTTAGCTAGTAACCCCCACCCCCCCACCACCACCCCTTCAACCACCACTTTCCCCCTTTTTCCTGGTAAGAACCAGGAAATAATGTTTGTTATGCTGAGATGACTGAATCACTATTTTAGGACATCACTTCACGGACTTTATTTGAACAATGTTCGTGTGATGTGAGCTTCCTCAACCTTTTCTGAAGTTAGCTGTATGGAAATTACATAGACAATTTTCAATTTCTCTTCCTTTTTCTTTTTGCCGCAAGTAGTTGTGGTGTTTTCCGCCCTGTTGTCTTTCACCCAGCTAAAGATTTCTGACCTCTTCCCACAGGTCCAGCTGTATTTCTCCTGCCTGCCTGAGGATAAGGTCCCCTACGTGAACAGCCCTGGAGAGAAATACCGCATCAAGCAGCTCTTGTACCAACTGCCTCCTCACGACAACGAGGTATGACTAAAATCCAAAGAAGGTGCACCATAAAACTATGCCACGACAGGCTCACACATTAGTAAAAGTGTAACAGGCAAGGATTTGCAGGCCCACTAACATTTTTCCCACCATCAAAGACCTGAAAGACACCCTTGAACCTGTGCTTGCTGTGGGACGCTTTGTTACGACCGGCGAAACCCTGTGATTTTCAGACCTGCTTAATGGCCAAAACATTCTCAGCGGTGCCACCACAGAGGGAATCTTTGTTTTCATCTGCCGTCTCAATGGGTGCCGGCACCATAAGAATGAGACTCTTTTGACTTGACTTTATGATGTTTGCTGGGGAGGACACTGCTCACCATGTGGTGTGAGGATTCCTGGCATAACATCAGTTTACAAGCAGAGGCTGATGTGGTAGTAGATGTTGCACTGAGGGTTTTTGGGGTTTTGAGGAGGAGGGAGGGGGGTGGGGGGGGGGTTGTATGCCACCACTGTTTATTGGGACAGAGTGACAGGAGAGCCCTGGTTGTACATCTTCACTTGATTTCCACCCCCCCACCCCCGCTTCTGTCATAGGTCTCTTGATTTCACTCTAAACATGGAACCAGTTTGTGTAAACGTCCCTTTCACTCTCGTTAAGAGCTTGGCCGATGTTTAGTGTGGGGTTAGGGGGTTGAGGGAGGAGGGTGTTTGTTAAATAGCAGGAAGACAAAAAAAAAGTTAACCAAACAGGAGGTGGTGTAAACAGAGGTCAGGCGGTGTCGTTACGGGCCTCACCAGCTCAGATTTGTGGGGTGCGAGGTAACTGTTGTGCCTGTGTGCCCAAAGACTACATTCTCATGTGTTTGACAAAGCCAACACTCTTCTCCCTCTATTCATCTTTCCCAGGTGCGGTACTGCCAGTCCCTCAGCGAGGAGGAGAAGAAGGAGCTGCACATGTTTAGCGTGCAGCGCAAGAAGGAGGCACTGGGGAGAGGAACGCTTAAAATGTTGCAGAGGACTGTGGTGCACGCTGTTTGCGATCATGTGAGTGTCAGAAGCCATTTGGTCTTTTAAAAAGAATATGTGTGTGTGTGTGTGTGTGTGTGTGTGTGTGTGTGTGTGTGTGTGTGTGTGTGTGAGCTCTTGAATGCTCACAATGTGAAGTTAGTATACATTTCTTGTCAAGGCCATTCCCATTGTTACAAAGCCTGTCTTTTTGCCTGGCACGATTGATGAAATATGCTCTCCATGTCTAAAACAATACAGCCTGTCTTTCAACCCTCATTCAAACAAAAGTATCAACTACACTCTGCTGACTCCATGCTGAATGTATGATGCCAGTTAGCTCTTAGAAAGGCTAAAACGCAAGCCTAGGGGGAAAACCATTAAACCCTATGAAAGCGTATCCCTCTGAAGCGGCCAAAGTTCACTGATGGGGTAAAAGGCCCATGCCTTCCCTTTCATTTCAGAGCCATCTCATCTCTCTTTAGTCTTCCAATTGTCTTGGAGTCCAAGTGAACAGGCGAGCTTGTGTCCCCACATGGCACACAGACATATGGGGAAACAGACCACAGAGCTCGCAGCCATAATTCCTTCTGACAGGGGATGCCACATTCTGCCTTGGCTCCAGACAGATGGAAGGGGATACAACACCACCGTTATTCACCAGCAGGCCACTGAAATGTTGTGGCCATATGACACCCCAGTTTCCAGTGATGCCTCCATATTTAATGACGGGAAACGACTGGGGATGTCATCTCGTACCAGTCGTGGTTGCAGAGAGGCATGGAGCATGCCGTTCTCTCAAGCCACATGTAGACCTGCTATCGTTTACTCTTGAATGATATAGCCACCCAGGGAATTTAGGAGGGAAAAACACAGTCGTATTTACTGATAGAGGAACTGTCAAACCCATCACAATCGCTGAGCCATATGCAATCAAATTCAGTTATTTCCAATCAAAAAACGGTTATTTCCATACATTGATGAGTTTATTTTCTTGTCCTGGTTCTAATGGATTGACTTTCTTTACTTCACAGTGTGGGGAAGGTATCAATGGTGGCGAGATGGCCGTGTTTGCCTCCAGAGCTGGGCCTGGACTCTGCTGGCACCCTGCCTGCTTCGCATGCTCAACCTGCAATGAGCTCCTGGTGGACCTCATCTACTTTTACCACGAGGGCAAGATCCATTGTGGCCGTCATCACGCAGAGCTTCTGAAGCCTCGGTGCTCAGCCTGCGATGAGGTGAGACAGCTGCTCAGTGTCGGGCACCGACATAAGTAGTGATCTACAGTACTGAAGCCTAATTAGGGACTTGGTTCCAGCCAAGTCTGTTTTTTGTTTTTAGTATATTTGTTGCGTCTCCAGAGAATAACAGACTAGAGATACCACAGTGAGACTTTGCAGAGAGCTAACAAGTTTATCCAACATTCATGAAAAACAAGCTTTGCCATCTTCCCATCTTAAACCGAGTCTCTTCGCCCTCCCCAGATCATCTTTGCCGACGAGTGCACAGAGGCCGAGGGCCGCCACTGGCACATGAAGCACTTTGCCTGTTTTGAGTGCGAGACCATTCTGGGTGGCCAGAGGTACATCATGAAGGATGGACGTCCGTACTGCTGCGGCTGCTTCGAGTCCCTCTATGCAGAGTACTGTGAAGCATGCGGAGAACACATCGGTACGTCCCCTTGGTCTGCATTCTTCTTTATCGATAATGGGTTCTACAGGAACGGCAACTAATCAGTGCCCTTACTTGTGTTACAGGTGTGGACCATGCTCAGATGACATATGATGGACTTCACTGGCATGCTACTGAAACATGTTTCAGCTGTGTCCAGTGTAAAGCTTCCCTGCTGGGATGCCCTTTCCTCCCAAGACAGGGGCGGATATATTGCTCCAAGACCTGTAGCCTGGGGGAGGACGTTCATGCCTCGGACTCCTCGGACTCGGCCTTCCAGTCAGCACGTTCTCGCGAATCCCGCCGCAGTGTGCGCATGGGAAAGAGCAGCCGCTCAGCGGACCAGTGCCGGCAGTCACTCCTCTTCTCCCCCGCGGGCAACTACAAGTTCCCAGGATTCTCTGGAAACGCGGAGGACACGCTGTCTAACAAGCTCTCCCAGCTCAGCTTCCCCGATGGCCACTTCTGGCGGAACAGGGAGGAGCAGGAGGCTCCTGAGGACCACGAAGAGTGGGCTGAGCACGAAGACTATATGACCCAGCTCCTGCTCAAATTTGGAGAGCATGGTGTGTTCCAACAACAGGAGGATGCCAGGCCAATGGAACTGTGGATGAATGAGTCTGAGGTCAAAACAAAGATTGAGCCCAAGTCAAGCGGTGGCAGTGGCAACAGCCAGAGTCTGGCTAGCAAGAAGTACCAGGTGGATATGTACTGGGCCCAGTCACAGGATGGACTGGGTGACTCAGCTTATGGCAGCCACCCTGGCCCAGCAAGCAGCAGAAAGATCCAGGAGTTGGATCTGGAGGAGCATGGTGCCAGTGGCCTCAATCGTAACGATAAGCAATGGTACGATGACTCTCTAGAGTGCATTACTGATGAACTGAAACAAAATGACCAGAGCGTCAGGGATTCAATGGACTCTCTGGCATTGTCTAATATTACAGGTAAGATCTAAGACCACTGCTGAGTGCCAGTTGGTGTTTTCCTCAGTTTCAGCTGTTTTTCTTCTTTCAGATTGTCTGACTGATATCATTTTCATTTCACATTTGCAGGGGCATCAGTTGACTGTGACAGTAAAGATCGACCACTTCTTTACTCACTGCAAAACTTTCCTGGGCTGGAGGCGGAGGACTGTGAGAAAACCAGTAACATGGGAACCCTCAACTCTTCCATGCTCCACAGGAGTGCCAACTCCCTGAAGAGCATGACCTCTGAGCTGGAGCAAGAAGAGGTAGTGGAAGAAGAGCAGGAGGAGGTGGTTGTACCACTGCCAGAGGAGAGGCCAAAGATGCCTCATCTGCCTGTTCTGCGTAGGACCCGTTCACAGTCCAAGCCCCAGCAGGTCAAATTCTCTGACGATGTGGTTGACAATGGACGCTACAGCGAGCTGGAGGTGCGCCAACCACCAATGAGTGAACGGACTCGCCGACGCGTTTATCACTTTGACGACCAGCCAGACCAGCGGCAGCATCAGCATCAGCATCACCACCGACACCGGCGGCGTAGGAGTCGCAAGTCACGTTCGGACAATGCCCTGCACCTGCCTCCTAAGGAGAGGGCCCGTGTCTACTTCAGAGAGGACCACCACAGGCGAGGAAACCCACAGCAGTATGGACAGCACTCACAAGCCCACGCTGCCTCTGACTATGGTCTGCAGAACCCTGCTGTGGAGAGATTCCTGGGGCTCTACGGGGCTGAGGAGGATGACTGGTGTTCCACCTGCTCCTCCTCCTCATCTGAGTCTGAGGAGGAAGGATTCTTCCTAGGGCAGCCCATTCCGCAGCCTAGGCAACCTAGGTACCATTACTACGCTGATGATCTGCCCAGCCAAGTATCTCCCAACTTTGGCCCAAGAACAAAATCCAAAAAGAAAAGGGGACACAAGGGCAAAAATTGCATAATTTCATAGATCAGCAACTATATCGTCTATTCCATTAGATTTTATTTCAGCTTTCTTCTCTCGTCTTTGTATATTATGCTTTTCAAAGACCTGCATTGGTTTCTATATGCTAAAGTTGATGGGGAGTCTAAGAGATGGCCTGGATGAGTTCTATAACTGTGTTTACACTTACAGGAAATCTGGCATTTTGTCATATTTTGTCAAGTCTCCTTGTATCCATGTGGGTTTCAACTCACTTTAACTTCAGTTGACATGTACTAATAAGTGATAAGCAACATTGGCAGGTTTAAAAGATATTTATGAAACAGCATTTACAAACTGAAATTCTTATTTAACAGTGCAAATATTAATGTATATACTGTAAAGTTAAGATGTAAAACTGATATTTTTATATCCCTGAGTTTCAAAAGATGTTTTTATATGTTTGGGCTGCAAGTAGTAGTTTTGGACCTGCAGTAATGGTTTTGAGTTCTGCTTTTGTTAATCAGGGTTTTAAAAATAATAAAGTAACCTATGGTCATTACAACTTCTGACCCATGCCATCTTTGTGTATGAGTTTCTTTTATACCAAGGCCATTAATGTGGTCAAAAGCTCCCTTTGTATTTTCTCTGGCGTAGTTGGGTTGAATTGTATTTATGGGTAATGGTATATTGCAAATAGATCCGTATAACATGTATAAATGTAAAAAAAGAAAAAAAAAATTGGAAAAGAAGGCTAATGAAATAAATCCATAATAAAATTATATTACACACAAATGTGTGTTTGTGTTGGGGTTGTGGAGGTTTAATGACAAGTGTTGGAAAATGTGAAAAATCTTCAACAAGGTAAATTCCAAAATCTATTGTCCCAGATCAACTGTTGGATTAATAACTTGTAAGAAAAATTCCATTTGTGGCCCAATCATTTTTCCTTTACATTCTAACAGTAGTATGTACTTTTTGGAGATCCTACATAAATGAATTCATTGGTCTTGGTCTGGATACTTGCAACAATCGAATCAGTGGTTACTACTGAAAAACACAATTTTTATAAAAGAAAGTACAGCAGCAACTGAACAGGTTCCTTTAAAGCCGAGCTTCACACTTATGTACGTTATTTTAGTTTGTTGTTGTTTTAAGCACACACATATTCCTTGCATTCTTGAGTTGCAATTCAGGTGATAAGTTTTGAGGTGTGAAGTTACTAAGTGAACTTGACGGAGGGCAAGTCCTCTTCACAGTCTGTGTGGTGGAGTCCTTTACCTCTGCCTTGTTCAGTAATTGTCGTTGGCTGCTATGCTATGCCTTAAAGTGGATGTCTGTTTTTAGCATGTTTAGCCCCTTTCCTGGAGTGTCTAGGATGGAGTCGAATCGACACCAAAATTTTGACGATTGGTCCTGTCTTGGATATATGGCTCATTTAGAATCCCTCGGTCTGCTTCTAAATGAGCCAAATATCCGAGACTGGACCAATCGTCAAAATTTTGGTGTCAATGATTCGATTTCATCCAAGACAGAACTTCCCCTTTAATTATCTACTTGAAATAAACTTTATTTACAGGATGATGTAAATAACTCCACATTGCAAGTCTTACATAAAAGATACAAACAGTTTTAATGGTCAGTGAAAAAAATGAAGGAGTGGTCACAGAAACTGAGCACCATATATCAGACTCTGAAATCAGGACTTCACCTACAGTAACTTAAGAGTTCTATTTAAAGAGAAAAGAGAGGAATGTGCTGGCTTAAAATCCAGAAAGTTTGGCCCAATACATTTTTTTTTTATCACACTTCTATGTCAGTAGATCGTAACACTGATATTTGTATTCAAACAGAGTATGCACCTCAACCCATGATTCTGTAGTGTCTGAACTACTGGAAAATTAATTTCAGTACACAATTCTCAGTAAAAAAATAATGTTCTCACAATGTACCAGCACTGGCATCTGACTTGGTTGAAACAGACCGGGGAAGTTTAAAAAAGTGTAAAAACTAAGAAAAAAGCAGGCTCAAAAACAATTGTAAAAGTGGGTGCTGGTGACGTACTGTATGTAGTTCAAAAACTGAGGTGGTTGTATACATGTCACTACAAGGTACCAAAAGTGCGTGCTGAACGTTCAGATGGGATTCACATAGGTAGGATGGTGGATTGGGCTTAAGAGTCAGGCCGAGGTATCGTGTTTCAGCATCGTCTCATCCAGCTCATCGATGTAGATCCGGAGGTCGTCTAGACACCTTTGGCGCATCTCCACCAGACTGTCCTTCAGTGGACCCTGCAGCTGCTTCTCCAGGCCCGGCTCCTTGGACACCAACATCTTCACCACCGTACCAAACGTCTCACAGTCCTGCCTGTACAGCTACACAAAGACACAAACATTTAGGGCCAATGATATGATGGAATTGAATAAATCTTTCAAAAAGTTTTAAAAGTAGTAGTAGTTTTAAAAGTAGTGTTGAATAGAAATACGCGAAACAACACTGAATACGTATTTTTTCTCTCTCTCTGTTAGTAACTGAATGAGACATTCTCATGGATAAAAATTGGATAACTTAAGTGTGGTTATGGTTAAGACAGGACTATTTTGGAGTGAAGAGTTTCCCACTAAGAAATGAGCTACTGATTGTTGTGTGGCAGGGCACAAAGACTTGTCCTCTGACCTGACCTGTCCTTCACTGAAACCCAAAACCTTCAGTAAATTTAACGAAGGCTAAACTGTGACCAAGCAGTATGTGACGCTGGTAAATAGGTGTGTTGGGGTGAATGGGAAGAAAACAAAGGGCCTGAAAGCTGCTGGAGTCAGTTAGGAAATATCTAAATTCTTTCACACTGCGCCTTTTAAAGTCTGGCAGATACGGTCTGTTATCCTGCTCAGCACCACAAAAAAAAACAGACTGTTAAGAGTTTTATGAAGGTCTCCAAGTGACCCAGGTGTTAAAAAAAAAATCACCTGAGGGTCAGCAACCAAAGTGATGAGGGGGGCCTCCAATTGATCCCTGCTGGAGGGGAGGTCTGGTCTGCAATTCCCACAAGCAAAAAAAAAAACGAGGATTGGGCTGACCAGACGATCACCTTGAGGGATCTTTGAATTTAGCCACTCGTGGCAAAGTTAATGAAGACTGACAAGTCTCTTCTGAAGTGGCATTTAAGGTCAGTGTTGCTACAGACTTTATAGGCTTGTTTGGGTGAACCAATATAGAGCACCTTTCAGCAAACATTTTAAAAGGGCCACCAATCACTGTCAGTTTTTGAGGTGTAAAAATCGTTCTTTTGATGTGTGCAAAACCAATGAAGTTTAAAGGACTGTAATTAGCTTCTGCAAGACATCATTGGAACAAAACAAAATTATAGAGCTCGTCAAGCCTCTGCCTCAAAAAAGCTGCAATTTTTCTCTCAACAACTACAAAAAGCAACTTGAGATATGACCCACTTCCCAAAAGTAGCAATTTAATCAAATGCTCCTGGCTTCCTGAGAGGTGGAATTGTGTCATGTGAAGACCCTGCAGCCATTTTGAGAATCTGGAGCTGCCTGAGCCAGAAGCTCCCCAGCACCAAACTCATCAGATTTAATGCTGTGAAAGCAAGTCTGCTAATTTCAGGTCTTACCCCTAATGTCCTGATGAGAGATGGGAGAAAATAGTTGACTATTAGCTTAAAAAAATGCCTGTAGGCCATCATGCCAAATACCGGTTGAGACTTTACTAAATCATCACCAACAAGCAATGAAAGAAATCAAATTAGCCAAATATATATTAATATCAGTGAAGAAAAATAAAAAACGTTGAATATGGTCTTCCACTTAGCACAGTTCGCATAATGTGGGCTGCTGAAACTACAGAGTCTAATGGTCATTTGTTCTGAAACATGCTTTCAGCATGGAGAAACCTTTCAGGAGGACCAGACTTTCTCTCTTGCTCTGTTCTGGCTGTTAAGTTCATCAGGGGACATGGGCCTGCCTAGCCTCTCTGATAGCCTGCCCTGTACTGCGGACAAGTGGGGATGGAGGAGACAGAGAATGAGCAATCTCTGGTAACTGTCAAAGACCTGGCCAAGAAACACAATACTCCCTGAGAGGGGTCAGAGGAAGAAGAAGGAGGAAAAGTAAAAGAAGCTTTGCTAAAACAATGGGAGAAAGTCAAGATTGTTGATGACAAGTCAGACCAAGGGTTCACAGCAGGTTGGAATCAAATTTAATTAAAAATCATATGAGTGAGCCAACCGAACTTGGCTATTCTCATCCAATTAAGGGAAAAGAGCTTGATTTCACCAATTGAATCTGAAAAAGAACAACCACAGAAAAAAAAAACATTCTTGAAATAGAGCACTGTGTCTTTCTTTCTTTCTCTTTTTTTTGTTGGCTCAACAAAATGAGGAACAATATGCATGTTTGAAAGACTCACACCAAGCCAGTGCCCTTATCATCTTCAAGTCTATCTCGATTGTCAACAACCCAAAACAAACAGGCTACAGGAGGCCAATGGTGGGAAAGGTAAAAGAGATTGAACAGACTCAAGGAAATAAGCCCCCCCCCATCCCTAGTCCCAATTGAGCCGGCTTCTTTCAGATAAACTGAAAAAAATCTGCACACTGCTCCTGGCAAACTGTTGCTTGGAAAGATTTTTTTCTCCTGGATGCTTGGTGCTAGTCTATGTGCTGCATGTTGCATAGACATGGTTCAGAGACAATTTGCCATTCTCATCTGTTCTTGTCAACAGGAGGCTTGGTGTAAAGACATGAATGTAAGTTAAACATGATAGTTCACAACTTCGACAGTGTTTAGGTTTTTACTGGTTCGGATATGCAACTGTTTTGAGTTTGAGCAGTTTCATGTTACTCAGAGCACAGAAAAGTGCACAAGTTTGAGGATGAGCTTGTATGCTGTTACATGCGAGACCACACAAGGAAACAATTAAGAGTAAATGTTTTGTAGGCCAAAACAGTTCTTACAAAAGTGCTTTTTTTAAGTGCTCCTTATTTCCTACTTAAAAAAAAAAAAAAAAACTCAAAATGATTCACAACACATCCACAACTCTCAAGAGCTGACAGTCAGGACAAAATGGCCATTCAAAAAAAAAAAAAAGTGAGGAGACACAAGAATAAGAATGCTGCTGATGTTGACCCAACCAAGCCACCCACATAATAACAGCTTTCTGACTACAACTACGTCTCGCAGACATTCAGCACGTGTGGCCTTGCTCCACAGCAGACTGGAAAAAGGCCAGTCTTCAAGGCAAAAAAAAAAAAAAAAACACGCTAAGGACCAAAAGGTCAAAACCGCATTAAGGGCAATATCTAAACACTGCAAACCAACTATTCTAACTCTAAATCTTTTGCTTCCTCTCTCTCGCTCTTCAATAACTTTCTTGATACCCAAACCAAATTTGCCTTCAGAAAGAGGATATAAGCAGATTGGGGCAAATTAAAGGGGAAAAAAAATTACACAGAAAGTCTCAGGCCGGCAAATATCCCAGGCATTCTTCATTACACTGGACTGATTGTGTTTGTCATCCTACAAAACAAAACTCTGCATGAGTCTTTTGTGTGTTAGCATCTGCTCAGCCTGATTACAGTTTCACTTCATTACGCATCATACACACACTTGGCCTGTCTGCATCAAAGTAGCTGCACGGAACTCAGAACGCTGCCCACAATGAACAATAAACTCTTAATTAACTGATTTCCCCCGACACTCCCTCTGCTTTACAAAACATCAAAAACTGTAGGCCATTTCACAGATATAAAAAGAGCGAGACAGACACTTTGTTTCAAGATTGAGAGGAAAATGCCTCACCCAACAGGAATTTATTTATAGACCTGACTTTAAAAAAAAAAAAAGAAAAACAGAAAAGAAAAGAAAGTAATTCTGGGAAGGCCTTTTTTTTCCTAGACCGAGCAGCAGAACGCTTTTCAACTTCATCTGGCCGTTATTCAACAAAACAGGAAGGCCGTGTTTGACCCGTGTGCACTCTTTGTTTGGTGAGGCGGGGTCCTGCGACGGATCGACTCCCCTGCCAGGGGAGCTGGGGACTGATTTCAGGGGCCGATAGCAAAGGGCCACACAAGCAGGGCCAGACGCCAGGGGCCCAGCGGCACACCGGCCTGCCCAGCATGAGAAACAGGGGAGGACGAGGGGGGCTGGGGCAGAGGGGGCGCTTAGCATTGGATGGTGAGGATGTTGTGTATGTGTATATGGAGAAGCAATGGTCTGTAAAACATTATAAATAAGGCTAACAGTCAGTCGGTCGGGGGAGCGGCACACAAATGAATGCTGGGTCAGGCAGGGGGTCTGTGATAATAGGGAAGTGGGGATGATTAGTCTGGGGCTGGTACACATTAGGGAATATTAAAAGAGGCATTTAATCACTTGAGCTGCAAAGCGGGCCGCTCTGCGGAGGGCCTAATAGCTGCACTGGATGCCTTTCGTTTGGACTGATTGAAATGATGAATGGCGGCCTTCTGTAATCACTCCCAGCCAGTTTGGGCTCGGCGCTGGCCATAAACAGCTAGATAGCTTCTCCAAATGCCACAAGAACATGCTTGTGTGCCGTCTTCTGAATATCAACTGGTCACTGTTTCACTTTTAGCAGAGTATTCAGATCCACAGAGAGGGCCTCTAAAACTCTTCACTTTATGAAAACATGCTACAAGGGGGGGACATGATGAGGATGTCTGATTGAGAGGGAAGTCCCTGCTAATGATGGCTCAGTGTGTGTGTGTGTGTGTGTCTGTCTATGGTGTGTGTGTGTGTGTGTGTGTGTCTGTCTATGGTGTGTGTGTCTGTCTATGGTGTGTGTGTGTGTGTGTGTGTGTGTGTGTGTGTGTGTGTGTGTCCATTCATATGAACCCTCGGTAATTCATCTGGAGCATGAGAAGAGGAAATGAGCGAGATATGTGCCAATCAGGCACTTCCTAACAGTAAGAACCTAAAGCTGGAGTGGATGTGCAGTTAATGCGTGAATGTCCGGAGTTCTTAAGGTGGAAATAGAATCATAACATAATTACTTGCAAAAGGGGTGACCGCTACAAGCAAGATGATCTTTTCATCCCCCAATACAGAACACTGCTTTTGCTGAGGCAATCAAGCAGACTTTTACTTCTCTTCTCTGGGGTAAGAAGTTTAGCATAAGGACTCGTCAAGAAGTATCATCAGGGCAAGATGACTATGTTTAAGCTTAAATATGCATTGTACAGTATAGTTCCAATGTCTATGTGCCACTAAGTGACACTTAACCTACAGAAATGTGCTTGGCAAGGGACATAGATTACTGTGGTTTCCTGATTATTGAGATCAGTCCCAACGAGACCTTACAAATACAGAGCAACTGCTCCCTCTTCAAGTTTATACCGGTATCATGACAGGTGGAACATTCTAAACGTACCTTTCCGGCGACAAGGACAACGCAGGTTAAACAAGTTATTTTAACCACAGTTTTACACTGTAGAGAGGAAAAAGAAGAATTCTACACTGCATCTTTAAAAATGACAGAACGTCAGGGAGACCATTTACTACACTTCATTCCCAAAACCTGCAATCATGTAAGTATAAATCATGGACTTAGATAAATGTTTTCTATAGTCTACAAACAATGCATAAACCATAATTTATGAAACTGACACACAATATAATTCCCAGAAACAACATATGGGAAAATGACTGTAGTTACCACCAAGCAGACTCCAGTCAAAACATGTCAACTCACAGCTCAATGTGAATTTCCCTCTAAAAGAAGACCATGCAATCATTATGGTGCAGTGAGGGAATAAGTTAAAAAAATCGCCCAGATGAAATTTTTAGGTAGATGAAATTGTCCGGACTAAATTTTTAGATAGATAAAATTGACCGGACATGCCTTTTTATAAGCAAGGTCAACGACTTGGTCATGACAAAAGACCCATTCTGCTGAATCTTTTTATAATCCAAAGTTAGCGTTTAATGAGTCCAGCTCTCCATTCACATGCTGAGAAACGCTGCCCACTTCAGATGTCAAAAATTCAGCTTCGCTTAATGTGCTTCCCCTGCCAGCAGATGACATCTGCCACATAAAACTCATTACTGAGCACATCATAGTTTACGTCACTTTACGGCATTTCGCTTCACAGCTGGCACTGACACCCGCCTAGAGAGAGGCTTCCTATGAAATGGGTTTGGATGTAAGAATGTATGGAGGTATGCTTTGCATTAAAGGTGTCTGTGCCTTCTTTTTGGAGTCATTGTTCCTGCCACAATGTCTTAAGGTAAATGTGGCAGGAAGAACGTGGCTAAAATAGCTCTCTGACGTGCTCTCTCACTCTCTCTCTCTCTGTCTCTGTCTCTCTCTCTCTCTGTCTCTGTGTCTCTCTCTCTTTCTCTCTCTCTCTCAAGTCCAAACCTAGCAACGCAGCTCTGAATCCAAAGCTTTACATGAGACCCAGACCGGACGCTGTGGTCGGCAGTGATGCTCCACATGGAATTATAGCATACAATGACGGTAATTCAGCTGTCTGCTCCCATACATCTAGACAGTCAGGCCAAGCCACAACAAACAGGCCAGCAGAACAGCAGCAGCTGCACAAGACTCTGGCCCGAGACGCAAGACCAGTGGAGAACAACTTCGGGGAAGCGACAGAGGGGTGGATGGGAGCCACACACACACACACACACACACACACACACACACACACACACACACACACACACACACACACACTGTCCTCCAGTCTCCTTGCGTCAGCCCCCTTGGTTCTGGGCGAGCTGCTCTGGAAAGCGGCCCCAGCGCTAGAGAGAAGTCCAGGGCGAGAGAGTGTGGGCCAAGTAATGGCTCTTTTGTGCTTGTGGGCTGTTTGGCCAGGGTTACCACTGATAGGGTCCCCTGGGGGGGGGGTATGGCAGAGTTTTTACGGCCACTGCTAAATGAGCTGTGGCGATCGGTGCCCAGCGCGCCCGACTCTTTCCCACCACCGCCACCACCACTGTGGAGGGGACTGACATCAGACATTGGCACACACAAGAAGAGTGCTCCATCACTGCAGACTCAATAATGAACCTCCACTGCTGGAGGTGTAAATCAGAATGAGTGTGTTGTGTCTGTGTGTGTGTGTGTGTGTGTGTGTGTGTGTGTTGTGTCTGACGCCTGTGTCTGTGTGTCTGTGTGATTACTGTATGCCCTCTCTATATACTGTACATATAGATGTCGATGTGTGTTTATATATGCTCTCCTTCTCTCTCTCTACATAATATGCATATATATTATGTGTGTGTGTGTGTGTGTGTGTGTGTGTGTGTGTGTGTGTGTGTGTGTGTGTGTGTGTGTGTGTGTGTTGCATGGCCGAAAAGATAAAGCTCTGTGAGGACAGCATCGTGAGGGGCATGTGGAGGGCATGTCATGTCTTCATGGAGGAATAATTGGAGGTGAGTTTTCTGGTGAGATCTTAATGGGTCAGCTCAGATAAAAGGCTTTGGAATTCCCTGAGTCTGCTGAGAACACTGATCCATACTGGGCCATGCGTGCACGGGGCGGGGAGGGGAGTGAAGGGGAGGGGAGGGAAGGGTGGGGGATGGGGGTCTTAATTGAGCCAAGCTATATTTCACATGAGAGCCCGGCCAGCGGGATTAGGTGTTTGGGTGGTACAGCTCTTGTTTTCTTCATCAAATGATCCATGTCAAATAGGCCCACACGAAGGGTATGACCAGAGCCAACACAAGACTCTGCTGGAGTTTTAGGCAGTGAACTAGGGCATGAGTGAGAGAGTGTGTGTGTGTGTGTGTGTGTGTGTGTGAGTGTGAGTGTGAGTGAGAGAGAGAGAGAGAGAGAGAGAGAGAGAGAGAGAGAGGGGAGAAAGACAGAGTGAGAGAGAGAGAGAAAAGGAGAGAGAAAGAGAAGGAGAGAGAAAAAGAAGGAGATAGGGAGTGAGAGAGAGATAGAGAGAGAGGAGAAAGACAGAGAGCAAGAGAGAGAAGGGGAGGGAGAGAGAGAGAGAGATTGTGTGTGTGTGTGTGTGTGTGTGTGTGTTTCAGTGCAACTTCAATGCCAGAAGAGGTACCACTTCATGGGTGGGCTGGCAGAATCCCTCGAGGTAATTTCTACCCTGGTTTAACAGGAGGCCGAAAGACAAGGCTTACTGGAACTCTGGATACGCACGCAAAGCGGCAAAGATCCGCGCAGAAATGCCTCTGCACACATCCAAATCCTCGCTCATAATCTAGGAGAGCAACAGGACTTTAGCCATCTGGCCGTCCCATGGGAGTGGTAATTATTAAGTGGTGCTTAGTGTAGAAGGGTGGTTTTGACGTACGTGTGTGTGTGTGTGTGTGTGTGTGTGTGTGTGTGTGTGTGTGTGTGTGTGTGTGTGTGTTTACACACTGACACCGGATACAGCAGTGGCGGCGGCCGGAACTCCGGTCACACCACAGTCCTTTGAGTAACAAACGATACTGAGAACATGAATAAGGATTGTTGGCTTTCTCCAAACCTTCTCGATCTCCAGGGCTTTGGCGGCGATGGCTTGGGCTCGACGCTCCTGGAAGTCATCGCTGCTTTTGGAGAGATCTTCCTTGAGCAAGTCGTCTTGGTCCAAACCCAAGCCTGGAATATCCTCCTGGAAAAGATACGCACAACATAAGAATCATGCAGCCAGTTATATAAGTGACCAACAAAGCTGTCAGATATATACAGACGTATGGGTGTTTGACCATTAAAAGCTAGTTAGCCTTAGGAGGTAAGCTGGAGCTCGTACTGATTCACGGATGCGTGATGCACACAGTTTGTAAATGCGTGCGCGTAAATAAAAAACAGGGAATCCTGTTTTCACTTCACCATGCGCGCAATGGAAAAGATCTTAGGCTTTAAGCGCCCTAACCAACAGCCTGACCATCCATCAATAAAAACAGCGCTGCCATGGTCACAACAAGGGAGACAACGGTGCAAACATTTCATCCATAAAAACCATCCCCATTAACACTCCCCGCCACTTTTGGCTCTGACCACCACCAAAGGCAAGAGGGCTTAAAACACAAGCAGACAAACCGCAGCGCTCAAGGAGAGCGCTTCACTTCAGTCAGGTTTACAAACAGCCCCTGGCTTTCATCTAGTGCTTGGGTCACGCTAAGTGAACGTGGCCTTAAACAGAGTGACCTGATCAAACGGAGGATGGGGAAAGAGGAGGTGGAGGAGGAGGAGGAGGAGGCGATGATGGGGCGTATCTCTGTCACAAACAGTCCAGCTCATCAGAGCTCATCACCACACTGCTGTGATGTGGGAATGTGTGTGGATGTGTGTGTGTGTGTGTGTGTGTGTGTGTGTGTGTGTGTGTGTGTTTATGTGTGTGTTGTGTGTGTGTTGGTGGGAGGGAGGCCCACTGTTCCATACGCTAAGGTCACAAGCAAGGCTCAATGAAGGACTTCAAGACTACAGGGGACCATTGGCGCAGGGATAAAGTTCTCACATCTGCACAGTGATGTTGCATAAATATTTCACCTTCAAGAATATTGCAGCCTCCACCAACTACACTTCTAGCTCACTATGAGGGGAGAGGAATTTGTACAGCATATTAAACAACATTCGTGTGTAGTGGAATAGTTGTACACCATAATGATGTTTAACTACATAATGATATACTAGCTTCTTTTATCCCAATGATCTTATAAGAAATTTAAGGAGAATATCTTACCTTGGCACTCAAAACTGAGCTCGGCCGATGTGGTGAGCCATCTCGAGATGCACTAATCTGTGTGTAGCTGGATGGTCTCTCTCTTTCAACTGCAAGACGAATGGAAAATAGAGAAAAGGAGGGAGAAAAGAAAAAGTAAGGGAGAAGTGACACAGAAAGAGGGAGAGAAACAATGAATTCAACCACAAGACAAAAGCCACATTTTGAAATGCAGAGTATTCAAGTTAAACAAAAAAGACAATTTGGAGATATATTAGACCCGCTTTAGCCTAATTCAATTTCTGAAATGGGATTGGAAACACATTGGCATTGGAAATGACCTCTTTTTTTTTTTTTTTTTTTTTTTTGGTATTCGCTCTGCTAAGCAGTAACTCATTGTGAAGTGTGGTGGGGACACTGTGCAGCGAGTTCACAAGTGTGGAAAAACAGTGACAAATAACTGTTTACTTAACACTCTCTCTGTAGAGGCCTTAAACAATGGGGGTTGAGTCGTTTGGATGGGGCCCCCTTTGAGCATTGTGCTCCGCGGGCTCCGATATGTCTATAAAATAAAACTAAGCCCAAGCTGGAAAACGTTTGCATTCTTCTTCTTTTTTTTTCCTTTATTCAAAAAAAAAAAAAAAAAAAAAATCTCCTGTGGCAATACATCCCAGCCAAGGTGAAATTAAAAACACGTTCAGTCTGTCATTCCTTTCCCTCCTGGAAGCAGCTACCTACCCCCCACCCTGATATTCAGCCACTCTGCTGCTCAAAACAAGATGCTTTCACGTTGTTTTTCTCGTTAAAACTTTCCAAATATCCTGATGTTCATGGTCGGGATCAAATAAAGGTGTGTGTGTGTGCATTAGGAGGCTGTTAAAGCAATGGGAAGGTGTTTGTTTTGTTCGGAAAACGGTGTTGCTTTTGAGCACATCCATACGAGCCCAGAGATGTAACTTTATTCCTCCAATCTGATGTACTCATTCACTCACTCATTCTCCTCGCTAATTCTAACCATGCCTCTACTGAGCTTTGATGGGACCAGTGCCAGGGTGAGTCTTTTTCTTTTCTTTTTCTTTTCTTTTCTTTTTTTTGCAAAAGAGTCTGGAGACCTCTGAGAAAATGCCGAGCTGAAACTTTCGAAAGGAGGCCATTGGCTGTGTTTCAGGGAAGACATTACATAGCGTGGCCATACTGCACTTACTCATGTAGGAGGTCTGACTGATAATATCTGGCCGACACCAGTATAGAGCTGTGTAGTGTGTGTCAGAGCTGTGTGATGTGTGTGTGTGTGTGTGTGTGTGTGTGTGTGTGTGTGTGTGTGTGTGTGTGTGTGTGTGTGTGTGTGTGTGTGTGTGTGCGTGTGCGTGTGCGTGTGCGTGTGCGTGTGTGTGTGTGTGTGTGTGTGCAATTCTGTCAGAAAGATACTACTACTTCTAATGAGTGCCAGTTCCTGATCTCAATTCCACCATACAGACCGAGGTAAACAAAGTCAGCGGCAGTGCTAAACTGTGTTCTCTTCTCTAAAACACAGGTTACTCATACATAAATAAGGCCTTCAGATAGGACCACCAAAAAACAGATCAGCATCGATTAGAGATTTTGATATCAAGCAAAAAAAACAAAAAAAAGCAACCACAGACACAAGTGAAAAACTACACACACCGAGCCGTAATTGAACAGAGAAGGAACTCTCTCCCACCAATCCCACCTCATATCCTCTCCTGCTATGATGATCTCACCGTTTCCTTCCAATATCTGGTGAAAAGTGTGAGCTCATGTGGCTCCTGCTGCCAATCCCAACTCACATCTGAGGTCTCATTTGAACCATTGTTATGACAGGCTGACCACAAAATTGGTATTTATGTTTTCACATTGACATCACTGCCATCATATCAGCCCAGGGTCCAAGCCCGAGACCACGGCTGGTGAATGTCCTATTCAATTTTTACTATGACCTAAAAGCAACACCACGGGGCAAACTAAGGTCGGTATTATATTAAGAGCTTAAGGGGGCTGAAGAGAATTATATTTGTCTATCTTAATCCATATGCATAATTAGTCACTATCAGGACTCCCTTGCTAAATGAGGAAATGTCTACACTGTTGAACGGTGTTAAGATACGGTGGAGCAGGGTGATTTTTGGCAGGGTGAAGTGTGTCTCTCCGGAACAGTTCTCAGCTGAGGAGGGAGTGAAGGAGGCAGCACATGTATTTCAGGAGCGCACTATTATTATCCAGGAGGCCAACTGCACTTCTGGGGCACATAGTACACAGAGTGACGCAAGAGTCCTCAGATGACAGGGGCCCTGGTGGGCGCAGTCACGTTTAGCACTTTCCATTCCCTACTGCTCGCAGTGTAGTGGCTGGGAGGATAAGGATGGAGAGTTTTGCCTTGTGTTGCCATTGGTTCCATAACCAGGGGTTAAAGTGGGGGGGTGGGACGCAGGGGGGACGCAGTCCCGGAATTTCAGATAAATTAACAGTATCATCCCATTCTTCTTCTACACATTTTTCTTTGTTTGTGCCGACACAAAATATGAGAGTTCCCCCTCCTGCCAAATCCCACTTTAACCACTGTCCATAACTGCCTTGAACATCTCAATACAAATACTAAAACAACATGAAGGCAAATACCTAAAACATCAGGAAGTGATTCAATGATAGATGAGGGACTATTTTATCTGTATATTTACACAAATTTGTGCATTAATCCAGAGACTAAAAAGCTAGCTGGGTTCCATAACCTCCACATTATCGTCGCCTGACCAAGTCACGGTAATAATGTTATTTCAAGATTCAAGAAAATACATGTTGAGACAAACATACTGTAAGTTGGCTATGCAAAAAAGGATAAGATAAGGTAGTACTTTGTTTATCCTGAAGAAAATTCAAGCATCCCACAGCATGACACTGTTCTTCTCAGGTTTGCTGCAAAACTACCCAAGAGGAAGAACATCGTGCCATAGAACATTGAAGCGATGCATTTCCAAATGAAACCTGACCATAGAAAAAGTTGTTCATATTTTGGGGGGAAAATCACGTTGTCAGCCATACACCAACATATGCTCATGAATTGTAAATCTCCCCACGATCATCAAAAGCTGATTGAAGCTAAGTGGGCAGAATTATCTGCTTGTATGCAGATCAGACATCAAACTAATGGGATGCTAATAAATCCTGATTCACCAGAATAATGACAAACTCAGGAAACGCATCAATATCAAAGTAATGCAAATGCAGCTTGTGAAGACTCTGTGAAGAATCTGTCAACATCTCAGTCCGAGACGATGAGTGTTTGGGAGAACAAAACAAGCCCACTTTCAAAACAAAGAAAACGGATTTTAGAGTTTTCAGTCTGACTGAATGGTTTTAACCCACCCCCTCACATGCAAAATCTGCAGATGGCATGTGTGAGACAGGGTATGTGTGTGTGTGTGTGTGTGTGTGTGTGTGTGTGTGTGTGTGTGTGTGTGTGTGTGTGTGTGTGTGTGTGTGTGTGTGTATGTGTATGCATGTCTGTGTGTGTGTCTGAGCTTATGTTTATGTGTGTGTGTGTGTGTGTGTGTGTGTGTGTGTGTGTGTGTGTGTGTGTGTGTACAGCACTACATTCTCACATCAAGTGTGCCAGGCATGCCAAGCTGCATCTCAGCAAGCCATGGCATGATGGATGGGCATCCCCTGTCAGTCTGGCGCCGGGCAAGGGCACTTTCCAAACAACAGACTGGCAAAGACGCAACACTCGCTGCAGCAGCCCGGTCTTCATCACACGCAACAATAGCCATCTGGGAGTCTCCACACCCACACCCCCACCCACACTATAACTCACAGTCAACTCTATCATTTAGTAATTGTCTTAAAAGCCTCCCTGCTTCAGTTTAATGCCGTCACATCTCACATCCCATTAACCTTCCCTCTTTACAAATGGAAAAAGTCCGAAGAGGGAAAGCGTTGAAAAGAGAGTGTCTTGTCTTGATAAGCAGACAAGAGGGAGCGTTGTTCTGTTCCGAACATTCAAACACAAGGTGAAAACCCAGGATGAGAGAGAGAGACACAGGCCTCTGGAAAGGAGTGATGGGGGAAGCATGAGGGGAGAGAGCCAGACGTTCCGGGCAGGGAGCAGGGAACAGGCCCACGGATTTCCCAGCATTCCCCACAGTCTGCCTGGCTGGGCCCCTCTCTCTCTCTCTCTCTCTCTCTTTCTCTTTCTCTCCATCTCTCTGTGTGCGTGTTCTTTGATGTGTCGCTTAATTAGCACGACGGCTGAGGGGAAGGGGTAGAAGGGGGGACTGCCGTCTGTTTGCTGCTGGTTTTATGGCCGCTTCAAACGAAGGTGGAACACCCGACCCAAATGTGAGGTGAGGGGAGATGAGAGGGAGGCCTCCGTCACACCGCACCAACCCTCTTAGCACCACATAAAGAGCCGCTTTTGGGAGGGAACCACTTGTAAGTCACCAAAAGACAGCACTTGTCCTGCTACTGGTGGCTTAAAGTCGCGCACATTAACAACTTAGCTACCAAAACAATTGCCCTCCAAGAAGATATTACCTGTGTCCCCTCAGATTTTTAAGGATTTCAGGACTTCATACTTAATTCAATATAAAAATGAACAGAGCGAGCAAGCCTACAATAACGTATAATAACATTAATTTTTTTAAGATGTAGCTATCTGCCAAGAAATGGGAACGCAAGACTGCCAGAGTTCAGCATTCCAGGCCCAAGACTGTTTAACTGTTGCATCCATCAAAGGCCAAGGCAGACAGGGTGGGGGGAAAAGTTGGAGGCTGGCTGGCTGACTGGCTGGCTGGTTGTCTTGTGAAGGGCAGAGAGGTTGCCGGAGTGCAACTGTAGCAGGAGGACATCTGCTTGCTGTCAGGGAGCACGCTGCTTTCTCACAAACAGCGAAAGGTCAAACCTCGAATCAAAACGTACGTCTCCTCAATAAAACTCAAGGCTCCCTGTGCGTAATTAGCGTCTTAACATGTTCCAGCAGTCCCCTGTCTCGATCACAGTTCACACCTTCAACACTAAAGCAGACCAACCACTAAGGCTTTTCTCACCTCTGTGCATTTGATACTTGGAATTTACACACAAACACATTAAAACACAAACGCATACACACACCCAAACCTGAAATCTGGACTTTTTTCTCCATTCTTGACTATTCCACAACTATAACTTCATGCTATGCTTGATTTCTGGCCACAGTGAGCTAATGTATTTTTAGCATGTCCTTCAAGACTGGGCTATACAAGGTCACAACTTGATTTAGAACCAGATTTTGACAGCTCAACAATACCACCAATAATGGCAACCAACTGCTCATGCAATTTTTCACTTATCCTATCTCAATCATGTGGGACTTTACTAAGAGTGCATTTCTCAGGCCTAATTGTGCTTTTTATAAGGCTATACCAAAAATATTCCCAGAAACATTCTGTGACTAAAATATCAGCAACAATTCCTTCCCTTGAAAACATGGCATTCGAAACCAGCCCTGCAAGTGGGTTTAAGCTGCATAGTCGGGGGAGAAAAAGTTGGCTCGGGATTTGTGATGCATGAACGTGTGACAATCCGTGTGCGACACGGTTGGGAGAACAGCTTACAGTTGGCCGGCCAACCAGCCAACATTTGCTGCTCATTCCAGCCGTGTGACGGGCACTTCCAGCCTTTCGTTTCAGGCTCTCCGAAATGGCCTGACCTCCTTTTCGCTCAACAAGGCTGACGGGGTCTTCATCACGCCCCTGCTCGCGCCGCGCCGCTCCCATTAGTCACAGGCGCTTGGGTTTCGCCGAGCGGCTGAACCCCACGACATGCCGAGCTGTGAGCCAGGAGAGAGAAGCCTGAAAGAACCAGAGGCCTGCTCCGAACATTTCCCCCCTCGAGCACAGAAGGCCACGGATCAGGCTGTGCCAAGAGGCAGTAGGGTCTAATAAAGCGTGAGGAATTTTAACAACAGCTCCAGAAGGACATTTAACAACAACAACAAGCCAATATACATATACGATGAAACATTTTCAATTTTCAAAACAAAGTTGAAAGTTTCAAAGTCAAGACGAGAGGCAATTCGACTGGGTCTTCATCTCTAATACTTCTGTATACAACTGCTGTTTAGAAGAGAAGCTGCACCTAATGGCAGATGCTGGGCAATATGTATGGGGTAACTACTGTAACAGGCTACAGTACGCTCATATGTAGAGGAGATCATCTCCAGGATTCCTCAATAGAAATGTTCCTTTTCTGATGGACCTACCAGATTCTTGACGCGGGCCATATGGTTCCTCATATCCTGGAAAGGATGACAAAAGAAAAAAAACTCAAGACCAATAAATCCACACAGCATTCAAGTATAGAGACCGAAAGACTATGCACACAGCCATATAATTTAGACACCTGCTGGTCTATACTCTGTCTACATGAGATCACCCACACACATCCACACACCCACACCCACACACACACACACCCACACCCACACACACCACACACCTACACCCACACACACACACACACACACACACACACACACACCCACCCACACACACACACACACACACACACAAGCTGGTTTCAAAATATTTAAGAGTATTAAGTTGACTTTTGGAATTTTATAAAGCAAGTTCCCATGAAATTATACTGCAGCATTTGCTTAGCAACCTGTTTTAATAGGCTAGGAAGCTGAACATTTTTACGACATGAAAAAAGAAAAAGAAAAAGAAAAAGAAGAAGATGATATTCCTAAATTCAAAAAGTCTCGCCATGCATTTCTTCAGTCTGTTCCCAAAATATATACAAGTGAAGACACTACCAATAATTAGCCAATCTACCTGATGAATAATTACACTATTCAAGATCAGTTAATTTACTAAACTGTTGGATCAAATAGCCAAAGTGGCAGAACTTCTGCTTTCTAAACCCTGGATGCAGTAATTTCTGAAAATCAGTCTTCCACTTACTCTTCTTTGGCTGGTTAGGGTAGGGATAGCTTTTGCCAGGTTCTGGAGAGTAGCTTCTGCTGCTGATGCTGGATCCCGAGCGACTGTGGGGGGAGGGAGGCATGTCTCTTTTGACCGGGGAGCGCTCACGGACGGGGGGAGCAGGGCCTTTACGTCTGGGCCCTTCATGGTCCTCTCTGATGGAGAGAACATCAGCAGCTTTTAAAGAGGGTCGGCTCAAGAGGCTCATTGCCATGTGGTGGCTACACTTCTTAGCTTCAGCAAGATGAACACATAATGGTCAAAGGCTACTGGCAAAGATGCTGACTGTTTATCATATTGGCAGGCAGTAACCCTTCAAACAGTAAAAACAGGGAGAAAAGAAAACTACACAAAAAAAACAAACAATAAATTCTGTGGCTCAACGGCTTAGTGCGTCGTGCCATCGGTCCGGGGATCCGGGTTCGAGTCTGACCCAAGGTCATTTCCCAATCCCTGCACTGCCCGTCTCTCTCTCCCGCTCATTTCCTGTCACTCTCTCTGCTGTCCTATCACACTGAAGGCAAAAGAGCCCTGAGGATATCTTTAGGGGAAAAAAAACATAGTTCCCAAAACCATACTGTACTAGCCTAGAACTCTAGACGTACCCCTAGCGGTAGCAAATTTGAATTTGCACAGCGGATACGTCTAGAGGCCACTGATAGAAACCCGTTGTATCCTGACTCTGGCGGCGGATAACCAATCACAGCGTGGTATGTGTACAGGAAATCGTAAGGCGGGCTTTGTACGATGACGACAGCCCTGCTCAAACCAGAGCAGAATCGTCTTTGGCTTTAGTTTTGGACGAATTACACTTGTCATTTTCTTTGAAAGTGAAACAAGAAAGTGCACTGAAGTTTTTCGTTCTGAAAAAGATGTCTTTGCCGTGTTACCGACGGGCTACGGGAAAAGTTTGATATACCAGCTGGTACCACTGGCCGGAACGCTAGCCTATTACATGGAGAGGCAGTTTGAAAGACAACGCAATCACCCGCCCCTCCATTGAGGCACAGTCTATCAGTGGTCTTCAGACTATACATTCTTATGATATAGTCTGGTGTGTCAGGCTTATACTGTACTCCAATTGGTTGGCAATGGGCAATTGCACTGCAACCAACAAAAGCTTGTAGCATAGCAACCATGGTGTTGGGGATCCCACCCCTGGCTGGTAAACACACACAAAACTAACTCAACTTTTCCTGTTGAGTGACTTACAATCTATCGAGGTTCCTGAGGGCCTGCATGAGTGTATCATCCTCAGTAGGGGCGGACACGGACCGTGGAGGAGGCAGTCTCTGGCCTTTCACTGCAGGCGGGGCAGCTACCCGATTACTGGATCTGCAGAGACACATGGAAATAGAGGAGTGAAATTTCTGGCACAATCCAGAATCCTCACAATGGGGCAAATTACTGCAGTACAAACTGCTGATGTAAACTGAATTTGGATAATACAAGCAGGCAAGTTACTGCTTTTCAATTCAAGAGATTTTATTAAGTTGCCCACAAACAGACTCCCACATCCATGCAGAAATATTGGAAAGTAGACTCCACCATAAAAGAACAAAGTGTCAGCTGTTTGAGGATCGAAGTGGGTCATTACTTGAAAATGACCAAAACAAAACCACAGTTTATTATGAGGCATTGGCTTGGGTTCGAGACCCCTTTTTTTGAAGACATTATGTCTAATATGTTTTTGATGACTTATGGGAGAGTGAAAACTATTACTGCCATCTCATAACTGTTGCTCCAAAGCCCCTTTCAGGTTAAGAGAGAGGGCAATTGAGTGTGGCCTTTGCAACTCTCCTTTACACTTTAATTAGGGTGTTTATTTTGATAGCACTCCCCCTGCTTTTAAAGTCAACATAGAAGCCTGTCAGCCCGGAGCACCCTGCCACGGGAGAGTGCCCCCTTCTGACCTCTTGGCTGTTCAAGGGAGGGGGCAGGGGGGAGAGGGCAAGTGGGGTGGGTGGGGGGGTTAGTGAGCCCAATGCCCCTTGCCACATAGACTTGGTAAGCCACAGATTCAGTGTGCAGTGCTGTGAGCCGTGTCGGACAGGCCGGCTTCTCAATTTGCCACAGTAATGGCTAACCACCACCATAAAGTATGCTTACCTTCTCCAATTTCACACATCAAATATTTGGTTGGGACTTGGGAGCTGCCAATTTACAAGTGAACTAATAAATGCTAATGCGCTAATACAAACCAGACAATAGTCTTCTGGCCTTTCCCTTGGTCTTGTTTAGCCATATCTATCCCACACAGCAGTAAAAATCACTGGAGCCTTTATTGGCAGTCGCTCCATTGTCCTGCCGGCCAATGCTTTCGATCTGGCCGGCCGACCATCAGCCGCTATACGACGTGCCGTAGAGCTGATTGGCGGCATAAACAAATCAATGGCACCTGGTTTCCACGACCTGGGCCTGACCTGGGCCTGTAGCCCAAACAAAGAGCAGGCTTTACGTGGGCCTCACTCTTTAATGACGCCTGACCCGTTTGAAGTAGCCCAGCCACTGCTGCTGCTGCTTGCTTTAAAAAGCTTATTAGAATGGAGGCTCTGTCTCCTGAACAGGAAAAAAACTTCAGATTTCTCCTTACTTGTATCAATGAACAATAACATTATGGCAAAACTTTACCAACTAAATTCACATGATAATGGTAAATAGGACGATTATTTTAAGTCTAATATTCTTTGAATCTTCGGATGTCTTCAAATGAGGACTTCTATTCTGACCTTAGTGGGCAACTCAATCATGCTATTTTAACTTTGTCAGGTTATTAGACACAATTTTATCTTTTCCTGCCATCTAGTTAGTGTCCTGTCCTGGGAAGGGCCATTAGCGGAGTGAATGGATGATAATCTGAGGGGTTATTTGTAGAATCTATGGCAAGCTTGGACAGGTGCTGCTGGTGACAGGTATGTGGGTCCCCTTGTGCTAGATGAAACAACTAAAGTCTCTGAAACAAAGAGATACAGTGATGGCTCCAACAGGGTCCACACACACACACACACACACACACACACACACACACACACACACAGAGTACCCATACACCATCAGGGTAAAACAAACATGGCTGCTCTTTCATGCTCAGCATAGTAAGCAACTGCTCAGCTCTGAGAGGGAAACATGCCAAAGTGATTCTGCCTGTGCTGTTGAGCCTAAATTTGGAACTCTGCTCTCATCACCTGTAAGCCTTTGGGGAAAGCATTGTCAACGTTAATGGAAGCCATAGTTAATGGGAGTCATAATGTATATAAACCCAACATAAACCACCAAAAACGTAAGATACATAAAAAGGCAAGCTATTTTTAGGAAAACAGGAATAAATACAACACACGCAGCAATTCAGATAATAGGGGACCTTCCCCGATCACCCCTTGCAGATGATTACGTGCTTCTCTTTAATCATGCTAACGACTTAAAATTCAGTGAGATACATCGGCTACCAACCCGCGCACACAATATATTAAACAAGTAATTATGGCTTCAGGATGCTTTAGGGAAAACCATTAAAATGGGGTGAGGGTTTGTGAGGTGACTTTGATGGTTGAGAGGGTGTGTGTGTGTGTGTGTGTGTGTGTGTGTGTGTGTGTGTGTGTGTGTGGTGGTGGGGGGGCTAGGTTGCCAACTAGTTGCACTTCTGGCACTTCACAGGGCGGCCGGTGAGCTCATTAGCGAGTCCTCATCATCTGGTCTGGTGTGGTGTGGCGGGAAGGAGGTTGGGAGGGAGGAGAGATCCGCACAAAGGGGCAGATTGAGCTGCGTGGCTTCCCTCGCTCTGTGGGCTCTCCAAACCCCTGCTGCCAGACACATTACCACATTGGGCCCTTTCTCTCAGAGCGCCTGTGTGTGTGTGTGTGTGTGTGTGTGTGTGTGTGTGTGTGTGTGTGTGTGTGTGTGTGTGTGTGTGTGTGTGTGTGTGTGTGTGTGTGTGTGTGTTGACTAATTCCAGTCAGGAAAACCTATAGATAAATTGGGAGGAAGCATTACACTATTCTGTTACATAGTGCACACGTGGATACTGCATGTGTTGCAGGTTAAATTAAGAAGCACCTACTGTTTCACTGATACCCACCACATTGATCAGAGGGTTTGTGCAGGTACAGTACGTGTGCACATGAGTATGGTGGCAATTAGAAGCTCTTTAGTATGAAGAATGGTATTGTTCTGAGTTAAGGCAAAGAACATAAAGTTAAAAGAATGATTTAAAGGGATCCCTGCCTAGAAAGACATGGTGGCCTTATAAGATTGATGCTGGTGTCAGCATTTTCAATTCAAATCACAGGACAAGACACCAAGGACAGAATGGTCTAGGAAGGGTGGAAAATGCATTGGAAGACTGTATTTCTCGGCTTTGATGCTCACATTTTTAAGTTTTTCTATCTGATAAGACAAGAATGGAAGATACTTGATAAAAGTGAAAAGTATTTTCTGTCCATTGCAACATCATAAAATAGCAACAAATTCCAAACTTCTGCAGATACAGAATTCTGATTTGATTCCATGGACATGGAATAATAATAACCAGTGTCTGTTAACTGATCCGTAAAGAATAATTATTATTTCAATATCAGTGATTAATGCTCTACACATGACTTCACAAAGGATCATTCTTTGATCCCACAGAGTGGTTGAATATCATTTAAGTGCCTAGCACAGCGGATTATCCCACGACTCCAAATTCCCAGATTGAAACAAATCTAAATGGGGATTGAAAATTGATAAATTGCCGTGGTATCACAGGTTTTAAAGCAAAGGGTGGCTTAGTTCATAGCTCATGCACTGGAAAACACAATCAAACCAACTGGTGTACTTTTTCCATCCTAAGCCCGCGGTATTTATATTGCCAGTCAGACAAACAACAATCACTGTACTGCAGTGAGGCCATTTGGGTATCTGAGCCTTCAAAGAGCAGATTTTAGAGAGACTGACAGACACATGAAATAGCCCTGGACATTAGCTGGGTTTCCATCCAACTAATTCACATTTTACATTCATATTAATAAAAGTTAGTCCCAAGACTTTGCACGTCAGCTCTATCTACTATGTAATGTGAACAAAAAAACAAAAGGAAAAAAAAAAACTATTTAGCTCATCAAGAGCTACTGTATGTTCCAGCCTGTTGTGGGATCAATGTCTAGACAGAACATCAACTTTAATTGCATTATGCCTTATTCACATCAAGCTTTAATCCACCCCGCTCAAGTGAACTAAATTCATATTTGAATTAGACGACTGATCCAAAATTGCTGGCAATTCCAACCGAGGATGTCTTCTCTGTATAACATATGCGCATCAACTAGCTGGATCGAAACCCAACTATAGACACACAGCCCTTAGCACCACCAGGTGTGGGCAAGTTCCATGCCTCTGGAAAGCAGCTGACTGTAAGGGGGCATGTGGTAAAGGAGGCACATTCAGGTGTAGGGTACATGTGTAATGTAATGTATGCTCTGGCCAAGGGGACGCACACTGGTGCCCTTTGTCCTTCAGGCTGGCCTGGAGATGGCAGTGCAGGCAGCCAGGGGGGAGCAGGAAGGAAAGGGGTGGTATCTGGTATGTGTGAGAGTGTAGTAGTCTATATATGTGTGTGTGTGTGTGTGTGTGTGTGTGTGTGTGTGTGTGTGTGTGTGTGTGTGTGTGTGTTGTGGGGATCAGGTTAATGCTGTATTTCAGCAAGCAAGATTTTTGATCCTGCGTCCATGAGATGTTGCTGGCTGGCTGCCAAAGGACTGCCCAGTGGATGAGGGAATAGGCCATTTCTTATGCGATTCAAGAGAGGAATCTCAGATGTCTGTATTTGAACTGGACAACGGCATGTGTAATGCACATGCAACGATGCAACATGCTTTGAATCCTTGATTGATTACTGCATTTGCAGACCCAGTGAAGCATCATTCAAAGTCAATAGCAGCTTGAGTCCACATCCAACACATGGGGGTTGTTCAGTGTACATTAATCTGAGCAACACTGACAAGCGTACCATTCAAACGGATGTCAAAAGCAAAGATGGCGAAAGGCCTGCCATGTTTGATTTATGGTTTCTGCAGAACTGTGAAGCACTGGAAGGACCAGGGAAGCACACAAAGTAAAAAAAAAAAAAAATGCTCCACATTGCCATCGCAATACTTCCATTCAGTTCTTGAATTTTGTCAAAAAGGGGTGTCTATTGCCATCTGGTGGCTATAATCAGAACTTCAACACTGACTGGCAATTCCTAATATGCTTGGGAAGACAGTTGAAAAAAATAAATAAATACCTAGCCGGTTAGGAATACTTAACCGACGTTGTTTCATATAATGCACATGCAACACAATCAAAGGCTTGCCATCCATGCCCAGCATTTTAGTTTCAAAACAGTTAGCTTACTTATTTTCCACCCACTCCTTTGGTCAACAAAGTACACTCTCATTCCAAACACTGCATTGGCCTTCCCTGTGAGCCCTTTAAATACAAGTCAAACAGCAAAATCATACAACGAGTGCGTTCCAAAATTCGGTCAAGGTAGCCGGCGCACCACCCACACAGTGCTATGCTTGGCGTCCGCTCTGCAGACCACTTAATAGAGCTGTTGTTTCGCCGGCCTACTTGCTCCCTCTTGGGGCTGGCAGCCTCACAGTGAAGCCATGCATGATTTTGAAAAAGTTTGAACGCCACCAACACTCAGCCAAAGTCTCACATCCTCACAAGGTACAAGTCACAGGAGAGAGTGGGTTATGTGTTAATTGCTAAAATCACAAGGAAACTGAACTCAGAGACAAGGAACTGCAATTTGCCAAAGACTAGAATACAAAACAGAAAATGCACTGTTAGCACAGGCAGCACTGAGGCATTTTATTACATTTTTTTAAGAGAGGAATTTTCACAGAATTTACCTGAACTCAACCTGGCGAGCAGCCACTGGATCTTCCCTGGGCCCTCGGTAGTAAGAATACGGCTCATCCTATTAAAAGTATGAAATCATTAAGTTACTTAACACCAAAGTTATTTTTTAAAAATCACTTCAACTACTTTGTCCAAGATTTAGAATGAACAATTTTGTTAACATTAAGTTAAGCTTTATCTTCTGCAGTGAATGAAAATGGAACGAAAATGGTTGCACAATAGAGATTGCTCAGACACGTGACAAATTGGCAGAAACACCTTCAAAAAGCAAAGAATTATGGGTACATCTGGCATATAATGAACATAACTATGAACCAAAACTCACATCCATGAAGGATAGTTATTGTTTTCAGGCCTCGAATAGACAGAAGACACACAGATTTATTTGAAAGGAAAGCTCCGGAGTGAATTCAAGCATAACCCTGTTGAACGAGCCTGCTAAATGCACAAGTTACTGAGTGGAACAAAATAATTTGGAACAGCATAGACCGAACGCGAACACGAAGCACTTTACACTGAGTCAACGGTACATCAGATCTTCCTTTCGGTTTCTAAATCAGTTTCCATTGATTCAGTGTAAAGTGCTTGTTTGCTTCTGCGTTCGGTCTATGCTGTTCCAAATTATTTTGTTCCACTCACTAACTAGTGCATTTAGCAGGCTCGTTCAACAGGGCTATGCTTGAATTCACTCCAGAGCTTTCCTTTAAGGAGAGGATTTTGTTTATCATTGGCATAGGCAACCACAGGCCCTGCTCCATTTATCATAGCCTTCATTACGCTATTACAAACTGAGGAATGAAAATTCTTAAAGAAAAGACACATTTTCTCATTAAGGATGTCATAAAATGCTTAAGACCAGTATATGGCATTTTCTCTGCTCCCTGTCTGTATACAGCCCAATTATACTTGCCAACCGTGACTTCCCCAAATGCACATGGGCAATTAGTCACATGAGCCAACTCGATTACACTAATACAACTTGTTATTGTATACCCAAAGACATAATTCCACTGTGACTGACAGCCATTGGTGTTATAATTGTGATGTGCTACACCTGAACTGGTGTTACATGCTTACTCTTCTATATTGTTGTGGAGCATTTCTGCGCTCATTCCCAAAGTGGTTGCTTTCACTGTGGTAACCACGCTGTTCTTCTCCATGGTAGCCTCTCTGGTCTTCACTGTGGTAACCTCGCTGACCGACACCATGGAAACCTCGTTGGTCATCAACTGGATAACCTCTTGGACCACCATAACGTTGACCTTCATAGTCACCCCCTCTGTCATAATCGTCCTCTGTCTTAGGAAGTGGTGCACGTCTCTCTATGCTCACAACCCTCTGATAAGGAGCCTGCGGAATAAAGCCGTAATGTAAAGTGCAGCAAAAAACCTACATGGTTAACAGCAATGCGGGAGGTATTTGAAATGGTTTTAAATTAGCTTACAATTCTTTCCGCAAATCGCTCCTCATAGACTTCTCTAATGGTGCGTTCTTTCCTATAGGACACTGTCAAAAAGAGGAAATTCAGAACATTTATCTTAAAGGTACAGTCAGTGATTCTGTTTGGAGTACGTTTCTTTGTTATTGATTGTTGCAAAGATGTTTGCATCTGCAGCCAGGTGTCATTTAGAAGTTTTTGTTATTGTTTGGGGACAGACTACCCAAACTCTTTGTTTACACCATAGACCGTTCTAAATCATTGTCCCGAGCTTGTGTATGTAAGACTGGATTTGTTTTCTGTTTTTTTTTACAGTGACCCAAGAGAATGCAGAGCTAATGAGTCATGAGGAGATATCACCTTTACGTTATAAAAAGTGTAATGTCCTCCTACAAACTACATAATTAAATCACTGACTGCTCCTTTAAATATCAATCGTTACAAAGGGAGTTTGTGCACAAAGACACTGAGGAAATCCTTTGCGAGATGGAGGGACAGATTTATCGATACTTACTGTTTACTCTTCTTGATGCGGATTTCGATAACGTTTTCTAAAATGAGCTGCCTTGAAAAAAAGAAAGTGTTCCATTCAGGATAACGTGATGTTCTAAACATCGGCCAGATGTTTCCTAACTTCAGAACAAAACAATAACATGCTATTCACAGATATCAGTTTTAACATTAACTTCATGCCATGCATGTGGAATCAAGTCAGACACCAAATCGCATAACGTCAAGTTAGCAAACAATGTTTTCGCCAAAAAAGGTCACATTGTATATGTTTATGCAGCTGTAATACACGCATGCATGCATCCATGAATGAAACGTTAACATTAGCCAAAGCTTATCGCCTTTCCTTTCTCTGCGTCGCTGGCTGGTGTTACAACCTTGACAAGTCAACTCACCAGCATTTCTATTCATCATTTGTATTGGGTTAAGGTCCAAAAAGTAATGTGTTAATGCATGCGATCACTTACAAATTTTACTCATCCATAGAACATATTTACACAGGGTAGTTAGCAAGTGGTAGAAACATAAGAAGCCTTTCTTCACTGGTTAATTTATGTTTGCATGCCTGCCTCTCCATGACTTCTATCGCCACCTATCGCACGGTAGGGCTAATGAAAATGTAGCTGCAGTAGTAGGCTAGGCCAGGGGTTCTTAAACTTTTTTTAGTTTGGATGCAAATTTTAAATAGACAAATAATATGGGGCAAAACATGGGGCATAACATGTGGCAACATCTGACAGTGCAGATGTGGTTTTCTGTAGGCCCACTGTTTTAAAAATGCCCAAGGAAAGCGTTTTAGTAGTACTTCTATCCCTATGATAAAAGTGTATTTTTTTAAGCAAACTTTTTCATGGACCCCCTGGCAATGTGCCGCGGACCCCTGGGGGTCCCCGGACCCCAGTTTGAGAACCAATGGGCTAGGCTACTCTTGAAACTTAAATTAGTGTTATCAGCTGTTAAAGTTACACTCCCCCATTGAAAAAAACACGTTTTTGACACAGGTGCATATCTTGCTATTGGCATTTGTTAAATACATATTTAGATATATTATTATATTATGTTTGGTATCATTTTCAAGGGGACAATGAGCTTTCATTCAAGTCCTTTTGTGAACATTTTGGACAAGTAAAGCCAGCCCTGGAGCTCTTCAAACTTTTAACCACACACATTCTCTATGGCATCAGGGAGCATCAGAGATACTAAATACAATCATAGCAATACTGGCATGATCAGAAAATGTATAATAGCCATAGTATTCCATTCTGAGGGGGTGGCCAGATGCTAGACCTTATACTCTACTCTTGGCCCTCAGTTAGTTAATGTATGTTGCTATTGTTGACATTGGTGTGTCTGACCATTTTATGATTTTGTTTGAATCATCTTTGTTTTGTGCCTCTTCCCTCTACCATAAGACCTATTTGGCTGATAGGCCTATACATGTTCATCGACTGCCACACATTTCTCTGACACGTTTATGCTCAGCCACTCTAGTATGTCAGTGGCCATTACCACCTTTACTGACACTGAAAATCTAGGTACTCCTCTTGTTCTGACCCTTGATTGTGTTGTTCCACTTAAACTCACAGTGACTCACAGTAGTCATAAAAGATCCCATGGCACTTGTCGCAAAGAGTAGGTGGTTCCCTGGTGTCCTGGCTAAAGTCCCAACCTGGCTCATTCAATCAGTCCTTTCTCCTCCTGTCCATTCCCTCACTCTCCACCTCAAGCTGGTGTGTGGTGAGCGTTCTGGCGCTGACTGTGATGGCTGCCACTCAGGTGGGTACTACACATTGGTGGTGATTAGTGAGGTATCCCCTTCCACTGTAAAGTTCTTTGGCTCAACTGTGTTGTGTTGAAATGGAATTGGAATTTTGTTTAGCTCTAATTTGAAAAAAAAAAAAAACCCTACCACTGAGATTTGTGATAAGATCATTGATAAGATTGGAAGATTATGAAGAGATTATAAAATCTCTTCTTCCACACTCAGACAATAAGCCTTCTGTAACTCATTTACATGTATTACTCATACACAAGCTGTATCTTCTTCCCAGCTTTGGGGTGATGCCACATTTAAAACTTACCTCTTGCCACTTAGATGTTTTACCCTCTTGGCTTTTCAAGAAAGTGTGCAGCCATATGCAATGTTGTGCTGGCGATAATAATTTATTAACAAACACACAGAATGGTATCATCTAATTTTGAGCAAGCGGTAGTGCAACCACTACTAAAAACCCCATGCAGTTTGCATATCATCCTAACCAATAATGTGTCTATTGATGAATAAATGCATGAATGGCCAACTCAGTTGTAGCCAGTTACATCAACAAGTGCATAGATGATGTGACCACCTCCAAATCTATCACAATACATCCCAACCAGAAACCATGAATGAGGTGAGGCCACTATTGCAAGCCAGGAATGCTGAGAGAAGCAAGAGTCAAGCTGTCCCGAGCCATCAAAACAGCTAAGCGTACCCATGCTCAGAAAATTCACAGCCACATTGATGATACCAAGGACTCACAATGCCTGTGGCATAGAATACAAACAAATTACCAACTACAGTCCCCACCCTCTTGTGATGATGATTGCTCTCTCCCTGAAGCACTAAACAAATACTATGCAAGATTTAAAGAACAGAAAGATGCAGTGGCAAAGAAAGCTATCCCTCCCACCAGTGCCAGGGTGCTACATCTGTCCTCCTCTGTAGTGAGAAGAGCAATTCATGGAAAGCCACTAAACCAGACCATATACTATACCAGGCCATGTGCTGGGAGAATGTGCTAACCAATTAACTGGCGTCCTGACTGATGTCTTCAACATCTCTCTGTGCACCACTGTTATCCCTACCTGTTTCAAGCTGGACCATCTTCCCTGTACCAAATAAATCCACACTAACCAGTAAAAATCATCATGAGGTGCCATCATCATGAGGTGCTTTTGAATGCCGAACACAAGTCCCAGCTGCCTGCTATGCTGGACCCCATGCAGTTTGCGTATCGTCCTAACCTCTCCACTGATGATTCCATCACTACAGCCATTCACCTGGCACTCAAGCATCTGGATAAAAAGGACGCTCATGTCAGAATGCTGTTTTTTGACTTCAGTTTAGCATTCAACACAATTATTCCTCAACTGTAGAGAAACTGGTTCAGCTGGGACTGGACACAAGATCCTCCCAAAGCTGTGTGCTCAGGCTCTGCTGTTCTCCTAACCCATTGACTACACACAGCCACAACCACATCATCAAATTTGCTGATGACACAACGGTGGGTTTGATAAGCAGAGGAATGTGGACATGTACAGAAAGGAGGTGACACAGCTCAGCAGCTGGTGGACTCCTAAACAACGTGGTTTTGGGCATTCACATCATTCATAACCTCACATGGACTCATAACACCACACATCACCAGAAGATGGTTGAGTTTAAATTAAAGTCAGAGGCATAGCATGGGAAACCCTATGGCGAAACCTCAAAAATGGGCAAAACTAGTTTCCTCAGAAAACGCCATGCCTGATATATTATACATTTTCTGAATCCTTAGACTCATGCCAGTATTCCTATGATTGTATTTAGTATCTCTGATGCTCCCTGATGCCATAGGATTAAAAGATTGAAGATGAATTAGGTGGAAATGGCAAGAAAATGTGTGTGGTTAAAAGTTTGAAGAGCTAGGGCTGGCTGTACTTGTCCAAAATGTTCACAAAAGGACTTGAATGGAAGCTTTAAAATGATACCAAACATATTATAATAAAATAGGCTATCTAAATATGTATTTAACAAAGGCCAATAGCAAGATATGCACCTGTGTCAGAAACGTGTTTTTTCAATGGGGGAGTGTAACTTTAACAGCTGATAACACCAATTTAGCTGTGACTCCAGAAGGATTGTCAACCAAAACATGTATCTTTTCAAAAAGTATGAAGCAACCGTTGCCACCTAGAGTGGTACCGATATCTTGTCTGGCCCATGGACAATATGGACTAACTAATAGGCCTACAGACCAGAGGGCACGAATGACATTTGAGCCTAGTGACCTGGATTTTTTTCCAGGGTTGCAGTGTTACCAGTAGTAGTAGTAACGTTAGTAGTAGTAGTTGCAGGCAAGTTGTAGTAGTAGTAGTAGTAGCAGCCTATTGCAGGTGCCCTAGGCTATTGATTTCCCGGCGCAGCTGACCAGAGTCGGGCCTGGGTTGGCTCCAAATCGCTCAGCTGTGTAGCCTAGCCTAGGGAGAAATGTTGACACTGAACTCTGCACACATTATCTGCCTGCCTTCTCAACCTGCAGATATGTTTGTGTGAGCAAGTAGCTATCGGAAAGAGAGAAGCTACTGAATTAACTAGACAAACTACCAGGTAAGGAGTCCTGGGCCTTCGATTATAAGTTCTAAAATTTTAAGTTCTAAATAATAATTTAATAAGAATCGTTTGACAGGACCTTATTAGTGCCCCAATAGCCTATGTACATAGGGCGGGCTAGGACTATTGTGGGCAAGTCTCAGGGAGTCTGACAATATAACACGTTGGTGTTTGTAGCCACCTGGATAAAGACTGAATGTTGAGCTGTTTTGTTTTCATGTTTCACTTTTGTTGGGATGTGTTTCAGGCTAATGATTGAACGTTTAACATTGTAAGTGCGAAGGAAGGACACTCTGTAACTTAACGCTAAGCTTAATGACTCATCAAAAATGCTTCAGAAAACCTGTCAATGAGAAAACTTGGGAGATAAAGATTTGGTTGTTTGGCCAAGTATTGTCCAACAGAGTAAGCCTTTTATACTACGCATTGAGGAAAAAATCATGTCGATTTCCCTCTCAGCAGTTATGGCCGCTTCTGCCCTGCGCGCACAAAAGCTCTGGCTGCGGGGTTGCCAGTGGAGCAGCTCCCGGTACCTCCACACCACCGGCCAAATGGCATCCAAGGAGCACGTTAAAGTTCTGGTGCTCGGGGGAGGAAGTGGCGGTATTACGATGAGCGCCCGCATGAAACGGAAAGTTGGAGCCGCCAATGTTGCTGTAGTGGAGCCAAGTGAGGTAACGTTAATCCACCTGGTCAATCTTTCACAACATGAAAGGTAGCCTAGTAGGTTACTTGTAGCCATGTGTCAACACATCTATCCTCGAAACTTTACCTCCTGATCCACGTTTCCAAGTTCCAGGCACAACATTATTGCCATTTACACACTTTTGCAGGATCTGTTTAGTCTTTTAATTGGCAGCCACCAGGCCTACTGTCCGTCAGTGCCACTGCCAGCTGCTGGTTAGACATAATGCTGAATTGCGCATGGTCATGCAGATCTCACTAAAAATGAACCATTTTTAGATGCATTACTACCAGCCCATATGGACGCTAGTGGGGGCTGGAGCGAAAAGTGTGGAGTCCTCGGGCCGTCCAACGGCGAATGTTGTGCCCCCTGGGGTGAAGTGGATCAAGTCCAGAGTCACGGAGGTGAATCCAGACACCAACTCTGTACGCACAGACTGTGGGAAACAGGTAGGACATACCAGAGAAACATTAGACTATGATAATAAACAATATGGTGCCTCATAGGCATAGCTGCCATAGGCCTACATTTCCTACCAGAAAACCTCCTCCCTGTGTTTTTAATGGACCATGGGAGGCCTGCTATCAGTCAAGCCAACACTCTTAAACCGAATGTGTTGTAAATCAACACATTTTGTGCAACTGCCGTTTCAACAAATGTAACAACAAAATTTCAGATATTTCAGAATGGAAAATACAATCTGTGACACAAGTAATGTGTTAAGAAATAGGCCTAACAAAAGTTCTGTTGTCCCATTCTGGACACAGCGATGTGTTAAGAAACAACACAAATTGTGTTATGTTCAACACATGTGTTTTAAGGGTGAAAGTATTATTATTAGTAGTAGTAGTGTTTGAGATGCTGAGGGTTATTTGTTACCCATTGCAGATTTCCTATGAGTATCTGATTGTGGCTCTGGGACTGCAGCTGCACTATGAGAAGGTAATGAGCTCATAAACAATAACATTACACACACACATGATTATCAACAAACATGTTTCACAGACTCAGAGACTTTATGACATTATAGTCCTTTACTGTAAGTAAGTAGGTAAGTAAAATGTATTTTTATAGTGCTTTTCACAGACAAGGGTCACAAAGTGCTTTACATGGCAGTTAGAAAAATGGGTAAATAAGTAAACTAAAGAATATCAAGGAAATGCAACAAACAACAGGGTATTTCTTAGAATAGAGCGCATTACTGCCCTGATATACTGCATCTCTTTATGGTGTAAATGCACATTACTGGCCTATATGTTGTTATGGTGTAAGAATACATCACTGGCTGATATATATCTTTATATGATGTAAGAATACATTACTGGCCCCATATATCTCTTTATGGTGAAAGAATACATAACTGGCCCGATATATCTCTTTATGGCGTATTATCACACAGTGGAATGCAATACTATTTTCTGATTGGCTGTCAGGGTGTCCGTTATTTCTAGATAACAGGACACCCTGTGACCTTTGTCGGGTTGAAAAGTTTCACCAGTGTTCTTTATCAATGCTCTTTAGAATGCAGCCTTGTGGATCTTCTTTCATGAAAATAGTACCCCAACCGAACAGGATAACTTGTTTCAAAACGGAGCCACATGTTTCTTTGGATCTCCGCTAGAACCTCACTATAGATTTGACCTATTTGTGTGTGTGTGTGTGTTATCACACTGATCATCTACTTCATTGGGTTAGAATAGAAAACATCAGCTGCTCAGCTGTTTCACATGTTGAACTTTAATGCTATAAAACTTTTCAGATTAAAGGCTTCCCAGAGGCGTTGGAACACCCCAAGATTGGATCCAACTACTCAGTGAAGACAGTGCAGAAGACCTGGAAAGCCCTTCAAGACTTCAAAGAGGGAAACGCCATCTTCTCCTTCCCCAATACACCAATCAAGTGCCCCGGAGCTCCGCAGAAAATCATGTATTTGTCTGATGCATATCTCAGAAAGGTGTGTATGACATTAGCCATTGCATTTCATTCTGACTGACTATAGGCCTATCTAAAAAAAAAAATTTTTTTGTTTTTTTTTAAACAAACCTTGAATTGATGTCATTGCCATATGCTTGCATGTGTAATTTGAACATTTAGAGCGGCCATTGTATTTGTTATGGCCAGTCAAACTTCCCAGAAGCCCAGGGCTTAAAGGGTTAATGTTAGGTGCTGGGTTGCTACTTTGTTTATGCTGTGTCAAATAATGCCAAATCAAACCTATCGCTTAGCCATCTTTTACTTCTGAACGTGACCTCACCTAGATCAAAATAACAAGTACAGCAGATAACGCTTTCATTGTGTTTTGTCTTCCAGATTGGGAAGAGGTCAAATGCAAACATCATATACAACACATCTCTACCCGTTCTGTTCTCGGTCAAGAAATACGCAGACTCTCTCTGGGAGATTGTGAAGTCTCGAGACCTCAACGTAAATCTCCGTCACAACCTCATCGAAGTCCGTCCAGATAAGCAGGAGGCTATCTTTGAGAACCTGGACAAACCTGGAGTGACTAAAAGCTTTCAGGTCTTCACCTCCCCTACAGTTATTACGGGATGTCACTAAAGTGGAACATTACAGAAGTTTTCCTTTAGAAATTAAAACCAGCATTACAATCGAGCAATCATCAGATATGCTTAAGTTGATTTGTGAAAATCCAGAACTAGTAGTGTATAGAAAATTCAGAACCGTAGTATATAGCCTCTATGACCTCTAATGACCTCTATCTGTGCTGTGTGGTTGTGTCCCTATGACCTCTAATGACCTCTATCTGTGCTGTGTGTGTATTTGTGCGTCCAGTATGAGATGCTGCATGTGACCCCCCCAATGGGCCCCCCTGATGTCCTGAAGGGCTCTCCACTGGCTGACGAGGCCGGCTGGCTCAACCTCAACAAGGAGACCCTTCAGCACAACGTCTACCCCAACGTCTTTGGCATCGGAGACTGCACCAACCTGCCCACCGCTAAAACAGCAGCCGCAGTAGGTCAGTCAGTCCAGAACAGGACAGCAGGCCCACTGGTCAGGGTCAGGACAGTGATCAGTGTTTACACATTCATGCTGACCTCAGCTGGACATGATGTTGGTCAAGTAGTGAAGGTCTGCTAGTGAAGGTCTGTAAGTAGTGAAGGTCTGCTAGTGAAGGTCTGTAAGTAGTGAAGGTCTGCTAGTAGTCTATCTGTCTTGTGCCTCTCTGGCTGTGTCTGAGTTTATTAGGCCTCAGAAAAGAAATCAACAATATCTCTTCAGCATCAGTATTTACATAAAATGTTGGATGGTAAAGGCAGCATGAAGGATGTACGTCTATATTTCCTTCAAAATTTGGCAAAATGAAAGTACCTTCGAAGGAAGAATTTTATGCATTTATCTGATTCGGACAACGTTTCCTTCAAAGGCTGCATTTTTTCAGTTTCAGAATCGGCCTATCATTTAGACTTTATTTAAAGTTACTGTAAAAATCATATTTTTATTCTTGGGGCACTGAATTGAGTACAACTGTGTAAATGTATAAGAAGAGTATATTTACCCTCTGAAGAATATGCCATGGTGGTCAGAGAGATGTTTTTCTCACTGAGGAGCAGAGATTATGTTTTTAATCCTAATGAGCACACCAGTGCTTTTAGATGGAAATTGATTAGGTTTTTTTCAGACAGATGTTGTTTTTTTAGTTCATGCACCACAGGAAGATGGGAAATGAGGGAATCAATTAGTACTAGCTTAACGATCCCTTGAGAGTGACTCACACAAAGACTACTAGACTCACTGTCAAAGCCTACTAGCCTACTAGACTCACACAAAGCCTACTAGCCTACTAGACTCACACAAACACTACTAGCCTACTACACTCACACAAAGACTACAAGACGACTACACTCACACAAAGCCTACTAGCCTACTAGACTCACTGTCAAAACCTACTAGCCTACTACACTCACTGTCAAAACCTACTAGCCTACTACTGTACACTCACAAAAGCGTACAAGCCTACTACACTCACACAAAGCCTACTAGCTACTAGACTCACTGTCAAAGCCTACTAGCCTACTACACTCACACAAAGCCTACTAGCCTACTAGAGATCTGAAGTTGTCTGACCTGTTTTACAGCGGCTCAATCAGGTGTGTTGGACAGGACCATCACTAGAGTCATGAAGAACAACAAGCCTGATAAGAAAGTGAGTCTTAAGATTATAACAGCGATAACATTATAGCACTGCTAAACAGACAGAGGCTTTAGATTGTAACAGCGATAACATTACAGGACTGCTAAACCACATTCATGTCTTTTAAGAAATCATCAATAGAATCAATATTTGATTTTCAAATGTCAGCATTTATTTCCCCTCTATCCAGAAAGCTACAATCAACATGTTTCTTGTGCATGTTTTTTTCTTATTTAAACAAATGGGTGTAAGGCACTTCAGTCTTAAGTGCTTGCAAATGATTTGTTAGTGTCAGTTAAATCACAGAGTAATCTGCACCTGCTTTAGTTCCTGATCAGATTACTGTGCTAATTGAATGACTCTACATCAGTGTTTCTCAAACTTTTTCAGACCGGGGACCACTTTGCCCAAAAAATGTTTTTCAGGGACCATCTGCTATCACGCCCCCTCTCACATGCCGATAACCAGTGACCTTGCATTTCTAGGCATTTCTAAATGGGCATTTCTATACACTTCAAATTCAGATAGCTTGATGTTTTTAATAAATTGTTGGCCTGCCCCATAGTATTCAGTGAACAACTCATCTTTTGCCTCCAAATAATGTTAAGAAACAGACTAAATTCCCAGATTTATTTTTGGAAATCCCCTCGCGGACCACTTGTGCTTGCTCGCGGACCACCAGTGGTCCCCGGACCACACTTTGAGAGCCACTGCTCTACATCATAGTTTTAGTTCCTGTTCAGATTAGGCCTACCTACTGTGCTAACTGAATGACTTTACACCATTCTACAGCATTAGTTTCTGTGCATCACAAAAGCACAAGATTTCTGTCTGTGCTATTTCAATGATTGGAATGAAATTGAAAATGAAAGACTTCCCTGTGTTGTCATTGTCTGCAGTACAATGGCTACACCTCGTGTCCTTTGGTGACCAGCTACAACACGGTGGTGCTGGCCGAGTTTGACTACTCATTCCAGCCTCTGGAGACGTTCCCCTTGGACCAGAGCAAGGAGAGGAGGATCATGTACCACATGAAGGCTGACCTGATGCCCCACCTGTACTGGCACGGCATGCTCAGGTGAGTCCAGCACAGACCCCTCAGGTACAGCCTACTCAGGAGAGTACAGCCATCAGACCCCTCAGGTACGGCCTGCTCAGGTCCAGAAGTCAGACCCCTCAGGTAAAGCCTGCTCAGGTAAGTCCAGCAGTCAGACCCCTGAGGTACGGCTTGCTCAGGTGAGTACAGGAGTCAGACCCCTCAGGTACGGCCTGCTCAGGTGAGTACAGGAGTCAGAGCCCTCAGGTACGGCCTGCTCAGGTGAGTACAGGAGTCAGAGCCCTCAGGTACGGCCTACTCAGGTGAGTCCAGCAATCAGTTTCAGCAGGAGCTCACCCTGGTGAAAATGTAGTGCACTGAAGTGTATTGGAAATGTATTTCTGTAGTACAGCATTTATTTCAAGTACATTTCCTGACAATACACTTCAGTTAAAGTGTGTTATTGGCAGACTTCTGGAGAAGTGTACTTGTCCTAAGATCAATGTAAGTACAATTGACAGTGTATGGTCACAAATTCATTTTTCCCAGTTTTGACCTTTACACCCACTTACCTGTGATAAATGTTGTCTGAAACTACACTTGAAAGTCCCTGTTCGGCTACATATCATGTTGAATAAAAGTTCGCCAGTAATAAAAACCAGTTCAGATCATGATAATGATATTTGATTTGAGTCACTACATTGTCAGTGTATGGTCACAAGTCCATTTTTCCCAGTTTTCACCTTTGCACCCATTTACCTGTGACAAAATTTAATGTTGTCAGAAACTACACTTGAAAGTCCCTGTTTGGTAGCCTGGCACGCCCTCCCAGTGACGTAACACCTTCGGCGTTGCTGTCACTGAACGACAAAAATGTGGAACTCGGAAAGCATTTTCTAACATTTTCCAACAGCGACCAATAGCTAACCGAGGCATTAGAGGGAGGGGGGTCAACTTACAGGCTCTCGGTCAGACCAAAGTCGATGGCAATCAGACTACCTGTTTGGCTACATTTCATGCATGATAATGATGAATAAAAGTTCACCAGTGATAAAAATGACCAGAAGTCTACCAATAATGCACTTTAACTGAAGTGTATTGTCAGGAAATGTACTTGAAATAAATTCTGTACTACAGAAATACATTTCCAACACACTTCAGTGCGCTACATTTTCACCAGGGATGTCACACAGACATGAGGGTGATTATGATGTAATTTCCTTCCTCAGGGGGCTGTGGGGAGGCCCAGGGCCGTATCGCTCCCTCATGCACTTGGGCATGAAATAGTGCCCTGAGGAGGAAGAAGGGTCCATCCTCAGCCATTGGAAATAGAGGAAGAGGGAGGATCCATCCTCAGCCCGTGTAAATAAAGGACATAGGCCACCAGGAAGAGGGAGGATCCATCCTCAGCCAATGGAAATAGAGGCCGCAGACCACTAGGAAGAGGGATCCATCCTCAGCCAATGGGGATCATTGGATCCAAGGGCTCCATTTTAATGTAAAGTGACAGGTTTTCTCAGAGAAACTCGGATGCTTAGTGCAGCTGTTAAAGACATGGCTGGTTTATTTTGGCACTGATCTGGAGTGGATGATCTATCTTGTTTTCAGTATAAAATTGTATTGCTTGGTTGTGTGTGTCGGGGAAACTCTTAGAGACATGAAATAAGCTAAGCTACTAGCTACTCCATATCTCAAAATCAGCCTCAACCACTGTAGCTTTACTCAATATCAGCAAAACCACACAAACACCAGAACACTGTCTACCACAACCCACAAGCCCATCTGCATCAACAATGGAACAGTGGAAATAGTGGACAACTTCAAATACCTTGGACTCACCCTGTACGATAAACTCAGCTTTGAGCCAATAGAAACAAACTCACACACATCACTCACACCGCAGCCAAACAGAGATGTATTAGTAATGGAGTAGAACTACTTAAGTAGCCTATTTAAAATACAGTATCTGTAGTTTATTGGAGTACTATGTTTTTTCTCAATTCTTTTTTTCAATTGGGAATTTGGGGCTTAGCATGGGTCAGTCTACTGCTCGATTTCGAGATGGAAGAAGAACACCAAGTTCTTTAGCTTCAAATGATTGTAGTGAGGGTAATGGAGGTGACCATCCCTGGTCCTAGGGTTCCATGTTTTCCTTCGTTGACCAAAAAGACTATACGTATCAAATTAAGTGCCTACTCTGCCTCCGTTCAGCCAAATAAATGTAAAACAATATTCAAACTTTTGACTGCTTTCTTTAATATACACAGTACTTCTACTTTTATTTTCAGTACTTGAGTAGCAATTTTTAAAATACTTCTACTTGCAATACTTAGCCTGGCGAATGCCAAACTAAAAATCACAAGTGATATTAAGTCTGGAGGCCTACCTATTGCATTTCTCGTAGCGGAAGCATCATTTACGATTGTCCAGAGCCGTTTATTGGGCGTTACTAATGTCTATTATACCGTCTGTACATACCTCGGAGCCAATACCAGAGCCACCTTGTGATGTAAAATGCAGTCGAGGACCGTACAAATCCCTTTTTGTTCTGTGATTGGATACCGAAAGCAGGCGAGAAAATCAGCCATGGTCACCATACTGCTTTGCAGAGTGAAATGAAATAAGCACACAAAGGAACATGGGAACTCCCAGGCTAATACTTAAGTACAAAACATTTTGAGTACTTTAGTACTTCCACTTAAGTATGGAGTTTAAAGAAGACTTCAACTTCTACTCAAGTCACTTTTTTGATATGGTACTCCACTCCTCTACTCCAGTACTTTATACAACTCTGCAGCGGCAGCCAAAGCAATAGGCCTCCCCACCCCAATCTATCAGACCTCAACAGTGAACTCACCAAGAACAGAGCATGGATCATTGCACACAAGCCCACCCATCCTCTCAACCCTTTCTTCACCCTGCTTCCATCTGGACACAGATACAGGGCTCAAGGGTGGAGGCGGGCACACTTTGGAAGAAGGTTTTGTGCCCTCTGCATTAACAGCTCTGAATTCAAGGTTATTGCTCATTGTGTTTCCCTCATTCCTCTGAAGTGCCAGTAACTGTGGATGGGATTTTCTGTTTGTCTCTTGTGTAAGTTTTATGTGACATGTATGTGCTGGTGGGATATATGTTTTATGCCCGCACCGCACACGGGTCTAAAACCCGCCACCCTGCAAGCTACAACACTCCCGGTGTGGGAGTCGGACGCTCTAACCACTGAGCCAAAAGCCCAGGCTTCCAACTCCGCAGTTAGAAACGCCCAAGGAATTGGGTTGTGAGGATTTACACGTACTGCCGTGGCATCCGTTACACTAACTGTACACAGTATGCACTATACTACTATACTAATACTGTAAGTAAGTGTACTCTCACTGTTCCACACTGATATGTCCCACATTATGTTTCTTTGGAGGTGGTAACCCTAACTCTGCTCTTGGCTCTCTATATTAAATAGTCAGTGTGAGCGTGAGACCAGTACTTGGCTCAATACATCCATCTATATATCTGTCCAATTCTGTTTCTGTGTATTTCTGTTTCGAATTTATGGCAAAATACATACTATGACATTGTCATTTTTATCCTAATGGGCAAAGTCTGCTACAGGCCTGCATATTTGCTGGGTCAATGAAATAGGGAACTTTTGAAGATCTGCATTACTGTAAATATAGGCCCTTGTTTAGAGACTGATTCATTGGACTCTAATGCTGCATGATAGTTCCCTAATCATTCATCCCATTTACAATCCAAAGGGACTAGAAGAGCTCCTTAATGAAGCAGCTATTGGAATGTGTACTATACTGTACTTAATACTGTACTTCCATAAAACTGACTCAGTATTGCCTTAAGCACATTCCTGCAGTGGTCAGTGGTGAGGTGAGGCAATGTGTGGTTATCCTGGCTCATCTTGTTAATATTTTGTGAATGCAGTAGGCTAGAAATTATATTAAAGAAGAGCTGTCCTTGGTGCTGGGCAATAGGCTACTCCCGGGTGTTTACAGTAAGGGAGCCGAGGCGGGGTTTAGTGTTTATGTTATTGAAATTCTAATATTTTTAGGAAAATGTTTGTTGGCAGTATGATCCACCTTGCTATGTGGCATGTACGGTATTGCTCGTCTTCTCATTAGCCTACGTGCTGCCTGCTCGCAGTTGAAGAAGAACAGTTCTACCAGCTGCACTGAGCTGTGCAAACTGTGTTGCAGTTGATGAACTCTTCACCTAACTCAACCTCTGCCTGCCAAACCGGATACCACACAAGCCCACGGAAGAGCGTTGTCGTAAGAGGCTTGCTAGCGCTCTCGTTCAGTCGGCAGAAGTCAACAGAGGAGGTAAGTTCTCTGTAAAGCATGCATTTGCGTGGACTGTTAGCTTACATTACTGAACATTTTTTTTCACTTTTCCATAACGTATTGAAGTCGCAGTGTTGTGCGTAGCCTAGAAGCAACTGGTTTGAGCGTCAACCTTTCAAAATAAGGTGGGCAGGCTACGCACTTTGCACCACAGTGAAGTTCTATGCGCAGTTTGACAGTCAGTGGCGAATATCTTAATCATCGAAAATAGTCTATTAAAGTGGTAGCCTAGTGCTAAAATGTGGTTGCAATTATGGCTTTGACTATTCTGATCCTTTAATGTCCTTTAAGCTGAAGTGCTAAGTCATTATGACACATCAGGGGAGGCAACAAGCTGTCAAAAGTTGGACAGCTCTGTCACTGAGAATGGACCTTCGAGCTAGCTTGGAAACATTATGTTAACATAAAATATGGCTTCATTCCGTTTCTTTATCCGGCTACACTACATAAAGTCTGAGGTAAAATTATACTAGTAGCCTAGGCCTAGTAATCGTTGGCCATATGTTTGATGCACCTTGTTTTCCCTCTCCGCAGTCATGACCGCTTCTGCCCTGCGCGCACAAATGCCCTGGCGGCTGGGTTGCCAGTGGAGCAGCTCCCGGTACCTCCACACCACCGGCCAAGCCGCGTCCAAGGAGCACGTTAAAGTTCTGGTGCTCGGGGGAGGAAGTGGCGGTATTACAATGAGCGCCCGCATGAAACGGAAAGTTGGAGCCGCCAATGTTGCCATAGTGGAGCCAAGTGAGGTAATCGGGGGCAAAACCTCTTATCTGCCCTTAAGAAGAAATTAGGCAATTTGTGCTCTGTGAAAATAGACGAGTGAAAGTCTGTTTTATTATGAATCCTAATGTTTCTGTATTGTGCTATGCTTATAAATATTATGTCAGTAGACATACACAACGTTATCAACTGACGGATATTTCGCAACTTTGGACAAGGGAGGTACTGACATTTACTGACCAATGGGTGGTGCTGATAGTCATGGTGTGTAGTGTAGCCAAAGTCTCTGGTGTAGCCTACTGTTTGCTTAGCACACACCACTATCATATTGGTCACCATTACACCACTTAATACCAATAAAAATGATTTTTTTTTTAGATGCATTACTACCAACCCATATGGACGCTAGTGGGGGCAGGAGCGAAAAGTGTGGAGTCCTCGGGCCGTCCAACGGCGAATGTTGTTCCCTCTGGGGTGAAGTGGATCAAGTCCAGAGTCACGGAGGTGAATCCAGACACCAACTCTGTGCGCACAGACTGTGGGAAACAGGTACAAGCAGAGAAACATTAGACCATGATAATAAACAATATGGTGCTTCATAGTTGCATGTTGTTAGCCTCATATCATACAGTAATTTGTCATTTTTTGGCCAAATTGAGATATTTGTGTAGCTCTCCTACCACTTCTGCATCTCTTTCTTCCTATCTCATTGGCCAATCACAACACTTGAAAAAACAAAAACACTATCTGCCTAACTCATTCAGTTTTGATAAGCAAAATGGCAGAGGAACTGACCAAAAGTGAAGCCTTAGCTCAAATTTCTTCACAAAATGTAGGCCTAATTTCTGTTAACAGTGTCTGTTTATTGGCTACAGCTAACAGCCTCAGCACAAGCTGCCAGGATACTAGCCTTATGTTGTGAGGAACATAACAAGACTGTAGCCATAACGTAACTTCAACCTCAATCAAAAATTGCCATCTACAGGAAGTCTTACGAGGACACTGGGATTCACCCTCAAGTTTCTTCCACTTTGTGTGTGTGTGTGTGTGTGTGTGTGTGTGTGTGTGTGTGTGTGTGTGTGTGTGTATGTGTGGGTGGGTGGGTGGGGTGAAGTGAGTAAGCCTGTCTGCTTCCTGTAGATGCCAATATTTGGTTAAGGTTGAATTTTCTATTATGGTTATGGTTTTGTCTTGTTTCCCAAATACAATGAAATATGATTTTGCCAATTATGCTATGAGGCTAGCGATATGTTGACCAGCCAACAACTAAACCATATTTTCTATCAGAAAACCTCCTCCCTGTGTTTTTAATGAGCTGTCAGGTAACCTTCTCCCTGTGTTTTTAATGGGCCACAGCAGGCTTGCTGTCAGGTAATCTAAACCAGAGTGCTGTTATGAAGGGTTGTGTGATTTGTGCAGTGATTGCTGTAATAAACATGTTTGAGATGCTGAGGGCTGTTTGTGATGCTGTGAGGATAAAGAGATTTCCTATGATTGTCTGATTGTTTGTGACCCATTGCAGATTTCCTATGAGTATCTGATTGTGGCTCTTGGACTGCAGCTACACTATGAGAAGGTAATGAACTCCTAAACCATTACATAACACACACATTATTACCGACAAACACAGAAATGTATGTGTGTGTGTGTGTGTGTGTGTGTGTGTGTGGACTTTAAAAATCCAAGGTTGATTCTGTGTCATGGTATTTCCTACAATGTGATGTATGTGCAGTCTACTCAGTGTTACGAATCCAAAAATCAATCAGACCTCAGCAGGCTTTTGCTACTGGTGCACCGCTTCCTGTGCTGGACTCATTAGATTATGAAGGCCTTGAGCTTTAATGCTGTGCAACTCCCTAGATTAAAGGCCTCCCGGAGGCGTTTGAACACCCCAAGATTGGATCCAACTACTCAGTGAAGACAGTGCAGAAGACCTGGAAAGCCCTTCAAGACTTCAAAGAAGGAAACGCCATCTTCTCCTTCCCCAACACGCCAGTGAAGTGTGCTGGAGCTCCGCAGAAGATCATGTACTTGTCTGATGCATTCCTCAGGAAGGTGTGAAACTATTCAGACTGTTTCAGACTGACTGTGTGTAATGTGGGAATTAGTAGGCTAATTTAAATGATATCTATTTGATAGTGCCATGATGCTCAGCCCTGTCTTTACTCCCTTCCAGACTGGGAAGAGGTCAGATGCAAAGATCATATACAACACATCTCTACCCGTTCTGTTTGGGATCAAGAAATACGCAGACTCTCTCTGGGAGATTGTGAAGTCTCGAGACCTCAACATAAATCTCCGTCAAAACCTCATCGAAGTCCGTCCAGATAAGCAAGAGGCTGTCTTTGAGAACCTGGACAAACCTGGAGAAACTAAAGTTTATAAGGTACTTAAGATTTGTTTAATAGGTATTTTGGATGTTTACAATGCTTCATTATTCAAATATAATAGAACAGGAATTTCTCTTAGTACAACAGAGAACACATACAGCATATAGATGGTCTACATTATGGAGTTCAGTACAGGAACACAGAACAGATACAGGCCATTACCGTCTGTACAGAGACAAGCCTAATAACGGTCTCTCAATGACTGTAGGAGATACTCTTGTAGTAAATACCAAATAGTATATAGACACTATGACCTCTAACTGTATGAGATAGTAAAGCCTATAGTACATAGCCTTAATGACCTATCTGTGCTGTGTGGTTGTGTCTCTATGACCTCTATCTGTGCTGTGTGTGTATTTGTGTGTCCAGTATGAGATGCTGCATGTGACCCCCCCAATGGGCCCCCCTGATGTCTTGAAGGGCTCTCCGCTGGCTGACGAGGCCGGCTGGCTCAACCTCAACAAGGAGACCCTTCAGCACAACGTCTACCCCAACGTCTTTGGCATCGGAGATTGCACCAACCTGCCCACCGCTAAAACAGCAGCCGCAGTAGGTCAGTCAGTCCAGACCAGGACAGCAGGGCTGGCCCAAACCTCCTTTTAAAGAGATTAATCTGACAATTATTTTATTGCTTTGTAGACCCAATGACAATGTTGTATTTATCTAATTAGATTAATGATTATGACCACTCACACACACACACACACACACACACACACACACACACACACTGTTCTCCTCTCCTCCCTCCCACTACCTTTCCTCTGCACAGTTGTTTAGCTCATCTAGACAGGAATACCAATCCACTCCATGTGCGAGCCTCATTTATGACGCTTGTTTCTGGGATCTCGGATATTTAGACACAGCAATGTTACTCTTTAATTTAGACCAATAAATGTAAATGATGCTTGCTGATGACTAATTTAATCACAGCCATAGAACTGCAGTCCTCTTGACTTATACTATCAACATCTGCATCTGCAGTGTAGAGTCACAAATAAATAGGTAACAACCAACTGGCCAATAGTGGTCCAGTTCACATTACTGTCAGAGAAGTGTAGGTTAGTTGTTGGTTTATCTTACAGGCTAAAGACAGGGAGTTTAAGATGTGATCAGTCAGAGAAGTGTAGGTTAGTTGTTGGTTAGTTGTTGGTTTATCTTACAGGCCAAAGGCAGGGAGTTTAAGATTTGATCACCGGTGAAGGGGAGGAAGCAGAGCAGTTCATTCAAGCAAAGTGCAAACAAGAGTCTAATTACAGAATTAGTAATCTTAAGTGCTATAGTGAGCCACTGACCTCCCCTCATTCTGTGGGATTAGATTAGAATTAGATTAGAAGGGCTGTAAATGACAGCGTTAGCTGTGAAGAAATCAAGGAATGGGCTAGGCTATGCCAGTATTAGCTGTGAAGATACCAGGGAATGGGCTAAACTATGCCAGCGTTATTGTTTGTCTTTCTTTTGTTTTCAGTATACAGAGCTTGGACTGGGTCAGAATGACCTTCACAGCGTTGTCAGGAATAGACAATAGAGACTAATGAGAATATACGATTATCTGCTGAAAATTCCTAGAAGTGTTAGAGAGCAGGATTTGCCATCAATGAGATTGAGACACACTTACAGTTAATTTAATGTTAATCTGAAGAGATCCTGCCTGTTTTGAGACATGTTGTGTGTGTGTGTGTGTGTGTGTGTGTGTGTGTGTTTGTGATCTGAGTAGCCATTTGTGGGTTGAGTGGACTGTGATATGTGGTTTGAGATCTGAAGGTGTCTGACCTGTTTTACAGCGGCTCAATCAGGTGTGCTGGACAGGACCATCTCTAGAATCATGAAGAACAACAAGCCTGATAAGAAGGTAGGAAGAATTTATGCATCTTTATATTTACCCACAGTTACAGACAATACCACTAGGGCACAGTATGGTTTGATTACTGTAAAACAAGCAAAAACAAAACATCAAATTGTAATATTTGTATTATTGCAAAATTGTTTTGATGTAATGATAGATTCTGACTCAGTTGGTACTCATTGAGGTCCAATGCCATCTTTTGCCTCTTCTCCACTGCCATCTCTGTAACCCAACCCTGATGATAAATCTTGTCTATCTGTCTAACCCTGGTGATAAATCTTGTTTATCTCTCTAACCCTGATGATGAATCATGTCCATCTCTAACCCTAACCCTGATAATGAAGCTAACTATCTCTCTAACCCTATCTCTCTAATTTATTGAAGTATGACGGCTACACCTCGTGTCCTTTGGTGACCAGCTACAACACGGTCATCCTGGCAGAGTTTGACTACAACGGCCAGCCTCTAGAGACGTTCCCCTTGGACCAAAGCAAGGAGAGGAGGATCATGTACCACATGAAGGCTGACCTGATGCCCCACCTATACTGGCACGGCCTACTCAGGTGAGTCCAGCACAGACCCCTCAGGTACGGCCTGCTCAGGTGAGTCCAGAAGTCAGAGCCCTCACGGCGTCAGTGAGCGCTGGCCCTCAACTGGACTAGCAGTCTTCAGAGTGTGCTAGGAGCCTGCAGTCTAATAATAGTGGCAGCGCCACCTAGAGGTTGATTAAACTGTGTAATTTATCAAACACTTTTGGCTGTGTGAAACCACTTCCCTTTCCCCCCCATACAGACACAAACAACCATATAAGAAGAATGTACAAATCTTTATTTTATAATATGATAGAATAAATAAATAGAAAAGTTAAAAGTCCACAGTATCTTGTTCTTCTTCCACCTTGATGGATAGCCTGGTCCTCCTCTGTCTACCCTCACAGGAACACCAGCCTTGCAGCCTATGCAGACACACTTTAAATCCCCCTTTATAATGCTACATATTAGCAGGGCAAAGAAGGGCCAATTAGCTTTAGGCGGAGGGAAAGCTCCACACTTCTTTCCCCCGGCAGTTGCGCAAGGGAGGTGCCGTGCACACCAGACGCTGTTTCTTTACAGTCAGACCACTGTCAGCATTTTTCACAGCCGTGCCGTCAGTCAAGCACTCAGGTCACAGTCTGCTAGCTCCCCAATCACCAGGTTAACTCCACCCCACGTCCGCCTCTGAATCCTGGCTTGCCAGCGGCAACCACGCTGCAACACACAAAGACAAACACCAAGCCAGTCATCGTAAGCTCGCCTCCCTCAGCTTGCTCGTTTGTCATTGGGTACTTGTGGGCTCGAGAGTTGAGGAAATTACTGGAAACTACTGACAGGAAGTATGGGCGGGCCCAGGCTTGTAAAAATCATTATTGGGCTACAAGAGATACTAGAGATCGTATATGGGTGAACAGAGCACTTCAAGGCACCATCATTGTGGGTTGTAGCCATATACAGTGTATCACCATGTTTCATCATTTCTCTACATGGCTCTTAAAGAAGCCAAAGCAGCAGGACAATCGTCAGTTCTCATTTTACTTCATTTATCAGCAGTGTTTGATACAGTCAACCATAGCATAGGCAAGCATAGGCATAGGCATCGGCGGCAAAGCGCACTCCTGGTTTGAATCCTACCTCATTCAGTGTGTCATGGCTTGGTAAACCCTCAGCAAAACACTACCTTACCACAGGAGTACCCCCAAGGGTCTGTGCTGGGGCCCCTTCTCTTTGCTTTGTACATAACGATACTGGGTCCAGTCATCCACTGCCATGGCTTCTCCTCCCACTGCTATGCAGATGACACCCAGCTTTATCTGTCTTTTCCTCCTGGTGATTCTACAGTGTCAACACGGATTTCTGACTGTCTCTCAGACATGTCTGCATGGATGAAAAACCACCACTTTCAACTGAACCTCTCTAAAACAGAACTTCTCATCCCAGCCAAGCAAACCCTGCATCACAACATCAGCATTAAGATAGACTCCCTATCGGTTGCTCCCACCAAGGCTGCAAGAAACTTGGGCGTAGTAATTGATGACCAGCTGACCTTCACGGATCATGTTGCTGCTGTTGCTTGGTCTTGCCATTTCTCTCTATTCAACATTAGGAAAATCAGGTCGTACCTTACTCAACATGCAACCGAGCTCCTGGTTCAGACGCTGGTTATCTTTCGCCTCAACTATTGCAATGAAACCACTACTGATGTTCCAGAAGGCTGCTGCACGCCTGGTGTTCAACCAGCCAAAAGGAGCACATGTCTCTCCACTGTTCATGGAGCTCCACTGGCTGCCCCTGGCTGCTCGCATCAAATTCTCCAGTCCACCTGAAAGCCATCATCAAACCATATGCTAACCTCGAATCACTCCACTCAACTAAGGATCGCTGCTTAGAACGACCAACAACCCGCACAAGTCAATCTAGGCTCTTCTCATCCATTGTTCCTAACTGGTGGAATAGTCTTCTCAAGACTTAGAATAACAGGCACTCTATCTACTTTCAAGAGACTCTTGAATAGCTTGATTGTTATCCCTGTTTTGTAAGTCGCTTTGGTGTCTGCTAAATGCATAAATGTAAAGTAAATGTATATGATTTCTCGCATGATTGTGAACGTGTAATTTCCTTCCTCAGGGGGCTGTGGGGAGGCCCAGGGCCGTATCGCACCCTCATGCACTTGGGCATGAAATAGTGTCTTGAGGAAGTGGGAGGACCCATCCTTGGCCAATGGAAATGGAGCCCACAGATCACCAGGAAGAAGGAGGATCCATCCTCTGCCAATTCCATTCTAAAGTTATCTAAATAATGCATCTTGGAGCATATCAATCCAAACATGCTCACTTTGATCATAATATTGATGACCTTGTTGGGCTCAGAATTCCATGAGAATTCCATGCTATTGTGATGTACGCCGTCATGTTTTAGTGCCTGTGATTGTGTTAATGTGCTTGTAACCATGGCTACAGTATGGACTGCAGATATGCCCATGTCACTAATGAGAACATGGGCATGCAGTGACATAGTTTGGGTGTCCATTCCTAGGAGGGACGTGGAAAGGAAGTCCACATCAGAGGAGTTAGCGGCCCCATGTCCTAGCCAGGGCCAGCGAGCGCTACTTTAATGCTCAAGAACATGCTAAGCTAAATCAAACTACGTTTATGCTAATGGCACATGCTAAATCAAACTACCTTTACGCTGATGGGGCACGCTAATTCAAAGTAGCCTACCTTTATGCTAAAGGACACGCTAAATCAAACTACCTTTATGTTAAAGGACAAGTTAAATCAAACTACCTTTATGCTAATGAGACACGCTAAATCAAACTACCTTTATGCTAAAGGACTCGCTAAATCAAACTACCTTTATGCTAAAGGACAAGCTAAAGCAACTAATGTATAATAACTAAACCCAATCACTTCACTGATCTTGACTTCCCGAGGACCACTACTTGTGTGTTTTGTGTCAGGTTTTCATTTTTAAATCCTCAAAAGAATGTATTTAGTCATTGGATCCTGTGGTACAGGGAAGAAGCACTAAATGTGTTGTGTGTTTTGCTTATTTCTTATATGACTGATGGCCAGTTGTTGTGTTTTCACTGCTTTTTTATTAAAGTCATATTTTAGGTCATAAATGATAATTCATTAATTCATGTGATGTTCAGAGAAAACAATAGGCCTACACATTTTAATGATTTTCTTAGAAAACAACTCAAAAAAGTTTGTAGCATAATGGAATATGTGACATTTGATAAACAAAATGGGACAACATTTGATAAACAAAATGGGATCGTGCCTGGGACAGTTCCTGGATGGATGTGTAATGTGGTGTATTCTGGCTGTATTTGATGTTGGGCTATTTGTCTTTTTGTACAGTAGAAGAGCTTTTTCTCTTTTTCAAGTCAGTCATGTGCTTTTTATTGTAGCCTAATTTCAACCATATACACTGAATTACAGTGAGATGAAATGCCGTTTTGGCATGGATCATGCGGTGTTCCATTTAAACCATGTAAAAAGACATTCAAGACAACGCAACATATTTAATGCACGCAAGAGGTAAATATAAAGTGCAGTGACTACTTAAGGTAGTACATTACAGGACAGGACAGACAACGGATGACTACAACAGAGGCTATGATGATTCAAGAGGAGATAATTGTGGAGGTAGAATGTATAAATTAATTACTAGAAAAGCACTCAGACAGTGCAGACCTCCAACAATGTCAATGTGGTCACAGACACAGTATAAATTCCAAGTCATGTTCTTGATCATCGATCACCACCAAAATTGATTCAGTTGTTACTTGTCCCAACGCACACGTACGAAAATTTCATCCAAATCCGTGCAGTACTTATTTTTAGAGTTATGTGCAGTTACATAGACAGTCACACAGACATAGTCATTGGTGGAGGTAATAATTATTGGCAGCAGAGAAGAATAGGTGAAGGAGTGCATTCCAGTTCAGCATGAGAGGCTTTGCAGCATCATGTCCCGTTGTTCAGCAGTCTGGCTGCTTGGGGGAAGAAGCTCTTCCCTATTCTAGAGGTGTGGACAGTTATGGCAAAGATCATGGAATTGCTCCGCTTGAATCCTCTCTGGTTGTGGTGTAGTATCTTCTGCCTGATGGCACTAGGGAGAAGAGTGAGGGGGATGGAGGGGTTGTGTCCTTCACAATGCTTATGGCTTTGAGTGTTGTAGCCTACTTTGTAGATGTCAGAGAGGGAGGGTAGAGAGGCCCCAGTGAGATTTTCAGCTGTCCTCACAATCTGATGCAGGGCCTTTCATTTTGCAGCAGTATAGTTTTCATACCACACTGTGACACTGCTGAGGATTATCTTAAAGGTCCCTAGAAGTCAGGATGGGAGAGGGGAGGTGGGCTTTATACAACTTTTGCAATAGAGACGATGCTGGGGTTTTTAGGTGATGTTTGTGTTCAGTTAGAAGATGCTTTTGGGAAACGGACGGTTGTCTGTGATGAGAGCCCAGAAACTTGAATTTTAAGTGTTGCCTTTTTGGGGGCAACCTAGGACCATTTGTCTCAATATGGCTCCCTTAGTTAAATAAAGGATAAATAAATAGGCTAATAAAGAAAAAAAGTCCTGTGTTATGAGTATTCTCATAAGAGAGCCTGTGGATAGGCCTCTTCTAGTAGCCTATAATGACCCTATAATGATAATTATGCTCACATTTCAGTGCGAGGGCTACTCCTATTGAACAAATTATAAACGAGACTGTACACCTGCAAGCAATATTGTATGGTATTCAAGTAAATAAATCTTTGGAGCGTCAGGACTAATTTTTTTTATTTTTTTTTTAACAAAATGTCATGAAGACCGATGGCTACAGTACAGGCAGAGAGGATTCAAGCGGACAGGCACATTACTGCGCAAATATGCGCTTGCGCAAATGGTTCAACCATCCGGGTTCTTTTTAGGAATCTTGGAGAGGAGGCGGGAAATGGCGTCCCAAGTAGCTGTCGTGTAGCTGTAGGGTTGATTCGAAATTAACAACCTTGCTAAGCAGGCTGACGGACGAGCACAGGAGGGTCGCCACTGCTGTGGCTTCAAGCACAACGACTTCAGCTACAAGTTAACCCCATTCTGGGCATGTAAGCGCTGGAACGTAAGTATGTTGCGAAATGTAGCCAGCTACAATGCTATCATGTTGCAAAATAAATAGCCGTAACCCAACGCCACGGTCGCAGTGTAAGTTACAATCTCGCGTAGACTAGCATTGGTATGTCCTACGACAACATGTAGTTGGCTAGGTAGCTAGCTAGCTGTTCAAGTATGTTTTCTACCGAATTATGCATGGAAAAGTTGTAAGTTAATTTTGCTTGCCTAAATTATCGTGTAAACCTGTTTAATATTTTACCTCGTAGTAAGATGTTGGTTGTGTGTTAAGTTGAGAAAATCGTTCGACGCGACCATGCCCCAGCTCCGCCTACCAGTGCGCTAAAGCTAACCAAGATTAGCATGTAAATATTGTTGCTAGCTAATTAATCCCAATTGGACGTGTTTGAGAAACAATCAAGTTCCTACAGTTGAGAAGTAAGTGCAGAAATCAGCAGAGCGGCCTCACTGATGGTATTACTCAAGCTAGCTAACGTCATTTGCGAACGAATTTCAATGGGAATTTTTTGTAGTGGCAATTTAGCAGCAGTGGCTAAGTGACATTACTGGATTAGCTATACTGAAGCTAGCAACGAGTAAGTTAACATTGCCCTTCCGTTTACGTTAGCTAGGCTGTCAGATTCAGATTTAATAAGGTAAAACAATGGCTAACAAATTTAGCCTTTGGTGCTTTACTGAAAGTGTTGCTATACGCTTGTCCAAACATCGTGAATGTCTGTGGATCAACAGGCCAGATTTACTTTCGCCTGCCTCGGGCTGGAGTTGAAACAGTCACCGTGTTCAAGCTCCATGCCTCACCCCGCCCACTTTTAAGACTGTCTACAGTACTGACAGATACGGTGCTCCCCAACACTCTGCTACCAAACATTGACCTACTAAACTACTGCTAAAATTTATCATTTCATTGCTGATTTTGAGTTAACTACGAGTTGAACAGAGAATGTAAATAAATCGGCATGCAGGCGGCAGTTTAGTGCGAACCGAAACCTGGAGGGGGAAAAAGAAGCGGGAAAGCGCCAACTTTATACAACTGCTTGAGAAATGCCTTTTTTTTTTCTTCTTCTTTTTTCTTTTTTTTTTTACTGTGTAAGCCTTTACATTTTCGTCTTTCTTTCTTTCTTTTGGGAGTTTACGAACGTGTTGATGCCACATGTGAAATGGAAAGAAATTGCTATATTCATTCTGAAAATAAAAGCATAGCCCTTATCCATGTCTTATTTATTAAATCAGTCTTTGTGATTGTCAAATTGGGGTACAAACATAATAATGATATAGAAACGGATACACTTATGGAGTCTGTTTGAGTATATTGGGTGTATGCAGCAAGTAAAAGTTTGGGAACCACTGCTTTACATTAGAAGTTGTTATTAAATTAAATATCAGGTTTCTGTTGTGTTTGTGTGTTCCAGCCTTTGATGTGAGGACTGGGACAATGCGGCTGAGAGTGCGCAAAGCGTCTCAGCAGCCTGGCCCTCCCCCACCAAAGCGCAGCTCCCAGGCCAAGAGAAAGCACTCCGAGGTGGAGCGCACGGTCGAACCCACCACTGCCGTCGCCAGGATGCAGAAGAACGAAACTGGCCTCTTCTCCACCATCAAAAGATTCATCAGAGGAAATGCTGTCAAGGTTTGCCATAGAAATGCACTTTGGGACATGGGGCGGGTAAATGCTGTCAAGGTTTGCCATAGAAGTGCACTATAGGACATGGAGCGGGTGGAGAGACTTTAGCTGTGTCTTAAATCGTGCACTGGAACACTTCAAATACTATGTCTCAGTGCTTAGTGCGTTTACACTTACAACCACAGAGAAACTATAGTCATCAATCTGTTTCAGTGGTTATGTCTGTAACCTCCACATACTGTTATAAAGCTGTGATAGATACAACACTGAACATCAAAAATTCACACTATGACCACAAATGCTCAGTGCACTAATACAAGAATGCAATTTAACACACAGCCTTTGTGGAGACGCATCTCGGGTGGAACATAACTTCTGTTAAAGAGCTGCCAATGTTGGTTGACTTCTCGCTTTCTTTTCATTCCCCATTGTGATTCTCTCCTTTCCCCTGGACAGGTGGACCAGTGCACTCCTGCCAAGCGCAGCAGGATGGACAGCGATGCGGACAGCAACCTCATCACCTCAACTCCAACCACCGGCTCTGTGGGCGGCAAAGCAGACCCCAGAACACGCCGGAAAAACCCTGCCAATGGAGGTGAGTCAGTCGCCTCTGGAGTTCATCAGTTTAGTTCATTAGGAAAGACCAGGCCTACAGCCAGTGGCATCACATTAAGTGTGTGTGTGTGTGTCTCCCCCCCTACAGACACGATGAGTCGTGATGGGAAGCCAGTAAAGCCCAATGGGAAGCTGACGGTCCAGGCGGAAGTGCCCAATAGCCCTCCCCGTACCACCCTCCTGGGCACCATATTCTCCCCCGTCTTCAACTTCTTCTCTCCGGCCAACAAGACTGGTGAGACCTGTTGCTCTCATAGCACAGCTGCACTCTGTGTGTGTGTGTGTGTGTGTGTGTGTGTGTGTGTGTGTGTGTGTGTGTGTGTGTCAGAGTTTAAAGTGTGTGTTGCGTGTCTGAGTGTAAAATGTGTTGTTCTGGCAGCCTCTGCTGGGTCGGACTCCCCGGGCCAGGCGCTGGAGGCGGAGGAGATTGTGAAGCAGCTGGAGATGGAGCCCCCAGAGGAGACGCCCAGTATTACGCCCAGCGTCACCTCCACCTCCGGCAGCGAGGGCCGAGGCATCTCCGTCTCCCTCTACCCCGCCGCTCAGGTGCCCCCCCCAGCGCCCCCGCCACCCCCAGTGCCCGCAACAGCACCCGCACCCGTGCCAGACTCCACCGTGGAGGAGGGAGAGATCGTCACTGAAGCAGACATGCCCCCCCTTACAGGTCAGCCCTCTCTCAAACACACACACACACACACACACACACACACACACAGACTCCACCATGGAGGAGAGAGAGATCATCACTGAGATGGTGTATAGATATACCACACACATACACTAGATGCCCCCCCCTCACTGGTGAGCCCAGTGCTGAGTTTAGATATGCCTCTCAGTCTCACACACACACTCCCCATATGACATCCTTATTTTCCGTTGCGATAAGATAAAGTATCTTTCATGTTTATTAGCAGGATTCTAATGTGTGTGTTTGTCATGTACAGCGGTGGGCACCACAGACAGCAGCTATCCTACAGCCCCTCCCTCTCCCCCTCCTGAGGGGTCATATGAAGAAGACTGGGAGGTGTTTGACCCGTGAGTATACACACACACACACGTAACACACATATAACACACACATACACATGTAAACACACACTGTTAACCTATGCACACATGTACACCCAGATTCTAATGGTTTTGTCCAGTCTGCATGCATATGGACACACACACACACTTCTATATGCCCTCTCACACTGGTTGTTTGTGTGTGTGCGTGCAGGTATTTCTTCATCAAGCACGTGCCTCCCCTGACCGAGGAGCAGCTGACCCGTAAGCCTGCCCTTCCTCTGAAGACCCGCAGCACCCCAGAGTTCTCCCTCGTCCTTGATCTGGTGTGTGACACTGTGTGTGTGTGTGTGTGTGTGTGTGTGTGTGTGTGTCAAGTGCTCCTATACGGACCCTGAAATGCTCACTCCTGTTACACCATTGGTGTTGTAGATTAAGGCCTAGGTAGGCGTTGTAGATTAAGGCCTAGGTAGGCTACTTTTTACTTTACTGTTATGATAAGCAATTAGTCAGTAAGCGAACAGGGGCAGACTGTAATTTCAGGTGAACTCTAATGCAGAACTTAAAAGGGGTAAATGACACTAGTGTTTGAGTTCTTAATACTTTTTTTGTGTCAGGGCCCAATTTGACTGAGTTGACACAGTCGTAGCTGCATCGTTGTCTGTGTCGTACCAGTCTTGCACCGCCATCGTTTAGCGACGATTGAGCTAACATTTGTAGAAATGCACCCTTGGTCGGGTTAATGATGACCTGTTGAGACAGAGCATACTGTTGTGTGACCTGTGTGTGTGTGTGTGTGTGTGTGTGTGTTTTCAAAGGATGAGACTCTGGTCCACTGCAGCCTGAACGAGCTGGAAGACGCGGCCCTGACATTCCCCGTGCTCTTCCAAGACGTCATCTACCAGGTGTACGTGAGATTAAGACCGTTCTTCAGGGAGTTTCTGGAGCGCATGTCTCAGATTTATGAGGTAAAACTGATCAAGTTCATTGCTGGAGCACTTCTAGCGACAAACACTCCTCCTGCCGTAGTGGCTAATCTTGACTGTGTGTGTGTGTGTCGCCTGTCAGATCATCCTCTTCACTGCCTCTAAGAAGGTGTATGCTGACAAGTTGCTGAACATCCTGGACCCCAAGAAACAGTTAGTCAGGTAGGGTGTGTGTGTGTGTGTGTGTGTGTGTGAAGGAATTGGCACGTGTGTGTTTGACAGCTGAAAACTGATACTATTTTTGTGTGTGATGCGTGCAGGCACAGGTTATTCCGGGAAGCTCTGTGTGTGTGTGTGTGTGTGTGAGTGAGTGAGAGCATTGAAACGTGTGTGTTTGACAGCTGATTACTGACACTAGTCTTGTGTGTGATGCTTGCAGGCACAGGTTATTCCGGGAGCACTGTGTGTGTGTCCAGGGGAACTATATCAAAGACCTCAATATTCTGGGGAGGGACCTGTCCAAGACGGTCATCATAGACAACTCCCCACAAGCCTTTGCCTACCAGGTGAGGGACACCCCACACACACACACACACACACACACACACACACACACACACACACACACACACACACACACACACACACACCACAACCTCACCTGTGGTGTTGAGCCAATCTTGACTGCCTTTGTGTGTGTCTTGGTGCGCAGCTGTCCAATGGTATTCCGATCGAGAGCTGGTTCATGGACCGGAATGACAATGAGCTTCTGAAGCTGGTCCCGTTTCTGGAGAAGCTCGTTGAAATGGTAGGAAAAGATTTGTCCTCCATCCTAGCATACTTCTACACCAGTACTCTATACTTCTACACTAGCCTTAATACTAAGACGCCATACTAGCATATTACCATACTAGCTGTTAACACTACCATAGTCATCCATTAGCACTGCATACTAGCCTCCTCTTCCTCTAGCGCTCCATACTAGCATACTCTTACACTAGCGCTCCATACTAGAATACTCCTCCATTAGCAGTGTATGCTAGCATACTCTGGCACTAACGCCCCATACAAGCATACTCTAACACTAGCGCTCCATACTAGAATACTCCTCCATTAGCAGTCTATACTAGCATACTCTGCCACTATTTGGGCTGTCTTTGTGTTGCTGGCAGTGCTTTGAGAACTCATATTTTATCCCTCTGTCGGGCAGAATGAGGACGTTCGACCTCACATCCGGGAGCGGTTCCGTCTTCACGACCTGCTGCCTCGTGACTGAGTCTGGCTGCCGTCGTCGCCGCGTGCCTCGATGGAGGAGGAGGAGGAAGAGGAGGCGATGAAGAGGAGGCGTTGAGCCGTCATCACATTGTGCTGGATCTGTAAGGGCCGCAGCAGATTTGCCGTTTGGCCAAACTTGTGTTCTGAGAGGAAGAGACTCCAGCAGCAGCAGATTCCAGCAGTGTCTATACATGTATACATACACCTTTTATATGAGTGCTACGGGAGCAGCTGGCCCCTTTGGGTGGGTGACTCGCTTGAAAAGAAAGCACCACTTGGAAATCTGGGACTTCTGGGAAATGAAGTCCTTTTGCCTGACAGGACAGGAAGTTGGGGATGTTTTTCACTCCATTTTGGTGCTTGGATCCCAGATTCTCCACCGCCAGGTTCCCTTTTGCAGGGGCGGCCAGTCAAATATACAGTAAATATAGGAAACCCCACCCCCCAGCTCTGCGGAGTCGGTCACATGTATATATGACATGTATATATTTGCCCCCCTGTCCAGTTTTGCAAACTCCTTTGCCCATTACGCCATCATGCATTCCTCCGAGGTGAAACAAACACGCTGAGAAGTTCATAATTCACGTTGACTTCATAGGTTTTTACTGTTGGTTGTTTATAGATGTAATACTTCACAACTGTTCATTTGCTTTTCAAGTTAAAAAAAAGTTTAGTCTGTCTTTTAAACAAACAAAAAAACAATGAAATTGGTGTTTGTCATTCATAGGCCTCCACAACCTGCAAGGAAAACTGATTGTCTGAACAGTAAGAAAAGAAATGATGATTTTTATTATTGTGCTCCAGTGACTCTAAGCCATGGTGATTGATCTTTATCTGCCCCCGTCAACGAGAATACAGACTTTTACATTGCTTCAGAGATGTTGAGCTTTGATCTTTAATTGCATATTTTATTATGTTAAAGCTGTCTTACTATCCTTACAGAGAGAGAGAGAGAGAGAGAGAGAGAGAGCGCGGTGGGTGCAGTGTTGCTTTGACCTTGTTGAATAGGAAAGCTGCGTTGGCTCCATGTCTTTGTGAAGTACAGTAGGCTTCAACTCTTGCAGTCTGGGCACTTCCTCTATCTCTGTGTCCCTGCTGGCACTCAGTCTGGGCACGTCTCCGCTGCTCACGCCTTCTGTCAGGTGTTCAGTTAGAGCCCCACCCCCTCCACCAGGTGTAGAGATGCTCAAACCCTCTACTTGGCCGAAAGAGAATTAGACCCTTCTCTGCCCACTGTTTCTTTAGAGAGATTTAGCCCCCACTGGTGCCCCTCACCATCCTATTGTCCTGCCACACTTACTCTTGGCTTTGCATACAGTTAGCACACGCACACACACACACACACACACACACACACTTTTGAGAGCCAAGTCGGTGAGCTACTGGGTGCTTAACTGACCCTTCTGGCCCTCAGAGGGCGTGTACTCCCTCTGGCTCCTCCCACTCGCTACTCTCAGATTAATGAATTAAAATCAGTCAGACACCACACCTGTACACCTGCACACCTGTACCTGGGGAAGTGTGAGGAGAGTGTGGGGCCTCCTGAGTGCCTCTCCCTGGGGGTGCAAGGCCAGGAGAGAAATGAGGGGTGTCTCCTGGAGTGAGTCACCTGTAGGCGGTCACTTCAGCCAATGTTGGGGCACACACACACACAGGCAGAGATGGTCCCCAGCTCAGGTCCGGTTGAGAGAGACACCAGTGAAAAGTATGTTGGGACACACACACACACAGACAGGCAGGCAGTGGTGGTAGTTCCACTTGAGTGCTTCAGCGTAACTGCATGTGCGGTAGACCTGCAAGGCCACGCCCATTTTTATTCAGTGTTCTGGTCAGTTTTTATGGTCTTTATTTTTTTTCTACTGGTCCTTGGAAGGTGGCGGCGTGCTGTTTTTATTCTCATACTCACTTGGCCTTGACTGTTCTTACTGTGTTTTTATATTACTTTACATGTCATTCAACTTGAATGTAGCCCGTGGCTGGCCTGTAACCGTGGTGATTTGATTCTTTTTTTTCATGATTCCAACATGAACAGCCCCTTCTCTTCCACAGATCTGAGTCTCAACTTATTTACAGGGTGTGTGTGTGTGTGTGTGTGTGTGTGTGAGAGAGAGATAGAGATAACAGCCCCTTCTCTTCCACAGCTCTGAGTCTGCACTTATTTACCTCCAATAACCAAAGGTGGGGTGGAGAGTGTGTGTGTGTGTGTGTGTGTGTGTGTGTGTGTGTGTGTGTGTGTGTGTGTGTGAGTGTGTCCTTCTATCTAAGGGACTCTGGTAAAGGAAAGTGTGTGTGGGTGTGTGTTTGTGTCTTTCTATCTAAGGGGTCCCTGGGGATGTAAAGAACATTGATGTGATTCTTCCTGAAGAATCAGGATTTCCTGATTTTCAGACCTAAAAATATGACCCTCATAAATTGTGCAGATTAATTAAACAGAAGGGAAGGCAGGTTAAACTGTATTTTGTGTTTGGGCCTATATCTACATGTAATGGGTCAGTAGGATGAAGTATGGTAATGTTCTAGCTATGGCCTGTATATTTTCCTGCCTTTCTGCCCTTTGCCAATCACATCCCTGAATGAAAAGTAACAATAAGTAGTTCTTAACCTATAGTTCTACCTATGTTGTAAGAAGTACTTGGCATTAAGAAGGCTTCAGGAGACGCAGTCTTGTCTGGTAATACAATAGGGAACCCATAGACCATAGTTCTTCTTTCTATGGGTTCCCTATAATGTAACCAGATCATAGCTGTGTGTCCCAGGTACTGCATAATTTTAAAAGGAGCTGAAGATGACCTTTAGAACTGATGATAATTTCTGCAGGGATTGACTAATGTCTGTCCAGCTATTTTAAATGTATATTGCTCAGATTTTTGGAACAGTGAATGGGTTTGAGGGAAATGAGCATACTATCAACAAAATGGTAAGTATATTGTTGGGACATGCAGGATATAGCTAATTAACATCAGCAGTAGTTAACAGCATTGGCAGAGAGGAATACTGTCTGTGAAATGGTTCAAGCATGCATCATATAAAAAACTGTAGAAAGCAGCTAAAGTCTGGGGTGCTTTTTGTAAGGGTAGCACAAGGTTTACAATAATTTAAATTTAAACAGATTTCTGGAGTGACTTATTTTGTTGTTTGAACCCTAGCAAAGACCTGAAGTAATTTGTAAATATACGTCGCTTTGGATAAAAGTGTCTACTAAATGCAGAATTATTAAATGATTATTGAATAACTCTGGACTCTTATCCGAGATGCTGAGATTGGATGGGGTTTTTACTTGTACCCCAGTCCACTTTCAGATACAAACCACATTGGTCTTGCATGCAGCTATGGGTACGTAGAAGACATGAATATGTTAACTTGATGGATATTTTCCAGCAGATCTTTCCATTTGCAGTGATCAGCATGAGACCTTTGCACAATTAAACCCACGCAAACCTAACCTAACCCACTAGGTGGCCTCACTTCACCGTCCGTTCTGTTTTTGTTTTGTTTCGTTTTGTTTTTGCGCAACTTGTTTCTAATATACAGTACGCTGTTTTTATTCAGTAGTTTCAACTGTCTGCGAAGATGCATTAATTTGCAGGGCCCCGGTAAAATAAAAATGAAGGTAAGCTCAAACACTATGCTACATCTTTTTAAAATCAAACTCGTTGGCCAAATTCCTTCTCAAAATCCTATACCACTCACACATCAAAAGAATCAGTCGGAGGTCCTTCGCAAAAGCAGTTGCATTGTAATTCCCCATTGCCAATTACCAACTATGCCTTTGGGAATCGGACGCCAGACTGCTACATTGTTTGGTTTTGTATCCAAAGTGATGCTACACTGTAGCATCTCGCAGCGGAAATGAGGCACGTAAACAGATGAGATCACAGCCATGGTTGTGGATGAGGATGCGATTATCCAGTGACCACTAGTTTCTATTGGCAACACAAGTCGCCGTAACACCTTCAACATGGCGGACGAGGATTCATGGGGTAAGAACTATTTCACTACTAGGAAGCGTTTTAAGATTGTCAGTTGTAGATGCATTTGACCACAGACTCAAAAATAGCAGATCTGTCCAAGCGATAGTCATGATCCCTGAAGAACTTGTCCGTCATTTTGAAAGCTGACGGCATCTCGTGTTTTCCCAGATGCTGAGAGCTTTGAGCCAGATCAGCCGATCAAAAAAGCGCCAGCAGGGAATGACCGATGGGAAGGAGAGGATGAAGAGGAGGATGTCAAGGTATGCTGTCGTTGCTTCACATTTGATACTCGCACCAGTGTCAGGGCTATAGGATGCAGTCGTTAGAGATTCCCTTCGTCATGAAACCGGTTGTAGCAGGTATTGCTTAGCGTGCTAGCTAACTCTTAACACAGATACTGCTAGCCTTTGCTACCGCGTGTATCGATATCTGGTACATAAGCAAAATAGTGGCGCATGTATGACTGATGGAAGTCTCTCTGTGTTATATTCACAATTCAAAGATGTGGAGACATTTTGTATCTGACCTCCGGTGACCTTTGGAGACTGTCTATCCAGAATTCGCCATAAATGTAGAATTTCCAAAAAAAATCTATTTCTCCACCTCACACTCTTTTGATGTCATGCTGCACTGAATTCTGCAGGGCAACTGGAATTAATTTGCCATTTAATAAAGTTTGAGCCTCACACAAACCATTTGCATGTTGCCCTTTAGGACAACTGGGATGAGGAGGAGGAAGAAGAGCAGGACGGAGAAAAGGCAGCAGAAAGAACAACAGGTAGCCAATGGTGTACAGTGACCAGACTCTCCAAGATGAAAATCTTGGACAATTTCAGTGAATTTTCTGAATATTCCACTGAGGTGTCATTGTTTTACAGAGGTGAAGCCATCAGAGAAGAAGAAGCTTAGCGAGAAAATTAAATTGAAGGAGGATTTGCAGAGGCAAAAGGAGGAGGAACTTCAGAAGATGGTGTGTTTGTATAATGTGTGTGTGTTTGTGCGTGTTGTGTTGTGTTTTGTCATGTTGTGTGAGCTGCCTGTTCTATTCTGTTCTCCTCCAGTGTCGGGCAGAAGAGACGGAAGTCTCCCCTGAGAGGAGGAGCTCAGACACGCAGCAGGTGCAGGAGGAGTCAGACCTGGAGTCGGCCAGTGACACCAGTGGTAAGAGTAGCCCTACAGGGTAGCCCTTTAGATAACTCCTCTATGACAGGTTAGCCCTTTAAACAACTCCTCGGCTACAGGGTAGCCCTTTAAACAACTCCTCGGCTACAGGGTAGCCCTTTAAAC
>JAODXP020000017.1:26733239-26755739 GCA_027497455.2 Sardinella longiceps | reverse complement strand
ATTTCACCGTTTTTATTGCATAATGCATTTCAATATATTTCACCGTTCTTATTGCGTAACACATTTCATCCAGTCCCCTCCTCCGTCTGTGCAATAAAAAGGTGAAATATTCAAAGTGCGGCTTCTTCTTTCATAATTGAACTTCTGATTTAGGCCAGGGTTTTAACATGTTTGAAAAGCATACATTGAGTGAAGCCTGCTCCTATCCTTGCTTCACTGCCTCCTGACACCCAGAACAAATGTGTGTGTGGTACCTAAAGCAGGTATACAGTATGTGTGTGGTACCTGAAGCAGATGTGTGTGTGTGTGTGTGTGTGTGTGTGTGTGTGTGTGTGTGTGTGTGTGTGTGTGTGTGTGTGTGTGTGTGTGTGTGTGTGTGTGTGGTACCTGAAGCAGGTCTGCCATGCCATCTGTTCTCTCTGCATCCCGAGCTGTGCGAAAGACCCTAGCCTTGCTAAAGGTCACCAGTAAAGACCCTAGCCTTGCTAAAGGTCACCAGTCATGTTGACCTTGCGCTAAAGACCCTAGCCTTGCTTAAGGTCATCAGTCACGTTGACCTTGGAGACATCTGTGTCAGTGCGGAGTTGCATTACCTGCAGTTGCATTACCTGCAGCCCGACACCACGCCAGGTGTTTTATGGTGCGGGGGGCAGGGGAGGTGCGCTGATAACCTGTCAGTCAGTGCTGCAGCCTTGTCCTTGCTGCTGGAGGGGGGAGGTGGGAGGGGGAAGGGGGGGGGTCATTATCTTGATCAGGCGCTAAATTAGCCTCTAAATCATTCACATGCCCACATGACAAAGGGTCCAGTCTTTTGGCTTTGATTGAACTTATCTAAAATGGCTGAAAAGGATGAAGTGGTTTTAGGACAAAAAGAAAACAGGGAGATTGTAAAGATAAGGCTTGGGGTTAATTAACAGCCCATTGGGACGCACCGGACAGGAGGAACTTCCTGTTATACCCCTACATCCATTGGCTGACACAGGGGTGGAGGAGTGTGTGTGTGTGCCTATGAGAGATCATTGTGTGTGTGTGTGTGTGTGTGTGTGTGTGTGTGTGTGTGTGTGTGTGTGTTACTATGAGCTATGGTGGGAGAGCTTGGCTATAAAAGGTGAGTGCAGGTCAGGGCAGGTGTTTATAGTGCAGGGGGTTCAGGTGAGAGTTGATCTGAGAGTTGATCTGCGCTGTGTTTAGGGTCCAGACTGTGCTGTGCTTTGAAGGCTGTGTTGTGCCCTGCTGTGCTGTGCTGTGCTGTGCTGTGCTGTTTTGTGCTGTGATGGCTGTGTCTGGGTGCTGTGTGTTGCGGCTCCTCTGGTTGCTGTTGATGCTGACGACGACGGTGGGGTCGGCACCAGCGGGTGCGGAGGAGACACCATCCTCATCAGCGACGCTCCTGCAGGCCCTGCACTGCCCGCCCTGCGAGCGCATCCACTGCTCACCGCAGCACTCGCTCAAGCTCACCTGCAAGGGCGGCATCACCACAGGTGTGTGTGGCTGCTGCCCCACCTGTGCCAGGCAGGCGGGCGAGACCTGCGGAGGCACCTGGGATTACCTGGGCAAGTGTGACCAGGGGCTGGTGTGCGTGACTGAGGATGCCACCGCAGACGCACCTGAGGCCGAGCGCAAGGGAGTCTGCCAATCAGGTAAGAGACGTCAGACCAACCGAACCTCCTGATCTACTGTTGGAACTGAACCTCCTGATCCAGGGAGGATGTGGACATTCCAACCACTCACACACACACACAGTATATACATTATACAACTCTACACACACACACACACACACACACACACACGCACACATACACACACACATACACACACAGTATATACATTATACAAATCTGAACACACACACATACTGTACAGTGTATACATTATACAAATCTAAGCACACAACTGCACACATACAATATGCATTATGCAAAACTACACACACAATGCTTACACTGACTTTTGCATTTGCAGATCTTCGGTATTCACACGTTATTTGTAGGCCTACTGCTGATATTTGCATTGTGTAGATCCATACACACAGAATGTTACTATAACTAATGTATAGCATAATGTAAATCTATGCATGCAGATATTTATACTGATATTTGCATTGTGTAGATCCATACACACAGAATGTTTATATACTGTAGCTAATGTATAGCATAATGTAAATCTACTGTATGCATGCAGATATTTATACTGATGCTTGCAGTGCAGCGTCTCATATTGAAACATGCTATGGTTTGAGAGAAGAGAGTCTGTCTCTTGTCTGGTAATTGGGATATGACAGGCTGGAGGTAATATGATTTATGAAGTGAGAAAAGCCATAAACTACTCAAGGACTCCTTTGATGTTGTTGTGCCGTCTCAAATGAACAAAGTAATAATGACACCTCTTATCTCGACCCTGCTGAAAGCCACAAGCCTTATCAGCTGAAATGACTCAATACAGTTAAGGATCTCCAGATCTCCAGTTTGCTGAAATCTCCCATTTGACATAATCCACCGTTATGCTTCTCAACATTTTAAGACATAACTTATCCTTAAATTACACAAATGTGAATGTTTTTAATTCTCTGCTTTTTGCAGTGTTGGACGTAGACACCTGCCGTCCAGATTGCACCTGGGAGTTCTGTCGGGACAATCCACAGGGGATCTGCTCTGCTAGGTAGTGGAACCTTTCCTTTTATTGTTTTTTTTTATTTTATTTGTTTTGTTCTTGTAAAAGCTGCGTGTGTTGCGAATTAGCACTTGTGCTAAAACACTTAAACAATGCATCTGGTTTGTCCAATGTACTGTAATTGCTATGTCCACATCAAATAAACATTAAAATATTTTAGGGTTCATTTTAGGGTTCAGTCTTATGTTTTAGGGTTCAAGGCCCATAGGACCAAGGCCCCTGGTCTTAGGGAAGACTGGACTAGTGCTCTCGTTGCCCCCTCTAACTCTAACTGTGACAGTGCCCCCATTTCCCCCTCTGATGTGTGTGTGCCCCTGTCTGCCCATCTGTGTGCCCCCCTGCAGGCTGGTGTCCCTGGGCAAGCAGGAGTGCCAGGGCTCCTGCCAGCACACGTCCTGCTCCAGCTGCCTGGTCATGCAGCCACCTCACTGCCCCCAGTCCTGCAGCGCCACCGACCACACCTGCCTGCTGCACTACGGACGCTGCATCCAGCGACACCTGGCACAGACACACCACACACACACCTGTCATCAGAACCTACAGGTTAGTGTACACACACACACACACACACACTACACACACACCTGTCATCAGAATCTACAGGTTAGTGTGGGTGCACGTACACAAACACACACACACACACACATCCAACTGTGCATAGAAGTCTTGTGCAACTGCACTGATTTGCTTTACATTGACATTGACCTGTTGTTGTTGTTGTTTTTGTTTACTCACAGAGTAATTCAGAGGGTTACTTCCTGTGCATGGTGCCTCCCTGTCAGAACACCGTCAAATGAAGCACCCTCTTCTATCACCCACCCACCCAGACACACAGCCACACACACACACACACACACACACACACACACACACACACACACACACACACACACAGGCAGACAGACAGACAGACCAATGTAGCAAATGGACTAACACGGCAGCTATTGAAAATGTGTTCTATCTCTCAAGTTTTTTTTATCTTTTTTTTATCAAATGCATGTACACTGTGTATGAATGAATGTACAGATGAACTCACACTTTAATAATAAGCATGTGTGCAGAATAATAAATGTAAATGTTTAATCATTCGTGGAATAAAAAAGTAAAGAAATGCCATGGCTTCTTTCATACTTCTCTCTGGAGAATAAAAGTCTGTGGCTGTTTGGGGCACAGATGGAGAAATTAATGTGATGGATGATTCGGTTTGGTATGACACAGCTGAGGAAACACACACACACACACACACACACACACACACACACACACACACACACACACACACACACACACACACACACACACACACACACACACACACTCGCCTCTATACGGGTGTATCCCCATCCCATTTCCCAGGAGTTCAGAGGGAGATTATAGTTTACAGTAGGCCTTGTGCGGGTTAATTATGTATCCAAGCTACCACTTATTGTCTTTCAACACCCACACACACCCACCTCATAATATGTAAATATGTATGGAAATGTTTTTGTGAAAAAATAAAATCTAGATTCTAGATTTATACAGGATTCACACAATATCATTAACTTAGTTTTCACAAAAATGGTGTTTAGGGGGTTTTGCATCTGAACTCTTCATATACACCCTTCAAGGGATGCATGACGGCCAGTCACAGAAAGATCTGGTAGTTATTAAAGGCATGTAGAGTGGAAGACCTAATTGGTATTAAAGGGAACGTACTGTAATTAGCCAAAATTAACCACCTCAATCTCCAACCTAAATGTAATTGAATGTAATTGAAAAATGCATTTGGGATTTTTTTTTTGATGGGCTATGAAGTTGAATACATTATATTTTAAAAACAAGAAAAACGTATCCTCCCTTCACTTAGTCTGTGGCCAACAAGAGGTCTTAAACAAGCTACCTGTTTTGCTTTAGAGCAGACATGTTTGCCTATGAATGTGCCCCTTACAATCAATCAACCAACCAATCAATTCATCAATAAATAATGTGCAGTAGGAACACTGCAACAAGTGTTCTGGAGTATTGCAATATTTTTTGTGTCCAAACTACTGCATTTCTGCAGCCAGGCGCAGTTATCTGTAGGCTTGGCTGCAGTCTGTAAGCAGTAATACAGTGAGAAAGGGGAGAGTTTCTGCACTGTATGGGGCCAGTAAGGGGTTTCTGCACTGTATGGGGCCAGTAAGGGGTTCATTCAGGCAGGTTAAAGGGGAAAGAGAATGGAAACTGATTTTGCAGCATGTGTTGAATTAGGAGAGATCGTGCATGGCACAAAGACCTGTCATGATCATGAGACATTAAACCCTCCTTCATCCTTATTGAATTTGGAAAGCCACTAAAACGTTGGGGGAGTTAGAACAATGCCCACATAATGTCATTTAGTTTATCAAAAATCAGTTATAGTTGAAATTTAGAAGACAATTTAGATTTTTTTTCCAATACCCAAACTAACTATTTTCAATTAGGCTTGTAAAATAGCTTGATGTAGGCTATAAAGGTTGAATAGGACCTATTTCAACAGGGATCAAGGCCAATATACAAGATCAATACAATATTGATCTGGTCTGGTCCATGCCCCCTGAAGCGGCTGAGCTCTAGTGTCTGCACCTGGCGGCACGTTACTGAATAACAGCATCTTTATGGGCCCATAACTACCACAATGGGATGCTCTGTTCTGGCCTTTTGAAGTGGGCTTTGTGTGGACATGGTTAATTCTCATAAAACTTTTGCCATCAAACGCACCTTTATTGATTTATGTGTTTAGAAGGAATTGGGTCGTTTCATCTGTCTGGTAAGAGACGGAAGGAACTTAATTATTTATCTCCTGGCAGTGGTCAATTCAACACAGGGCGCACAATGTATTACGTGATGACATGCATAGCTTTTCGCAGACAGCCAAGGACTCACTGCCTGTCTGATTAGGCCTACTGGGACTATTTGCATCTATCTGGATGCCGACTGCTCAGCTTGCAATGATGCTCTCTGACAGATCTGTTCTGCACTGGATGAAAATTCAAACTATTCAAATAAGTTGTAATGCTTCACCCTCATGTATTTTATTGATTTTTAGCAACATAAACAATGGCACATGGCCTAGAACCGGCAGCCAACAGCTCTACCGCTCACAAGCGCAGTATCACAATCAAAGCGTGCCGCTGCAGTTATCTAAAGCTATCGGTGGCTTCTATCACGCTGTTGTTTTTGACTGATAAGTGAAGCTGATATGAGGTCACCTTTAGGAGGTCATATGTCGCAGAGACCACACTTAGCTTTGAATACATAATGCTACTAAACCTTCTTAAGGCCGAGGTGTTCATTTGAGAACTGTGCAACACAGCTTTTATTGGCCTGGGCACGGAATACAATGTCTTCATCCTTCCCGGCACAACAGAATCAGATCATTTGTGTTTGACGTGTGTCTTCTCTGTGGTGTGTGTGTGTGTGTGTGTGTGTGTGTGTGTGTGTGTGTGTGTGTGTGTGTAACACACTTAAGGGGCGGAAGGGGGAAATAAGGTCAGGCCAGCGGTTCTTACACACAAAACACAGAACAGCAGGGAGCACTCATTTGAGTTTATTCAAGTCCAAAGCAGAGAGGTTTTCTTTGAGTGGAGGACTACACCTGTGCCAGTGGAAATGAAGACAGTAAAAGTCGTGCGTTTTCCCCACCCCCCATCTTATACCCAATATCATGGGACATATACTGTATAGTCATCTCTTCATTGGTCCCCACTGTAAACTATTAACTGAATTAAATCAAAGCCAAATTAAAAGAGAAAATAAAATATTAAGCATATACAGTACAAGATAAGATACTCATATTCCAAATACATGTCAGCTTCATCTTTGTCTTGTACTCTACTGAAGTCCATACTTCACAAATATAATAATCACTATTTGTGACCACTATTTGAGACATTTTTAAAACTTGCCATTGTGTGGTCAGAAATTACATGGAAGAAAATAAAATGGGGTTGCAGTTACTGGTATGATAGTGTCATAGTTCAGAGCAACACACCTTTTTAAAACAACAAAAACAGACTCTTCTCCTAGAAGCAGCACAGAACTCATTACTGTAAGACACACCAATCTATCACTCAAACCTCGGCTCCCTGTGTGCTCGAATACAGACACCTGATTGGACGCAGCCACTGGAGCAGAGCCCTGATTGGACGCAGCCCTGACTGGACCCCGCCCCTGAGGATGCTTGCTGGTTGGTGCTCTATGAGGTGACTAACTAACTAAGTAACAAGCAGCAGTGAGCTGAGCTTTTGAACTGAGCGTCAAAATGACCCAAAATACAGTCAGTGAGATGGTGCAGAAACCAGAGCAGCTGCCAGAGGGGCTATGGAATAGACAGAAGGCACTTTGGATGAGAAGGGTGTGTGTGTGTGTGGACAGTGTGTGCACTGTCTGTGTTTTCAGTGTGTAGGGGTGGGTGTTGTGTATGTATATGTGAATGAGCAGGTGTGTGTGTGTGCTGGTCCAGAAGGACAGGAATGCTGAGGAGTTGAAGGATGAGGTGTGTGTGTAAGTGTGTGTGTGTGTGTGTGTGTGGTCATCGGAAGGCGCGGTTCCAGAAGTTCAGGAATGCTGAGGAGTTGAAGGCACCGATGAAGACGAGGAGCAGCAGATAGAGACTCATCATGATGAAAAAGTGATGGCGCACCAGCCACGAGGGCACTGCAGTGTGTCTGCAAACACACACATACAGTACAGTATTAGGGTCCTGCTCAGGGTGGCTGTGGCTGGACAGTAGTGTGTGTGTGTGTGGCTGGGTGAGTGGACTTGTGGTGTGTGTGTGTGTGTGTGTGTGTGTGTGTGTGTGTGTGTGTGTGTGTGTGTGTGTGTGTGTGTGTGTGTGTGTAAGTAAGGTTGCTGTATGATGTATGAGTGAGTGTGTGTGTGTGTGTGTGTGTGTGTGTGTGTGTGTGTGTGTGTGTGTGTGTGTGTCTCACCTGGCTCTGCGGCGCTGCTGGGAGTAGACGAGCAGGTACTTGATTCTGACCAGCTGGTTGTTGGTGACGATAAAGTATTTCTCCGGCACGTCTCCCCCCTCACTGTTCCTAGCACGCAGACGCTGCCGGTCCAGCACTTCAGAGTCTGACCACCAGAGGGCCCCACACACACACACACACACACACATACACCATAGCCACACACACACACACACACACACACACACACACACACACACACACACCACAACCACAAACACCACAACCACACACACAGCCCACAGCAGAGAGAACACAACAGAAAGAGTATGCTATCAGAAGGAAGGCAATACTGTAAGGCACACACACACACACACACACACACAGGTGACAAGACCCCCCATATACCAGAAGATTCCAGCTCAGCAAGGGTCAGGCGTTATTAGTGACACACTACCCAGGTCACTCACACAACACACACACACACACACACACACACACACACAGACAGACTCCTGGCCTCACCTTTTTTCTTGACCTGGCACTTGACGTCAGGGTGGTCGATGACCTCACAGAGGGCGATGCAGCTGAGCAGCGGCCCCAGGACACTCTCACGCCAGCCGTTACCATGGGGACCGTATAGCAACGCCATGCTCAGGTCACTGGTAAGGTAGGTGCCCTCACCAAAGAGAGATGTCTGTCACACACACACACAGAAAATCTGACTATCAATATGCAGCAAGGCAACTAGACAGTGCATGTGTGTTTGTGTGTGTGTGTGTGTGAGAGAGAGACGTGGCAGTGCAGGCTGTGTGTGTGTGTGTGTGTGTGTGTGTGTGTGTGTGTGTGCACACTGTGTTCAGGGGGCAATGCAGGCTGTGTGTGTGTGTGTGTGTGTGTGTGTGTGTGTGTGTGTGTGTGTGTGTGAAACACACTTTGTAGAAGTGGCAGTGCAGTGTCATTTTTTGTGTGTGTGTGTGTGTTCACACACTTTGTTGAGGTGGCAGTGCAGTCTCGTGTGTGTGTTCGCACACCTTGTTGAGGTGGCAGTGCAGTCTCATGTGTGTGTGTGTGTGTGTGTGTGTGTGTGTGTGTGTGTGTGTGTGTGTGTGTGTAAAACACACCTTGTTGAGGTGGCAGTGCAGGCCGTGGTGGAGTATGGAGTGGAAGTTCTCGAGGCGGCTGCCGTGGAAAGCATAGATGAGGTCACGTCCGTCACGCGTCTTCTCAAACATGGAGTCAAGCTGCTCGCTGTAGTCCAGCTCAAACAGGAAGTCTGGCACTGGAGCACACACACCTGGGCTATCCGTCAGGCTACACAGTCTGGCAAACTATACACACACACACACACACAAAAGAGAGTTGAGTGTGTGAACAGTCCCAGCTGTACCCATGCTAGCAGGTCACTCACTCACTCACTCACACACACACACACACACACACACACACAGAAAAGAGAGTGTGGGTAGGTCCCCAGCTGTGTACACACAGACACACACACACACACACACACACACGCACAAAAGAGACTACACCTATTGAAAGACCACTGACCATCAGGAAAGATTTATATACTGCATGATACATTGTTTATAAAATAATGATTTAATTAAGATACTAATGTTCTGTATAGGAAGCATACATCTGTGCCATATGAATGCATATGCATGTACATAATAAGAGCAGTCTGTGTAGGTATAGCATTGTGGAATGTGAATATATGATATACTGTAGCTTATGTCGGACGCATCTGTATGCTGAGGTGTATGTCTGATATATTTATGTAATATACTGTATACAGTAGAGTACGCACTGATGTATGTGTGTGCTGTATCTAAATGATGAACACATATTCCTTATCTACTGTACATATAGATAAGACGTATATGTATATGCCGTATGTGTGCTGTTCCAATATCCTGTATATACAGTATATATGTACTGTATAATGTATGTCCTGTATATGTGTAATGTATGTAATGTACAGTATGTGTCCTGTGTGTGCTGCATCTCTATTATAGACTATAATGTATACATGCTGTATCTATATAATGTACTGTATGTATGTATGTATGTATGCATGTATGTATAATGTATGCATGTATATACAGTACTGTCCTAAATATACAGTATATAATCATACAGTATAATGTATAGGAGTGCTGTGTCTACATAATGTAGTCCATGCTTTATGTACTGTATATAATGTATGTGAGCGCTCGGCTCTTGTACCTCCTCCTTCTGCAGGGTCTTGATGGCGAAGCTCTTGGAGGAGAGCACCCAGTGGGCCAAGGCCATGTGGGCGTCGCCTTCGCCCGCTTTCAGACGAACCAGCTCCCGCACACCAGGCAGCGAGCTGGCATCCTTCAGCTACACACACACACACACACACACACACAGACATACAGACAGACAGACACAAACTCGATCACCAACACCTACCATAAGCATCATCTGACGCAAAGACACAAATATCATCTGCCACAATAAGCACACATGGGAAATAGTAAATACAGCAGTAACATTTTACAGTACAGAGATGAGGCTACCTGTAGTTCTGTGCTAATACTTGGTAAATTCATGCTAACAACTCATGACATAACTACTCATGTGTCCATGATCCTGTAATAATTACTAGTAATTAACTAAGAAATGTACTTTTATAGAAATGACAAGAAATCACGGCTGTTAAATACATTATCGCCTGTTTTAATTATAGTGTAACCACTGAGTTTAAGTGCTTAGGCTTCCAACTCAGCGGTTAGAAGCGTTCTTGAAGAACACAGTACTCTATCCTTCAAGAACGTTCTAACCGGTGAGTTGGAGGCCTATGCACTTCAACTCAGTGGTTAGAACGTTCGACTCCCATGCCGTGGGTTTGTTGTCGTTGACGGGGTGGCAGGTACGAGGTGCCGGGCAAATGGCCCCAGCTACATATAAAATGATGCATGCCCCTGTGTGTGTGTGTGTGTGTGTGAGCACCCAGGCTCTAATTCTTGTACAGTTTTGAATACCCACCAGTGTCTCAAAGTCTTTGTTGCCCCCTGTCAGGTAAGCCGGTGGGAAGGGCCGGAGCACAGAGTCTCGTTTGTAGGTCTGTACTGCGGCCAGGAAGAGGCTGAGGCGCAGGTCCGCAGCCACGGGGTCCCTCTGCAGGCACGAGCACACCAGCTCACGGACCGTGGCGGGGGGCAGAGGCGGTTGCATGGCCAACCCTTGGGATGACATTAGAAGAAAGATGGATATGTCTAGCAGTTACATTTTTACTGGTGGGTGTTTGCCTACATAAAGCCTGTTGTATTCCCATAACCTACTCAAACTGATCTGGTCTCCTTTCAATATTCTGCATCTTTCATGGTACTTAAGTACTTAAGTTAACTAGTCCCCTTCCACAGACAACTACGCCTTGTTGTCCAGAAGTGTCCCAGAGGATGAAAGATTTATCAGACGGATGGTTCGACTTTATGACTGTATGTATATCTCCGAGTACCTTTTCTCCACTAGCCTACTTCAAATACACTTACACTAACGTCACAAAATCTTTTAGCATTCATTACGACCTGGTCAGATAGACTACCTTATGTCACCCGTAGCCTATGCCAGAAGTTAATCGTCCTAACTATACGCAACTTTACCAAACCGCTGCGTTAGAGAATCCTTACATGCCGTAACCAATTCATTAACTTTACTCAAATCCTTGGTAAGACCTGTTAACACCGACTTGATCCCATTTCACCCTGTAATGTGATCTTTTTAGCATTTTTTTCACAGATGCTAACCAGCTAGCAAGCCATCTCAGGTGATAACATTATTGACCAGCTAGCTTGCTTGCTGAATAGTTAACGTTACGGAGTCTTCAAATATCAAAATTAACTGATGGCTACTGTACTTCCAACCACTAACTAATCTCAGCTTTAAACCATACAGTTTTCAGACGTTAACTTAAAACTTCAAGCGAAACGCACCTGCCTCTCGACCTCAGGCATCAATAGTTTGCGTTTTGTCTCTGAAGTTCACTCCAGCAGTGGGTTCTCAACTCTCTCCATCAACAACCTTCTGCCGCCAGGGTGCGCCAAATTTAAGTCAAGTCGGACTGGTTCAAATATTTAGCAGACTCTTACATAGTCTATCGGCTGCGTTAAAATTAATGGAATATTACCAGAGTTCTCGTCAAATTCTGTCAACTTTAGAGAGAATTTGATGGCATTTCGCCAGCTTGTTGCTGTCCTCGTAAGCCGCAGTTACTGCGCATGCGACTAACACTTCCTCCAACGTAGCACAAGTAAGCTGAGTTACGATAACCATTTGTCGCCACCTGCTGAAGTGGATGAAACAGCTCGTCTCGTGGAGCCAGGCTGGGAGTTTGAGGTTTGCAGCTTTAGATTGGGATTAGTTTGTTTAAAATAGTGCAGCTATCCTGGGTCCAACCTTCCAAATCTGTGTTTAGCTTTAGTATAGAAAGTTGTGTGACATCCAGTTGTTAATTTGGTAGGATTTGCACACCAAAAGGGCCCTTTAAAATGTATCTCCCTGCCTCTGCCCCTGTCACAAAGCAGAGGCGGGGAACCTAGCTGTGTGACGGATGAGAGATTATGGTAAGATTATGGATGTAGGCTAATGCAAGGTTTTTGAAGTGTTGGAAGAGTTGAGTCTTCAGCTCCTATGAAGGTTCCACCGGAGATTCTAGGGAGATACACCCACCATAAGAGCCACTTTCTAGGACCATGAGGTTGGCCAAGGTTTTTTTTTAAACTTGGTTCATACACTGATTGCACAAGAAGGGGGACACTGTTCCCTCTTTATGCAATGGAGAGCCTTGTTTTGTACCGGCTCAGGTTTTGGCTCATCTCCAAGCCAAGGCCATGGGCCACCCTATCCATCTTTGGTTCTGGGTCCACTCATCTACTTTCAGCATACTGTTGGATAATGCATCAAAACACTGAAATCCCAGGAATCAGAGTTGCAGGAGGGCACCAAATGTAGTAGGCTTAGAGAGCAGGCTGCCTTTGATTATATAAGAATGTTTCGAATTTCAAATATTTCAAGATGTTCTTATTTAAAAATCAGTGGCAGTCAGCACTGTAGGCTCACTACATTTGGTGCTCTCCAGCAACATCTTGAATAAATCTACAAGTTCAGCCCTCTTGGACCCAAATGCCAGAGATATCCTAGCCTAGCCTATCTATTTTGAAAGAGGCCTAAAGCTCTTGTTACAACAAAGGAATTTTAACCATTCAAAATTAGATGAAATTACCAACTTCTGGCATTAAACTTTTAATCTATCCCTATTCTATCTTGACAGGGAGACTGAAGAGTGCAGAGCCCTGCTTGGGGCATGGTGGTTAATAATTCTCTAGTACTGTCCAGAGCAACGAGTGCTAATTGGCTCCCTCAGGTCTTAATTGGGCTACCCCTGATGTAGACTACAGCTGGAAACTGGATAGCAGTGTTCTGTTGCCTATAGGCTGCCAAGAAAGGGTCCCTTGGGTTGACTTTATCTCCCTCTGCTGGTGGCCTGGTGTGTTGTTCTCTTTAGCTACACTAGTGCCATTCACCCTCCTCAAAACCTCCACCTGCTGTCATATGAGCCATGTTCCCTTTGTCACTATTTCCTTAGGTGCTGTTCCTTTTGTCAATGTTCCCTTAGTCACTATCACCTTAGTAGCCACCCTCATAGCCACTGTATCCTTATTCACTGTTCTCTTAGTAACGATGCCCTTAGTAACTGTTCCCATAGCCAATATTCCTTTAGTAACTGCAGCTCCAACAGCCCGCATGACCCAGATAGGGACACCCAAACTACTGAGAGAGTCCCTATGGCACATGTGCTAATAACAGCTGTAAGAGCCCCTATGCACATACGTAATATCAGCTGTATGAGTCCCTATAACATAGACTACTGTAATAACAGCTGTATGAGTCCCTATAGCACGTAGACTACTGTAATATCAGCTGTATGAGTGCCTATGACATAGACTACTGTAATAAGAGCCGTATGAGTCCCTATGGCACGTAGGCTACTGTAATAACAGCTGTATGAGTCCCTATGGCACGTAGTCTACTGTAATATCAGCTGTATGGGTTCCTATGGCACATAGGCTACGTAATATCAGCTGTATGAGTTCCTATGCACATAGGCTACTGTAATATCAGCTGTATGAGTCCATACGGCACATACTGTAGCCAATATTCCTTTAGTAACTGCAGCTCCAACAGCCCGCATGACCCAGATAGGGACACCCAAACTACTGAGAGAGTCCCTATGGCACATGTGCTAATAACAGCTGTAAGAGCCCCTATGCACATACGTAATATCAGCTGTATGAGTCCATACGGCACATACTGTAGGCTGCTGTAATAACAACTGTATGAGTCCCTTTGCACATAGACTGTAATAACAGCCGTATGAGTTATATGACACATAGGTTGCTGTAATAACAGATGTATGAGTCCCTATGCACATAGTCTACTATAATAACAGCTGTATGAGTCCCTATGCTCATAGTCTACTGTATTAACAGCTGTTTTTAGTTATACTGTATGGCACATAGGCTACTGTAATGCGGCTGTATGGCTCATAGGCTACTGTAATAAAAGCTGTATGAGTTATACCTGGCACATAGGCTACTGTATTGTACATTGCCGCCTGAGTGAACATCTGCCTGGGCCAATAAGATCTCTGTGTACGTCATCTCCCTCCTGTGAAGCTGCAGTGCCTCTCTCCCCCTTGCACTTAGGCGCTCGCCTTAATACCAGCTGTATGAGTTCATATGGCACATCCCATGCATCTGGGTCTAAATGATGCCTATGATTGTGATTCAGTCTCTGCTTCTGCCTAGAACTCTAGACGTATCCTAGCAGTGGCAAATTGATTTGCTCAGGGGAACGTCTAGCCATGAGCCGTGGGTTGTACTCAGACATCAGTGATGTTTATCTAATCACAACGCTCTACGTGGTATTCAGACATCGGTGGTGTTTAGCCAATCACAATGCATGTGGACAGGGAGTTGTTGGGCAGGCTTAGCGTTGTCTGAATCGGCTTGTTCGTTGCTCTGATTGGTTGTAGCCAAAGCCAAACAAATCCCCTTCTATACTCTGTCATCATCGTGACCAGACTATACATTTTATGTTATAGTGTGGCTTGTCAGGCTACTTTTGCCTAACATAGGCTATGCAAAATAGTGGAGAGTGCAGACCTCCACCAAGGCAATAGGTTCATGGCGCATTACAAATTCCAGATAGTGCTCTGGGTTAGATCATCATCAAAATCAACTATCTTGTCCTAATAGGGCCATGTTGAAAATTTAATCGAGATCCGTACATAGATTTTGGAGTGGCGCTGGCGAATAACCTCATTGGCGGAGGTAATGAGAAATACACAGACTTACGTCAACATGACGTCGCCGTAGGTTCAGTACCGTGGAGAGTACTCCGGAGTACTTTGGCCCGCTCATGCTGCTGAGGGTGGAGACGATGCGGGGAGGGGGAGGCGGGGGAGAGGGATTAAATATCGCGAGAGGTTGTAGGGCTGCTTGTTGGCTGGTTTCGCAGAGCATCAAATCGGCCACTATTCATCACACTGAGCCAAACCTCAGAATCGTGACGCGCTCGCCTTACACACTAACCTTCAGCAATCAAAGAAATTGCAAAGAAAAACCATCCGGAAATTTGATGCATAAAAGCATAATGATCATATGCAGTATGTACTGAAATCAGATCTATAGGAAGCTCTACAACTTGAATGCACACTACCTAACAGAAAAGAAGCGGAGATCATTCGTATCGAGGTTTGTGCAATTTCATCCATTCGATTACATATCCTTTGAAAACTGTTTTGAGAGGGATTATTGCGAGCATTGTACAGGCGACGTGGTCTTTCTTCTCTATAGGTAGGTTGAACACATTCTTACGGAATCAGGTCGCGGGTGTAGGCATTTGATGTCCGGCATCACGTTCTCTGAAGGGCGCTATTGCCGACGACCTCTGATTTTAGAAATCTCCGAGCACAGTCAATAGCTCAGTCGAAGCGCGATGGTTAGGTAAACTAGCTTATATATCAAATGAAAATTAAATAGTGTTAAAATGGACGTGGGTAGGCTATGCTTTGGACGAGGATGCTCCATGATCCTGTGCATCTTGGCATCCTTACGTTGTCATTATTTCATTATTTGTTACCATTGCCTACATGTGATGCCCTTCAAACCTATACCCTACTTACAGACCGCCGGGAGGCAGCTCATGCGGTTAGAATAAACATTCAGAAATCATTTATTCCAGGTGCCGTAGGCCTGTTTTGTCGGTATGCTCTCCCGGTTTGAAGCGCTGAAGCGCACAGAAATTGGCGACGTATTCAGGATTGTTGTCGCTTTAAGAGTAGACTACCATTATCAACAACACTATTTGGATATCGAAAGTAGGCCGAGATGTTTTGGTCAGGCCAGCTCTTCTAGTAGTTCCGTGAATTCCGGCGGATGCACATATGGTAAACAACTTACCAGTGAGAAAATTTTCACAAAGTATCCAACATGAGAGTGTAATGTTCCTCCACGCCAGACACAGTATTGTGCTGTCATACATCATGATGGTCTGATGGTGAACACTGTTCAACGAATCACTCTGTGAAATTCATTATTTTATTTTCCAGGCAACTATAGTATCTAATATACAGAGGATTAACGCCCAGAGTCTCCATGGCAGCCGCAGGTACTGTATGCTTTTTTCACACAGCCAGCTCATGTTTGATAGGCCTAGAAGTCTACTGCTCTCAGTCCAAACCAATAAGAATGGCAGACCAATAGAACTGGCCTATATTTGGTATATGACCTGTTCCGGTTTCTCTTTGCAGAAAACAACTTCCCACCTCTTCCTAAGTTCATTCCTCTGAGGCCATGTTTTTATCAGGACTTCAACGAGATCCCAGACCAGCGGCGCACCATGTGCAAGCGCCTGTATCACCTGTGGATACGTAAGTATCCACACACACACTTACACACACACACTAGCAGTGTTGTGGATATGTAAGTGGGCCTCGGGGGAAGACAGGGCATGGAATCACACACATGCACACACCACAAACACCAATATACCCACACACACACACACCCACGTACTGCACACTGACTTTTGAACTCCATCAAATCTGTGTTTTATTGAGCAGTGTGAGAAACACATGGTGCATTTAACCCCTCGTGTGCTAGTCTGAAGGCTTGTAACGTCACACACAAACACACACACACACACACACACACACACACACACACACACACACACACACACACACACACACACACACACACACACATTTAACCCCTTGTGTGCCAGGCCGAGGGGTTTTCATGTCACATATGCAAGCACACACAAACAAACACACACACACACAAATTTGCAAATATCTTGTGTGCCAGTCTGTGGGTCTCTAATGTCAGTTGTGTTGATACTGAAAACAAACACTGCCTCACAAAACCATCTGGTTCAGCAAGATCCTCCCTCTGATCAGGTGTGTGTGTGTGTTCAACATCAATTCTTGTGTGCTGTTACACAGCACACAGCACATGTTTACCTATGAAGCATATGGGCCAAGAATGGTGTTTGTGTTTCTAACATACACACACACACACACACACACACACACACACACACACACACACACACACACCCCTTCCCGCAGGCTATGACATTAACATGTTTGGTTGCCGTTTGCTTCTCTCTGCCACTGCTGTAAGTACAGTAATGGATGTTTGATAAAAGGGCCTCCCAGCCTCAGGTATTTAATGAGAATTTCATGTTTACCTTTTAGTGTCGCTAGCTAGCCAGCTAGCTTAGCCACAGTATTTAATGAGACTTTTCATTATTAGCCCCTTAGTGTTGCTAGGCCGCTAGCTAGCTTAACCACTGTGATTAAAACATACGGTTGCTAAGTTACTCAGAGGTTATTAGCGTGTAGATGTACCCATTATAGATGTAGAGGTTTAGATGTAGATGTAAATCTAGTATTCCCTTGTCCTTGTGTGTGGTGCTGTAGGCAGGACAGGTTGATGTGTGTTTGTTCCCGAGTGAAGTGTGACAGTCATCATAACAGCCCTCAGCGTGAGCTTCTGATTGGCTGACTCAGTCTTCTGTGTCCCTCAGTGAACAGCGCTACGCTGGCGGTGAATCTGATTGGCTGCCTGGCATGGATGTGTGGTGGAGGCGGGGCTACTAACTTCGGAATGGCGATCCTGTGGCTGATCCTCTTCACGCCCTGCTCCTACGTTTGCTGGTTCCGTCCAATCTACAAGGCCTTCAAGTGAGCGCAACACCACGCCACACACACACACACACACACACACACACACACACACACACACACACATACACACACACCTGTCTATAGGGCTCAATGGTGTTTTTTGCCCCCAAATGGCACTTCTAGGCAGCACAGCCTAAAAGGCACTACCGTAACCCTGACCCTAAACCTAACCCACTCAACCCTCATTGTAACCCTAAACTGGGAGGAGTAGTGCCTTGAAGGCAGCACTGCATGGAAGGCAGCATTGAGGGCAAAAAAAGACCAAAGACCTTGCTACACCTATGCTAAGCTAACGGGCCGCCGCCTGTGGTCTGCTCACGTGCCTGACTCTGTTTGTCCCTCTGTGTCCCCTGTAGGACAGACAGCTCCTTCAACTTCATGGCCTTCTTCTTCGTGTTCATGGCCCAGGTCGTCATCAGCATCATCCAGACCGTGGGCATCCCTGGATGGGGCGTGTGGTAAGAGAGAGAGTGTGTGTGTGTGTGTATGTGTGCGTGTATGTATGTGTGTATTGGGGGGTGGGGGGCATCCCTGGATGGGGCGTGTGGTAAGAGGTAGTGTGTGGGGGTGGGGGTGTGTGTGGGATGGGGCATATGGTGAGAGGGAGTGTGTGTGTGTGTGTGTGTGTGTTGAGGGGGCATCCCTGGATGGTGTGTGTGTGTGTGTGTGTGTGTGTGTGTGTGTGTGTGTGTGTGTGTGTGTGTGGAGGAATCACTGAATGGGTTGTTTTGTAAGAAGGAAGTGTGTGTTTGTTTGTATGTGTGTGGCAATCCCTGTATAAGGTTGGTAAGGGGGGGGTGAGGTGGACGTAGAGTGTGTGTGTGTGTGGTCATACCAGCAGCACACAGTATCCACTGTCCTCTTGTTGTTTTTCGCTTACTTATGTCCCTCTTTGGCACTTGACACCCAGGCTGTGTTAGTGTTTTTGCCTGTGTGTGTTCGTGTGTGTGTGTGTGTGTGTGTGTGTGTGTGTGTGTGTGTGTGTGTGTGTGTGTGTTCCAATGTCCATATGCTCTAAGCTGCTGCAGGAGGGTAACTGACATAGCTACATGCTTGTTGAGGGTGATAATGGTGATAACCAGTCCAAACGTGAAGGGATCAGCATGTAGAGTAACTCCCTCATGCCGGAGACTAAAGTAGGTTATTATTGTGCTCCATGGTGTGTGTGTGTTAGAGTGTGTGTTAGAGTGTGTATGCTCCATGTGTGTGTGTGTGTGTGTGTGTGTGTGTGTGTGTGTGTGTGTGTGTGTATAAGAGTGTGTGTGCTCCGTGTGTGTGTGTGTGTGTGTGTATGTGTGTGTGTGTGTGTGTGTGTGTGTGTGTGTGTGTGTGTGTGTGTGTTAGAGTGTGAATGCTCCATGGGTGTGTGTGTGTGTGTGTGTGTGTGTGTTAGAGTGTGTATGCTCCGTGGGTGTGTGTGTGTGTGTCACGGTGTGTGTGCTCCATGAGGTGTGTGTGTGTGAGTGTATCAGAGTGAGGACTCACAGGGACATCAGGTGACTCGGCCAGAGCCAATCAGATCTCATTATCTTTCAATTAGCATAAGTCAGTGAGGGGAATAGAACTTGTGGGTCAGTGGGCTGGGAGTGAAAATGATGAAAATGAAGCCTCTGTTCAGGCCCTGTGGGGAAGTTTATGTAGCTGCTGGTAGTCTAGCTACTGGTAGTTTAGCTGGTGTTAGTTTATCTGTTGGTAGTCTAGCTACTGGTAGTTTAGCTGGTGTTAGTTTATCTGTTGGTAGTCTAGCTACTGGTAGTTTAGCTGCTGGTAGTGTAGCTGTGGGTAGTTAAAAGGGGAAGTTCATCGACACCAAAATTTGACGATTGGTCCTGTCTCGGATATTTGGCTCATTTAGAATCCCCCCTTTCCTGCTTCAGAATGGCTTGCTTTGTGCATGTGCAATAATGTCCTTAATACAACCATAAACCTTTATTTTAAAACATTTGCTGCTCACCAAGTGGTTAGTGGTGTCCATTGATGTTCCAAAACAATTATTGTAATTATATACAGTTTCTGTCACGTTTTATGTGGTATTTTGAATATTCTGGAGCTATTTTTCCACGTAGCTGGATAGGAACTGTATTTCGCCAATATATTTGTTTTGGAACATCAATGCCATCTGCTTAAGAGTAGCTCTCTAAGTGTCTCAAAGTGTCAAAGGAAATGCAAATAGATTTTACCCTGTTTGGTACAATATGATCCTAGTTTTAACGCTGTATTGAAGTTGGTTGTGCACAGCAGATTTGCTATGTAAAATAAAGGCACCACAAAAAAAAAAATACTTCAGAAAAGTTGTTTGCAGTGTGCTGTAAGTATAAGATGATAATATATCATGTATATCAAAGACTATCGGTAATACCCATATAATATTGTAGAGTAGCTCGTTGTCACATGGATTTTGTATAAGTACTGTAGCTCTCGGAAGAAACAAGGTTGGAGACTAGCTGGACTAGGCACTTCCTGCCCAGCACAGGGAGAATGATTAGCCAGAAGGGCCATCATGACTAACAGCACAGGCTCTGGAGGTCACTCACAGGTCACTCAGAGGACCTACAGTACAGTACCACACTCCACCCCTGCTGCACCACCAGGCTAAAAGCCTCCGAAGGACAACCAAGCAAAGTTGTGTCATATTAAAAACATTATTTATATTTTATATTGAAAATACACGGGATGTCCAGAAGATTCATCTAAGTTATTGGAACTAGAAATAATTGCCGGATCTTTAACCTTCTCCCTCTATGCTGTTATAAAAACACTGTAAATTGAAAGTCTTTCAAAATGATTCAGCCTACTTTGACAGGGACAGTGCATGGCTCTTAGGCATACCAGAATTAGCTACTAGCTACATTTACACACACTTGATGTACACACACACACACACACACACACACACACACACACACACACACACACACTCTAAAGAGCTGTCATTCAGGAAGATGATCATACTTTATGTGACCTATCAGGCTCATCAGTGAACAGGTTAGCTACCCCCTGGCTAGCCACAGAACCTCTAATTTTGTGTGGGTGTGTGAAGATGAGCTTTGTGTTGTGGTTTCTTGTGCTAATGACTGTGCACTCTAACCTGTGTGTGTGTTGTTTGCAGTGGCTGGCTGGCTACCATCACCTTCTTCAGCACCAATGTTGGCTCTGCTGTGGTGATGCTCATCCCCACCATCATGTTCACGGCCGTGGCAGTGCTCTCCTTCATCGCCCTCACCAAGGTACTAGACTGACCTCTGTGTGTGTGTGTGTGTGTGTGTGTGTGTGTGTGTGTGTGTGTGTGTGTGTGTGTTTGCCATGGCAGTGCTGTCCTTCATCGACCTCACCAAGGTACTGGAGGAACCTGTGTGTGTGTGTGTGTGTGTGTGTGTGTGTGTGTGTGTGTGTGCCATGGCAGTGCTCTCCTTTATCGCCCTCACCAAGGTACTGGAGGAACCTGTGTGTGTGTGAGTGTGTGTGTGTGTTTGTGTGTGTGTTTGCCGTGGCAGTGCTGTCCTTCATTGCCACTACTAGGACACTGCACTAGGTCACTAATGCCACCTTATGGCCTTCTCTGCTACACTAGGACACTACACCAGGACACTAATACCACCTTCTGTCCTAACTGTCTGTGCAGGCCTATGTAAGGTCCACAACGCTGTATGTCTGTCTTAGGTCCATAACTGTTTGTCTGTGTGTCTGTCTGCCTGTGTGTCTGTCTCAGGGTCATTACTCTGTATGTCTGTATAGTTGTATGTCGATCTGTCTGTTTTAGATCCATAACTCTGTCTGTCTGTCTGTCTGTCTGTCTGTCTGTCTCAGATCCATAACTGTCTGTCTGTGTGTCTGTCTGTCTCAGGTGCATAACTCTGTATGTTTGTATGTCGATCTGTCTGTTTTAGATCCATAACTGTGTGTGTGTGTGTGTGTGTGTGTGTGTCTCAGGTGCATAACTTCTACCGTGGCAGCGGTGGCAGCCTGGGCAAGGCGCAGGAGGAGTGGACGACTGGAGCCTGGAAGAACCCCCACGTGCAGCAGGCAGCGCAGCAGGCAGCTATGGGGGCGGCACAGGGGGCCATGCAGGGGCAACAGCAGCAGTACTCCGCCGCGCCCACCTACAACTACGACGAGCCCATGTAGTCCGCCAGTCAGGGTGGGGGGGTGCCTGGGGGTGGGGGTGGGGGCGGGCAGGGGTGGGAAAGGCATAAATAGTCATCAAATAAGAGTTTGCTTTCATCTATTGTAAAACACATGAGTTCATGCACACACACGTGACGTGTGTGTCTATGTGTGTGTGTGTATGTGTGTGTGTGCGTGTACATCTCAGTGAGTGGTTGCATTACATGTTTCTTTTCTTTACTTTCTGAAAGTGAACATTTAGTGGAAAGTCTTTGTAAAAGCTGTGGTATTCTAAGAAGGATAGTGTACAGTATATCACATGTGGTTGCTCCTGTGGTAGTTTTTCTGCAGGACTGGACTAGCAGTTCTGTGTCGGGACATTCCACTGGCTTCTGTAGTCTTGCATAGGTGATCAGCCCAACACACATCGGTAGTGGAGAGTGTGTGTGTGTGTGTGTATGTGTCCGTCTCCTCACCTCTGGTCACCATGGTGTGTGCATGTGTGTGTATGCATCTCTCCAC